>MU005958.1:180159-675829 GCA_010093745.1 Piedraia hortae CBS 480.64
GCCCTTCGGGAGGCTGCGAATGGCCGTTAGCGGTCATTTCGCCCGGCGTAAACCATCAAAACACGAAGACCCAGCCCAGAGAAAAGTATAGCCAAAAAGCAGCAGAAGAATCCGCCGGACCGCAACATTGTCGCAGCGGAGCTTACCAATGTCGCCGCGCTTGCAGGCGAAGAAGCACTTGTGGCTTTACCGGTGTTACCAGCACCAGTATCACTGCTTCCCGTATCGGAGGCAGATTGTCCGTCGTTGATACTGGTTGCTTCGGTGGTGCTGATAGCGGAGGCATCGCTCCCATCAACTGTGGCAGTCGCCCTTCGGTATCGGTTTCTGTAGCATCCCTGCTTCCAGAGCCAGTAGCGCTCGTTGCCGTCGCAGTTCCCCCCGTAATCGTCGAACTCGCATCCATAACCCCTTCCCTACCAACCACAATCTGCGTCGGCATCGACGTCGTCGTCGTTTGACAATGTAAAGTAAATAGGTGTACCAGTCGTCGACGTCGACAAAGTGAAATAAACGGGCACACCAATTGTACTCGCCGTTACCTTCTCCACATTAACACACTGCATCGCCTACAACGCATCAGCCCCTATTCAACGCAAAAAGAAAACTGAACCCACCGAACTTACAAACCTTCCCAAACTTTTGCAACGCCTAGTCTGTATTCCCCCAGCAATTCGCACAGATGTGCGCCTCTTTGGTATCAAGGCCGGATTTGCAGACCGCTTTGGGGCTGGGGTGTTGTTGTGCGGTTTTTCGTTAGTTTTTCCATGATGGTATGGAGGGGGGATCGTGGTACTTTATCGCTGCGAGGAAGCAGGCGGGTGGGGTTGCTGCTAGAGCGCCGGTGATGAGGAGACTTGTAAGGAGATGCATTCTGTGTTAGTTGGATGGGTGATTTTGTTTGAGGGGTGGAATGTAAATAGCGCTCGCGTTGATTGGAATGTAATAGATGATTGGGATGGAGGGCGTCGTGGGCTTGACGCCTGTCAATGCACGCGTTTTTTGGGTTAGGTGGGTTAAATAAACTTAAAGGTTTATGGTGGATTCTCGTGATGTGCGTTGGCAGGCATGACACTTCTCAAAGTCTGGTGTGTGAGGGAACTTTTTATGGAGACGTCAGAGATACGAAACCTCCCATTCGCAATTTAGAGATACTGTGCACCCACCTTACTTCTCTGAAGAGAAGTCAGATAGTAAAGACATTGCGCAAGAACGAGAGGCTAAGACTCGTTGATCATTACGCGTCTTCCTTTCATAGTTCGATAGTTGTATTTCCATTCTGAAGCTCGAGTACCCTATCACACGGCAAAACGACCCATTTTCAAGTCTCATGTCACCATAACTTGGCCCACGATACTCCAATTTTCCGTGTATGTAGTGCTACAGAGATAGAACATCTAGGTCATGGTTTGAAATGGTAAAACTTCGTGATGCTCCTGTCAGCAATAATGGCCGAGAGACATGTTGACATTGCAGAGCGCCATTTGTTAATCGAATTCTGCAAAAGACCCACCAGTGACGCCTTCTTCGACAAGGCATTTGATCCCATGTGGTTGTTTCCTTACTGGCGGCTTTGAATGTTACCAAGCGTTCTCAATTAGGGACAGATCTGGGAAACCGGAGCAATTGAATCGATTTTGAAGCCATGACTGCATTTTGTTTGCTGAACATTACCGTCTCTGTCCGCAGAGACTCCGTATGCAGAGTTTTGATCTTCTTGCAGCACGAAATCGGCATACTTTGGGCATGTTTAAAGACTCTCACCAAAACCTCGCTTATTAGGCTATACATTGAATGGAACGACGCAAGAAAGAGCGCATCAGAATCTGTGGCTGCTGCTCTACCTACTGAGCTTTGTTTTCAGCGTGTGGCTGCTATTTGGGTGGAGTTATCGCATGTTAAATATTTATGGTTGTCGCGCGACACGAAGGACGTTAATTTTGTCCACTGCGTGCTTATACTGCTGAATATTCTCGAACATTGTTCAGTTGGATCGGGCCGGTGGTACTGAGGAGGCGATACACACATCTCATCATCACATCTAAGCCTCGGTGTTCATACCCCCGTTCTCCGACTCACAAAAGCTGTCATCCCAATTTCCGGATCAAACCACCCTAGCAAACGTCCACAAAATTACCCCAACAACATTCGGTTCACATCATCTAATAATCCAAACTCCGACCCAACTCTAATCCTAACCTACACCAGTCCTGGTTTCCGGGCCGTTCGTTTCCTGTGGCGCAACTGAAATGAAATAAATCGGACCTTTTATAATCTCCTATACCGAAGCCTATACAAAAGTTTTGGAAATTGTCCGACTGAAATGGTTAAAAAAATGATGTGTACAATTTCCCTCCTCCCTATCCCAATGCAAAAAACTTGTGTTATGCAGCTCATGATTTCAACTTATTCCTGTCCCGAGTCTAGAAAAGATAAAAAGGTCGTTGCGCTTAAGAGGAAGGGTGGTTGAGGAAGGGTGGCATGCCTGGAGGGCCGTGAGGTAGTCGTGGCCTTCCCTTGGCAAGGGCGCCGAAGAGATCCGCGGCTCCCTGTGCAATGTCTGGGGGTCCACCCATGGGGGGTCCATGAGGGAAGTGGTTGGGCGGGCCATGGAAAGGGCTGCCGAGGGTCTGTGGCGATCCAGGAGGGAAAAGAGGGTTGTTGGGCGCAGCACCGCCAGGGCGATTTTCGGTGGCGCGGTAGACGGGGAAAAACTGGGACCAGGTAGGCAGCTTATCACCCTTGGGCTGAGTATATGTGGAAGAATAGACGGCGACCTTGAAGCCATCCAGACTCTCAGGTGCGACAGCCTTGCCGTCAGGTCCGCGAATGCGCCACAGGAACTGCTTCTCCAGGAACGGACCCACTGAGCCCTGGGAAAGATCACCCAGCTTGCCACTGTTAAGGACATTGGTCAGCTTGCGCGTCAAGGGAATGGATCCCGCGGCCACGACATCGGCGCCTTGCATGGAAGGCGAGGCAAGAACACCCATGATACCAATGAGGTGGTCGTCTTCCAACCAGCAGTCAGGGTCATCGATCTTGGGACTTCCATCGAACACGTGGATGGTGTAGGAGCCATTGAGCGCGTACCGAGGCGCGTGGACGTTGGCCACGTACTGGAACAGACTGCCGTTCTGTGCTTGTGTGGGCGGGACACTGCTGAAGAGATTGCTTGAAATGTCACGAGGTTTGATGGAGCCAGCTACGGCCGATGCGCCAGGGCCATAGAGCTGGTTGATGTACCGGGCCACCGTGGACGAGCTGCCGTCGCCAGAGACGAATTCAGGGTAGGTGTACTTGAACACGGTCCAATCCTCGACATCGTTAGTCGTCCAGAAATTGCCGCGAGTGTCCTTGTAGAAGGGCGTCAACTTGGAGTTGGAGTTCTGGTTGGTACCCTGCGCAATGGTCCATGTGTTGTGCGGCGCCGTCTGCGAGCCTCCGTAAGAGTCGTGCTGGCTCTGCCAGAGAGCAAAGATACGGTCGACGTTGCAGTGATGCAGCCAGAAGACGGGATCGAACGCAGCCATAGAGAGGTACGTCATGTGGCCTCCAGAGACCGAGGAGCTGCCAGCGCCGCCAACCAGGGTGTGGATGGTGTTGTGGATTCCCTCGAGACTGTTGGAGCAACTAGTTGAGCTGCTATCAGCCATATCGTTGCTGAAGTGTGCATAGTCATCGCAGGAAGTGAAAAGCTGGTAGACCTGGTCCTGCAAGCTAGAACGCACGTTGGAGAACGCTGACACGGCCTTGTTCGGCTGGCTGGATGCCGACCGGCTATTGGAGTTGGGGTAGCGGAGAGTTGACGGCCAGCTGGTAAAGGGAGTGTAAACCAGTTTGCTGATGTCGGCAATATCAGCGCGGTAGAGCGGGTTGGTGATTGTGATCTGACCCGTAGGTGAGTTGACAGAGATGGTGCTCTGGGTAAAGATCTCGGGAAAGACTGGTTTTTTATTTGGAGGAATGGCAGCCCAGTCCCAGTAGGGCCAGCGGATGGTGTTGGCGGCCTGTTGCATCCTCGTCTTCATAGAACCAGTGTACTGGGAAGCAATCTGCTTGGCCAAGGCAACAAACTGCTGCTCAAAATGAGCGATGTAGACTCGGTGCCACGACGGGAAAAGAATGGAGTCATGGGTACAGTAGCCGTCGGTGTTGCTGCAGGTGCTGCACTTGCCAACGTTGTTGTAATTTTGCTGCGGAACACCGTGGATGCCGGCAATCTGGTAATAAGACGTGGGATCGGTACTCTTTTGCTTGTAGTAAGCCTGCAAAGCCAGAAGCATCAGGTTCCACTGGTCAGGCTGGTCATAGAGCATCTGCCTAATCTCCAACCGTGGCTGGACACTGCCCGAGGCTCCCGTGGTTACCACAATCTGAGATTGACGTCTTTCAATCCCTTCGCCGGCATCAAGATCGGCTGGCACAGTGTGGGCCAAGACGTGTTGGCCAAAAAGGGCCAAGCCCGTAGCGAGAGACAAAAATTTCATATTGAGCGAATGTGGTGCTGACGAGCAGTGAACGAAAGTGGTTGAGAAGGAAAGAGAAATTGAAGGGTGGAACAGAGTACTTAAGTACGGCCTGCCCTAGACGTTGTCACTCTCCGGCCCAACCGCCGGTGCGAGGCAGCCCGTGGTCCCATCCCCGCGGCCAGGGCCACGCTACTGCAGACGTGAATTGCAACGCGAGAGAATAGGGTCTGCAGTGGCCATATGCGGCAAAGGAGAATAGGTTTAGGCAGTCAAAGGTTGCCCACAACCGGCTTGACTCGGGTACTCACATCTTGGTCGTTGTTGGCTCGTGCACTAGTTCGGCGGCATCACCGTCCGATGCCCTGGCAGCCCTCGTGTTCCTGTCGGCAGCACCTGTCAAATAATTTCTTCCCGTATTTGGGACAAGATGTCCATAGTTTCTCTAGTAAATGTTTTGAGATGGAGCAGCCATCATACTCGGTCTGAACGTGTGTCTCTATCCCTGAAGTCTGTCAGAGTCGAAGCGCCAGTGCGTGCCGCACAAAACGTGCAGTGCATACGGCGGCAACGGTCAAAATCAAGAATAGAACAGGAATTATGTCGATCCCTAAAATCGACCAGTCCGTTTTAGGGGCCAAGAGGTGTGTTTCCTCTCCACCAAGACAAACATTGTTGTTGTCGGTGCCGCAACGTCTTGGTGTATTCCCCTTTTTTGTTACCGATGTAACTATGAATACCGCAGGTGACACAGCATAGCGCAAGTGTGGGTGCCAGTCAGTGATCGTTGACCCACGTGTGGTAAACTCTGCTGATGGCCAAACGCCGGACTGCGTCTTTAATTGCCACGTAGGCGCTAACCCATGTCATGGCTAATGTTAGAGCAAGCAATTTTGTCTTATTGACAATCACTTCGGTCACCATGTCCTGGGTGTCAATGCAAAGTCTGGGGGGCGCGCGGAGGATCATCCGGGTTCGCCAACCTTAGCCAGGGCATTTGATTTCAGGGGCCCCGGTCAATTTCCCCGCGTTTGCCCATTGATTGGCGAGAGATCCCAGGCACATCCGAATTATGATTGGCTCGAGAGTCTAATTCTCCGAGTGGCACTTTTTAACCCCAGCGCGCCATCATGATCACGCAACCACAGCTGCATATTGGCCCATGGGTTGTTTGTACAAATCTCCTGAGAAGTCATAAAGGCAGGAAAACGATGCTCTGACCATTGTCCCGACCGTAGAAAATCACTCACCCACAGCAGCAGGTACTACTCTTGTACTTCGCCCTCCTCGGCGCCATCCGAAATGTTAGACGCGCCTGCTCCGGCTTGCCCTTCCGGGTAGCCTGTGGTGACGCTGGCTGTGAGGAAGGCCTGTTGGTTACCCGTCTGCACTCGCATGCGTTCTTCAAAGTGCACTTGGTCCTCGTCTCGCGTGTTGCCAGGGGTTGCAACCGCGATAGAGTAGCTGCTTGTCGTGCCCCTCCCCGCATTCGACATGTCTGATCGTGCAAGAGGCGTTGGGCCATATTGAGGGGTGTTCTGTTGGTGTCAGTACCAGTCATCTGTGTCACCAATGGAATCACGTCAAGACCTACTTCGACGAGCATTACGCCCCCGTCAGAATCGTCCTCACTTTGCTGCAACGCCGCCATATTCCTCAGTTTCTGCTGCTCAGTCTTGTACAATTCATCCATCAATGCGATAACCATTGCCAATTTGGACTCCGAAACCCCCCAAAGCTCATGCCAATCTTCCGGCAAGTCAACATTGCATTTATGGCAAGCAAAACTCACCGCCGCCAAGGCGATGGCAAGGCTATCAGCTAAGAGGCATATTGGGGTCTTGTTCGAATCTGAGATGAACGCCCAAGCAAAATCGCGAACCTGCTTGTTTTTATCCAGTTGGTAGAACTTTAGTAGATCGCACAATGACTTATGCGGCGATTCAACTGAGAACTCAAAGCAGAGAGCGATCAGCATCTCGATCTCGTTATCCAGGATACATTGCTGCCAGAACCGATACTCTTCGTCTTTCTCATTAAGCACCAGCTCTGCATTCTTTTGAGCAACGCAACAGAACGTAAGAATCATATCCCTTGTCCTTCGCGAACTCTCCTCCACCTTTGACGCCAGAAAGAGCGCAGTGGCAGCAATCTGAAACTGATCCAGCAGCGGCATCGAGCCCCGTTTCCGTTTCACACTTGCCCGCATGAGGAAGCGATGGAAAAAAATAGCCGCAGTGTCAAGCGTTAATTGTGGAATCTTTAGCATGATGCCCGCTTGTACCATAAAATCAATACCCTTTGACCGCGCTTCTAACTCTTCCGCTCGGGTCATTCCATCCTGAATAGAAGGGGAATTTGCCAACTCCTCCTCGGTAAAAACCCATTGCGATTCTACCTTTGAGGTAAGCGGAGTTGCTGATGCTCGTTGTGCTGGAGATGTTGGCAGTTTACTGGGGTGCGGCACCATGTTGGCTGACAAAAGGAATGTTGACGAAATTTATGGATGTCAGAAGCTGTTCCGCGAACAAGGGATTTGCGGCGGCTTTGCAAGGGGCTCCGTGGTGATGACTGTAGTGAATGCCATGGCCTCATGTACAGCCTGGCCGTAGCTTCTATCGCAATTCTTCAACATTCAATCAGGTTTGGTTTAGCGTGAAACAGTTAGCGGCCAATAGCGTGCATGTGGATGCCTTGAGGCGGATTTACCAATGGAGGAGAGAACACGTTCAAACAGGTGGGCCGACCAATGACATGAACATACAAAACCACGTGTCTAGTACTTAAGTCTAGTTCCTGCCAGTTGTCGTTGCAAACTCGTCGCAAACACGTGATTCTCTTCATCAAGATAGCGCAAACCACGGGTTATCTAGCGGAACATTTTCCTGCTGGTTGTTTCAACATTCAGAATGTTGAGAACAAAAAACACGGTAGCACAAAGTAAGTCTACAAAACGAATATATGACCGTACGGAGGCACTAATACTAAAACGCAGCTGTTTGCGTTCATAGAGCACCTCCAGCGTCCACACGTGCAACGACTTAACCCAAAACGCTTTCCCCGATAGTTTTGTAGAAAGTCTGAGAAGACAGTGTGGAAACGAGCAGTTCAGCCGCGAGAACGCTGATGCAGCTGGCAAGTACGAGTGACAAATCGCGATGCAAATCGCGATGCAAATCGACGCGCATCATAACGCGATTTGTCACTCGTGAAGCTCATGCAGTCAGTACTCTCCGACTGATTGCTTTGATGAGGTCCTCGTGACGGTCATGACAGGACATGGGATCAGCTGTCGGCAGGAAGAACGAGATGACGTTGAAGCCGGAGTGCGAGGCATCCCCAGAAGTTGAAGGACCATCAAAGGACATTCATCAGTTCGCAGGTCTCAATCGGTAGCCGAAGCCTCAGTGATCATTCGCGGATCATTTGTTGTAGTTTGGAAGCGTAGTTGCGATGTTATGCAACTGCAAAATTGAAGTTGAAGGGGTCGTTCCATCAGGTTTGAGGTAGAGTGGAAATGCGATTGCTTAATCGCATATGTCATTTACGATACACTTTAGTAGTATTTGTAGATAAAGTGTGTCGCGCGAGCCTTCTGGGCAAACAGAGGGTTGGTTTCGGAGATAATTGACAGCAAGATGACGTCTAAACGCTAACACAAACTGGAAGGTGACATCCCATTCGCTTTCCGCAAAGACTGCAGTCATGCAGCGCCAACCCAACAGACGAAAAACACCGATAGCGTACGCGCAAATCACAGTGTCCATATGGAAAAACCCTTCGGTCGCTGGAGTGGGTCGTTACAGGTTTAGGTATCATATGCGCATCTAATTGCATCTTGCACAGACCATCCAAGCAAGGGGCCAACTCCGGGGGCCCATAGATAACTAGCTAGCTAGGTCCCCCCTACCCTAGACACCCCACTGTCACTCACTCTACGTTCCCTTCGCTCCTACAGTCGGTTGAACAGACCGTGACGGTATTTTTCCCTGCGGAACGTATTCCGGTCACACTTTCCATTTCACTGCACAAGTTGATTGCGTGTCACCCAAAATAATACGCTCTCACACACACGATAAAAGTTTGCCAGGAGGCTTTCATAAAGCCATGGCCACTGCTGTCCTGTGTGTCAAGCCTTTCTCGGATGCAGATGGTACGCTGTCACTTGTTTACCCGTTAGGTGTCAAATGTTATCATCATCTAGCTAACATTCTTAGAGGTCAATAACCACCCGCGCAAAGCCAGAGGGCCAACCATTGAATGGACCAAAAACGATGACTTTTGGACCCGTCGGATAGGCCAAAGATGGGCAAAACACCTGGGTCTTGACCCGCCTTTTGAAGAATACAGGCTTGATAATTTACCCACTGGTTACGCTGGATACGTTCGGCCAAAAATCTACGGGGACCCTTCATCCGTGAGACTAAACTATTTGTATGGCCATCCGTCGGGGAGTAGGTACAACAGCGGCGAATCTTTTTGGCCGCACTTCGTGTGGCTGCAGGAGGGAATGGAGGGTGAATGCGAGTGTAAATTGTGTGGTAAAGGAAAGTCGAAAAAGTCAACTCCTATGGTATGGGAAGAAGGCCAGGATGAAGAGGACGCGATTGATGACGAAGAAGAAGAGGTAGGAGAAGGTGTCATTCCTATCAACTCTTTCTCGGACGGTGACTGTGAGTTTATATCCCTCCCCGCAACTTTTGCAACGATAAAACCATGGTGTTGGTTCTAACATTTAGTTCAAAAGCTAAGAAACGACCCCGATTAAGCATGGCTCCAAACAGCGAATGGACTCGGAATAATGATTGCTGGACTCAATTACTTGGCGAGAAGTGGGCACCTGAATTGAACCTCCCTCCACCCTACGACCAGTATAAACTGAATCGCCTACCAAAAGGGTATACGGGCTACTCGCGACCTAAAGTTTTCGCCCAGCCATCATCGAAAACTATCAATTTTCTGTACGGCCATCCTTCGGGAGAGAGATTCTGGAACGCAGATGGGTTTTGGCCGCATTTCAAATGGTTGATGGAAGGTATGGATGGAACGTGCTCGTGTAATCTGTGTTTACGAGCAAAGCTCAACATGAAAGAGAGCGTTATGGGAGAGACTAAGCCTCATGTTGTGATCAGAAGGAGGCCGCACGGAGCTGACAGACGACAGCAGGTTGTCGATCAGAGTCATGTGGACACCAAAAGTGAAGTTTTGACCATTCCAGATGATAGCCATTATGAAACTTGGACTGAGCAGGACCAGAACTACGATGCTGATGTGGGCAGAGAAAGCCTTGATCCGAGCGAAGAAGTCACCCGAGTGAGCCAAGGCCAAGAGGATGAAGACCAGGAGGACGAAGCTGAGGTCGAGGAAAATGATGTTGATGTCCAGGAGGGTGAAGTCGAGGCCCAAACGGAAGCGAGGACCAATGCAAGGCCTGAAACTCCTGCGGATCCAATCCAACCAAACTGCGATAATGTCCCAGGATTCACAATACTCCCCATAAACTCAACATCAGATGGCAATGGTATGTTCACCGCACCAGTGTGGCTATCTGCAACTAACAATTCTTGGCAGAGAGACACCGACCCTTTAGAGTGTTAAGCAACAAAGAGTTTGTCTGCAAACCCGATTGGTGGCTGCGTAATCTGGCCATCAAATGGGCAGCTGCTCGCAATTTACCACTGCCTCATGACTCGTACAGGCTTGACCGTCTACCCGATGGGTACGCAGGCTTCGTAAGGCCGGTAAAATACGGCCAGCCTTCATCTGGGACATTGCACTACCTTTACGGTCACCCTTCGGGAAAGAGATTCCAAAGCGGTGATTCGTTCTTCCCGCATTTCAAGTGGCTAATGGACGGAATGGAAGGGATGTGCGAATGTATTGTGTGCCAAGGACCTAAGAAAAGGCCCAATCGCCCGGACCCGCAGTACGGATGGGAGCCGCGAATCCTCCCCATCAGACCGTTTTCGGATGGTGACGCTTCCAAACACGCACACATACAATTGACACCCAACGATGACTGGTGGCTTCGCAAGCTGGCCTCGGTGAAATGGGCTCATGACCTTAATTTGCCATGGGTGCCTGGCGGTTATAAACTTGACGCCCTGCCAGAAGGGTATGCCGGCTTCCAACAGATCAAACCGGGCGCCAGAGAGAAAATCCAGCATTGGATTATAGGCCATCCGTCCGGAGCAAAGTGCAAAGGTGTCGAGAAGTTCTGGCCCCATTTCAAGTGGCTGATGGACGGCATGGTGGGTGAATGCCAATGTACGCTATGTGTTGTCAAAGGCGCTAAGAGGGAATCCGAGACGAAAAGAAAGCATGAGGCCAGCCTTAAGGGGGGCGGCGGTAATGCTGTCGACGAGAGAAATGGAAAGTATAGTAGGATGGAATCGGATGGAGGTCAAGTGCCTGGCACTAGTACTGTGAGCGGCGGGGATATCAGTTCTGCCCAGATGGTTGAATCCGGCCCCAGCATGATGCATGTCGATGGAAATGAGCGTGACGAGGTTCGCTACGATGTTCCAGACCGCATGAATAATAATCCACATCAAAACGGGTCGCGTGTTGATGCAGGGTATGTTACTCCCCAGTGGACTAGGTAGTAAGCAAGTGTACTATAGTTCTTCGAATGTCACTAATAGCCATGTTGATAAGGCCAGCCCTCTTAGCTAATTATGAAGTCATTGCAGTTGTCAATGTTTCTACTCTATGCATCAGCCGCCTTTCGGGCCATTTGCAGCGCACCTTCAAACGTCTTATTACCGCCGATAAAGCCAGATGCGTGCACAAAGATACAGCCGGGAATGCCGTTGACTTTGCTCAACTCATCGTCACGCACACCTCTCCATTGCTCTGGAAGGCTTTTTCGACTCTCGAAGCTGCCGGGCTTCAGACTGACGGCTCGAACGCGCCATTTACTGTCAGGCGAACCGCTCTCAGCAAAGAGGGCGTATAGAACTTGGCCGGGGGTTCCGGCCTCGTCTTCCAGCGAGAACAGATGATCAGCCCAGGGAACACCGCTGTCACGGTATGGAATGACTATAATGCGGCCCTTCGAGTCATGCTCTGTGCGTTGTTGGAACGCCTCCTTGACGATGTCACGAGCTGGCAGCCAGGATGCGAACAAGTCGTCTAGAGACATGCGGAACTGTTCCCCGACAAATGAACTGGCTCGTTGGAAGCGGGCGTCTTCTTCGATCTGTTTCTTGTTTTCGCCGCTTGGAGTCGTTCCAGACAGGGCGTAATTGTAGCGGCTCACGACGCTGGCAATGCTGAACCCCTTGTCGTTGAACCTTTCCTTGATATTGGCCTCTCTCAACTTGGCAGGATCGTAGACTGAAATGCCATTGTCGTTGGCATCAAAGGCTTCGATCATGTCGTCGTAGAGCTTTTGATGGAGCAGCCCACATTGCTCGCTGCCTGTTTGCAGACCAGTGACAGCATTGATAATATCCTTGCCGTAGTGCATCCATACGAGGCCTGCACTAGACAGTTTGGTGTGCTTCCCCGGGAATGTGGCTTCGAAGCCCCGCTGGTGGTGGTCATAACGACGAGCTTCGTGGTCATGTTCACCGCCAACGTCAACAACAACCGTACACGTCTTCAGCACGTCGGGGTCCCGAGTGCGAACTAGGGAAGCGTGGGTGTAATTGGGAAGCAAACGGAGCAGATACACGGCCAGGGCCTCATCAGCGTGGAATTGGCCATTGTGTGTACCAATCAAGGCACTTTCATGGGACATCTTCAGCTTCTTGGCCTGTGGCATGAAGGTTCGAGGACTACAAAGCTGCCTTGAGAGAAGGCGCACAAACATGAATTTTGGGCGCTGTGTGGGCTGTGGGCGGGAGTGGCCGTCATTGACAAGCGAAAGGGATCCAATCAGAAGCAGGCACCGGCGGAATCAAGCATAAGTGCGAGTGCGGGGAACGCCAATCACAAGCGCCGCACTTACATCGGCGGGTGACGGTCGAAATGCGTCAGAGCGAACAGATCAAGGTCTCATGTCCTCACACCACTTTTGCTCCGCACTCTTTCCGTAGCACTCATGCGCTACGGCCATACACAAAAATGCTCCTGCGCTTCCTACGCGGCGCCCTCTTCCTCTTCTCCGTCGTCTTCACCATCCCGTTGGCGTTTGACGTCGGCGGCCGGACGTGCGGCCTCGCCTTTAGCCTGACGTTGGCCACGTACTACTTCGTCCTCAGCTCGCTGCAGTTGGCTGCCCCGAATCGGTCGTGGCGGCGACTGCTGGTGCGACTGTACTCGTCGCTGCAGGTTCTGGTCATCCCCGGCCTGCTCATATGGAGCCTCAACAAGTTCAGCGTCGAAGGCGATGACGCTGCCAATTGGGTCTCCCGAACACTGTACTCGGCCTCCCATCCGCTCCACGCCAGTTCGAGCATCAGGGAGTGGATATTCGGCAAGGATGGGCTGCTGGAGAATGCAACCATTGGCGGCTGGGAGATGCTGTTACGCTGGTCCACGCCCGTATTTCAGCTCGTCGAGGGCTTCTGCAGCTTGCTCGTCATCCAGGCAGCCGGCCAACTCACGCGTTATCTGGTCAATTCATCCGATGGTGGCGACGGCTGGATGATTGGCCTCCTGCTTCTCTCGGGCAGCGTCATCTCTACCTCGGTCTACTTCATCTGGCGAATCACGACATTCGAGGGGATTGATAGTCAGGATGCCATCCTCATCGGTGTGGCAATCACCTGTGCCTTCTTCTTGTGCGCTTGGGGTATCGGCAGCGGGCGAGGCAACGTTGTCGAGAGCAGCCTCCTCTTTGCCTACATTACGCTCTGCATCTATCAGATCTTCACCGACTACCAACCTTCGACCCCAACACCTCCTCCTACTTCCGCCCCCGAGTTACCTCCGCTGCCTCCAGTCATCATGGCGAGCTATGCAACCCTGCTGCAGGCGCTTCAGAGCCTGCCAAGCACGTTGCACAACGCCTTTGGCTTCATGGTCGCAGCCGTCAGAACCGTAACTCCGTCTGTCATTATCAGTCTCATATACCGCCTCATAGTGCTCTACGCTGCCGCCCGAATCATTCCTGCCGTACGGGAATCTGGGGCCCGCGCGCTCTCGGTAGATCCGTCATTGGAGGAGAGCGAGGGAGTCGCGGCCGTTTTGGGTTTCCTCACCTACTACAGTCCTAGCATCCTGGTGGCTGTTTATACAAGCCTGCTGATGCAGCACTTTGTCTCGGCTTCAGCCGATCATCCCGGAGAGTGGTGGACGGCTCAGGGCGGAGAGGGAGGTGCAAATATCAGCCGTTGGGCAAATCTGGCCGGCACCATGGCCCTATACGCCGTGGAGCTTTACATGGGTCAAGACGATGGGTTATTGGACCATTGGAAGCTTGATTGACCTTTGCTTATCGTTTCTTTTTTTTTTTTTTTTTTTTTTTGCTAGAGAACCATCCCTCATCGTTTCAGACTGCATTTCTTGGCGTTTATATTATACGTTGAGCTGCAGACAACTTCTTGATATCATGGGCACGCTCACAATGATTGAATGGGGAAATTATCGCAGACAATCCGGCGACTGCCATGGTCATAATGATGGAAGCATCATTCAGTAGCGTGTTCTCCCTTTTACACGCTTGGCCGTCACCGGACAAGCAGTGGGCGCTCGAAAGCAAGATGTCAGTCATCCAAACCTTATTCACCTAGACCAGGACTCTCACTGTGCCAAGTGTGATCCCATAACTTTCGGGGTGGTAAGCGGTGTGCGGTAGAGCTTATTTCTGGAATCAAGTAAACCGCCCAGGATAGAATGTTGCGGCCCCAAAACAAGTTTCAGTATCAGCTGGAGGAGTCTGTTCTCTTCAAACCCGTTTTCCAGCCTTGAAAGCCTTCGAGACCCGTGAATAAATCAGATTCTTACCAAAAACTTCTTGCAATGTAGCATGATCTGGATGGTGATAATGCAATCGCCAACACCGGCTAACCTAAGACTATTCCCAACTTAACAATCAGCCTCGTGGGCGTCATGAACTTCTGCTGCCTTATCCTCATCTCAGCGGTACAAAGACTAGACATACATGTACCCCAACCCCAACAACATGTCAAACAACGCTCGAGTTTCCGTTCATAGAATGACCACATCTCCTCTCATCCTCGGCCACTTTCTCCTCCACCAAATAACCCAAACCTCTCAAAGAAATTCGAAGAAGGCACCATATTTTTCACAAAACCGTCTGAAGTTGGTCTAGTCTCAGCAAAAAATATGATCGGTCTCCACACTCTGGATTCTGGATTACCGCAGGTAGCTCGTTGGCTAGGTAAAAAACCTCAATACTTCGCCACATGTTTGGATAACAATGGATTCTACCTAAGGTCTGTTGGCACGGCTAAGGCTGGAGAGGTATAGAGCGCAGGGCAACTACAAATGCAGTCTCGCGAAGATGAGCAACGAGCTCGTTGGAAATACCCCTGGGGTATAATATGCAGTTTCGTTGCTCGTAATGTTGTGAATTGTTTTTGCAGTCTATATAATACGCTTCAATGCCCTCGAGAGACAGTTGTCAGTTCTTTGGGACAACACCGCTGCGGCGTTAAACGATAAAATCAAACAATGACATTAAGAACACCCTCTCAGCTTTTCGGTGCTACAAGCTTTCCCAACCGCCCTGAGGCCAACCTGTTTCTGGTGTGCAGGCCGACGAGGGGAAGCCCCCTCGCACGGTGTGCTTGTCGCGGGTATGGCGAGCCCATCTTTGGCTATAGCTCAGTGCATTCAGTACAACACTGTCATGAAGGCTGGGGAGTTTCAGATGTCTGCTCCAAGGTGCATGGTAAGCTCTGTCAAATGAGAGTTTGGCTGTTTGTATTGTAAGAAAAACTGGGAACAACGTACTTCCATAAGGCATACAAAAGAAACGACACAGACAGATGCCCGGACAGATGTCTAATGCGAAGTACGCTTTACTCGGTGGCGATTCTCTTTTCTTGTAATGACCGGTGGCGATCGGTTCGTTTGATATTAAGTGGACCTTTTGCTGCCGTCTGCGGCCCGGACATGCGCGGGTCAAAAGGTTGATGCTCGGCCGAAGCATTCTCGTATTCAAGAAGTCATTGGCGAGTAACGGAGACAAGCCCAACCGCTTTCGGATCTTTCTTTTATTTTGATTTTTTACCACCGTGGCAGCACGACCACGAACGGCTGGCCGTAGCCTCCCGGAGGGCATGGGCATACTAAGCTAGGAACTGTTTACAATATTAAAACTTACCTAGTCAGCATATCGAGCCTCGTGTGGGCGCTCTACTTGTCCTGCCGCCTTCCTCCGCTGCCCGGGAAGTGTAGGCGTCTCGCAGCATCCCAACACTCGATGGAATCAAATCCGACGTATCTGTGGACGAGACATTCTTGCAGTAGAGAGCAGAGAATTCAACACATCTTCGATGTGACATGTATATCGTGATCCATTCTTGTAGTGTTATATCCACCCCGTAATCGATACATGTTCAAGACATTCCCAGCAGTACTCTATTGTGAGATTGTCGATACCAATGATTGACTGTGCACTTATGGTCTAAGAACGCCTGCGCAACAAGGTCATGCTCGGCCGCTTTCGGAAACAGGTCCTCACTGATATCCCTCCATCACCTCAGCGGATCCTCCGGAAAAGCGAACGTGGTAGCTTTGAAGGTCGATTTACAGTGCTTCACCACCCGAATCCCTTTAAGGTGGGAGGAAGCAGGCTGACGCCTATTCTGTGGCGTCTGATGACAGCGGGATCGTAACGGGGACATCCATAGGCGTAGCGTCGCATCATCTGCAACAATCTCCGACTTTCCGGTGGAGAATACTGAGGAAAGACGGGAGGCAGTCGTACTGTGCGCGAGACACACCCTAAAAGCTTAACCTTATCTCGAAGAGGTCCGGATTATCTTGCTTGTGAGCTTGAGGTATCTTTTAAGACGGATTATTCCCATTGGCAAGGCCTGCCGACGAAGATATAACCATGGGACATTGCTGATCCCTCATACCGCTGTAGTTCTTCTTCAGAAGAGCTGTCATCGGCCTGATCTGCCGTGGCGAAGATGACAAGCTTACATAACTTCTCTGGAGCCAGTCCATTCCTGGTGTAGGGTACGATGAGGCGTGCAAAAAAGAAACTTCGCTCACACAGTGTACTTGTCACGGGCGTGGCAAGACATCCCTGGCTATGGTTGCCAGGCGTAGAAACGGGCCCTCACTAACATCTCTTCACCACTGCGAATTTTTCTTCTCGGCACCGCCGGGTATCCCTCGTGCCGCTGTAGCTCCCCTTCAAAAGAGCAGTCGTCGGCCTGGCCATGACAAACGGGTCAGGATCACAAGCTTGTGTGGGTTTCTACTTGTCGGGACGAACATGCCAGGGGAAAGACGAGTACTGTGGGTTTGTTTGAGCCATGCGCGCAGCCAATTCATTGAACAGCGACGTTGGTGCAGCAACAAAATCGAGGGTCCAGCATCAAGGCGAGCTTCGAAAGGTCCGAGGCGACATGCGGCGCCAACTGTCGCGAGGATTTCCAAAGTGGACGACGAGTCGCCAATGATTTTATGGGTGCGATCTGCGTTATGGGCGTTAACAACCTCTCTTTCCCTCACGGCGCAACCTCACAGCTAACTTGGCGTCTTCAATTCACGTTGTCGCCTTCATGACGGAGGCGGCCTTCTCGAACCGCGGCGCCATTAACGAGGAGGACACTGGCGATGAGGGCAGAGCCCGCAAGAGCCCCGTGGTACGCTTCAAGCTGCCCGGGAGCGAACCCCGCGACGTGCTGTCTCTGCGGGAGACGTGGAAGATCCAGCTGCCCAACAGGTAGGTGCAGGCATCGCGGACCCAGGTAAATTATGACTGAAGACGAGCAAGGCCTTGCTAAGGCCTGAGGCGCTTGAGGTGGCATACTGCTGTCCACCAGGTCAGTCGCAGAGGCTTGATCCATTTCTTGTCGCGGTTACGGATATCCACGCAAATGGAATTCCGCATGGTTTCCTCATCTGGTTTCCAGCGCTGTCCCATCTGCCGAGCTTGCTTGGCGTATAGCACACCTCTCTTTCTAAAGAGCATGAATGGACTCACCTCGCCTATTGCATGCTCTCGTTGTCGCCTTGGTCTGGGCTAGGCCTGTCCTCAAGTGCCATTTGCGATGGCAACGACAGCACTTCCGGAAGCCTTTTGCGAGATGAGAATAGAATGTGATAAAGACGGCGCGAGGTTGAGCATCGCACATCAGCATAAATTCCACAGTCATCTCAAGATTGTGTGGAATCTTCGCTGGGTTTGGCTTTCTTCCCCTTGACGAACTCGGGAAAGCCTTGTTCGCATCTAGTGAGGAAACCGATTGCAAATCGTTATGCCGTTCAGCCTTCTATAATCATGGCAGGCATTGACTTGATCTGGATGTCCCAAACCTTGAAGTTTTAATGGCCTTTTGGCTTGGTGATGTTTTGGGCAATTAATTCAGCAGCAGATGACACCGAAGACGGTCTACTAACCACGGCAAAACGTGACCATTACGCCGACTGCCCGGCGAGGAAGCGCACAATCATCCGGTGCCGCTGCGTGATGGCCTGTCCCTTGTGGTACCGCGTCACCAACATGAGCCAGCCATCGTGCATAAGAACACTTCGTAGTCAGCCAGCCGTGTTGCGCACCATCTTCGTGAGCAACTCTGTACCCCGGGGCGGTTGTCATGAGGACTGTCAGGAAAGTCTGGTAATCAGCTTCATGTTGGACTGTTTGGCTTCCAAGAGATTGGCTTCACTTCTGAATTGGACGAAAAATTTATCCCAACGTGGTGTTCTATCACGTCTGGCGGTCCCTGATATACATCCATCCACACCAGTCGCATTGCCTCCCATGTGTTCTTTGATGTCACAGATTTCATAAATCGGGCACTCTAGAATGCCTTAGCTGAATCGACTACATGTAGAACGATCCTTCTTGACGTGAAAGCCAGGTATGTATTCCACTTCCGTGATTTCGAAGCGTTCCATCACTTTTAGTGGTATGCGCCACTAGACATGGGTGTGGCGGGTCCGTGGTCGGCCTCCACTAAGATTCCTTACCATAATGGGTACTGCAAAAGCATGACGTCCAACGACTCCAAAAAAAAAATCGACGTGTAGCCCAAGCCACTCGGAAACGTACGCCAGGCTCGTGCTCTCAGATGTGCCGTGTAAGCTTGTTTGCCGATCAAGGGCGTTTGTAAAGCACTCAGAAACACAGTGGCTCTCGTAACTGTCGCAGAGGAATAGCTTCCAACTTCAGTCTCTCGGCTTGGAAACAGCTTGCGCTTGTTTGCACCACGTCCCGCTGCAACCTGGCAGTTAACCCGAAGTAACCCTATACTCTGGTGGAGATTTTCGTTGAAATGGTGCTTTCCTCCCGCGGCGACACGCTCGACATAGCTCAGAAGTGAGCAGAATATGGTGACTTCACGCTACCATCGATACCATCCGATCGTAAGCACCAAGGATGGGATATAGACGTGGCCATGTCTGCTTGAAAGCAGTTTCAAGGCCCGCTCGGGCGGCGACGGTCTGGTTGGTAGCACCTACACTACCACACTCTGATTAAACGATACAAACAAACAAACACACTATGCTCCTCCATAGGTACATCGGTTTGCATGTATCTTACAATGTCAGAGCTTGGGGTAATCGTCGGGTCTATGGGCTTCGGGCAACTGCCAGGCTGCAGCGGGGTTAAGTCGCTTGGGATGTTATGTTAGGGCTCGTTGTGAATATAACCGGTGTCGCTGGCACTGACTATAATATGCACGGAGGATATCTGTTGCACTCGTTGCGAGCATTGTGGATCTGATGTTGACGTTGTGTGGTTTTGATTTGTGAGTGTGTGGGGTGAGGTGAAAGTGCGAGGGAAAACGCCAAGACTTTTACAAGCGCGGGCGGGGGGATCAAAAAGTTCTGAATATTTTTTCATTTCAAGAAAAGTAGAACAATTCACGGATGCATCGATCATGATGCTTGCTTATTGGACCGTCAAATCACTATTTAGAGCATCGACAGAAACGGCTGATCAAGACTTTCTGAAGAAGAGCCTTGGCTAAAAGGCACTCCATCAAGCATAGAGAGGTTTAGCAGCGTGTTTCCATCCCAGGTTCAGTAGAGTGGTGCACTCCATCGCCTCAATATTACTCAATTCTATCACCTCCCCAGCCCATATTTTGCGCTGAAAGACCCTATCTACTTGCTAGAGCTTGTGTGCGAATGTCTTCCGAGCCAAACAATCCTTGTTTGACAATCACCACGAAAATACTTAAGACCTAATATTTCCCAAACACTTCATTCCCTTCATTCCCTTCTCTCCCTTCGAATCCAACCCTCCACTTCTGCCACTAAAAGCTACACCAATCTCGCAGGGCGAACCATGGAATCACCCCGCCTCCGCAACACCGCTACCGTCCCACACAACACGAGCCTGCCTAACGCCTGACACGATCCAGGCCCTGCCCGGCCCACCTGCCTCAGCACAGAAGCCCGCAGTCGCACCCGGCAGCAAACAAACACTCTCGGGGAGGTGCATTGTACCACAGCTACGCCTACGAGACGCATAATCCCCCACAAGGCAACGAGGATCGAGTACGCCAGCATGTCTGCTACATTGCATGATCATGGGGTTGTGCTGGGATAATTCGAGGGTGTTTCAAGGACTGACACGAAGTAATGTTATTGATAGCACCGATGGAGTAAGAGATTCCTGTACGGGGCACGACAGGATAGGGCTGTGGTACAGGCGGGTAAGATGCGCAGGCGCCCTTACTGTCCGGATTGAGAAATGGAAGGAAGGGGAGGCAGGAGGCGAAGAGACCCAATCGGTAAGGGAAGCGTATCCGGAACACAGCATGAATGCTGCCTACCTGCTGCCTTGGGGAAAAATCCATAAATCTCCCCTCTCTGTCCGATTTTCTTTCCCTTCATCTTCATTCGGTTTCTCTGTTTTTGTGTGAAGTGATGTCCTCCAAAAGCTCCGGGTCTGATGCCCCACCCGCCTGGAACCCGAAACGGTCCTGGATCGTCTCAAACCATATCCGCGAACAACGCCAGGCTGAACAGAGGCAGAGGCGGCATATTCCCCGCCAGGCCCATTCTAGTGGAGGGAGTTGTAATGGAGGGTGGTATGTAGTCCATCATGGGCATGGGCAAGGTGGGCAAGGTGGACATGGAGGCCACGGAGGGCATGGTGGACACGGCGGTCATGGAGGCTACAGCGATAGTCTCTGGCTGCATACACCGGCTATCTACCACGAACGGTTCCAACCACCCTGGAAGCCAGAGAAGTTGATTATGTGTGGTGGGGGAAAACATAAGAAAGATTCGTGTTGCTGTTGCAAGCCACCGCCGGTGAGTTCATCTTTGGGTAGGGATGTTTTGTGCTGACTGTCTTATCTAAAGCAGATTATTGCTTGTGGACCACATAAAACGGAGAAGTGGGTGAGGATCAAGAGAAAGGTGCAGCATCATGGTGGAGGAGGTGGTGCAGGTGGTGCGGGTGGTGATGGGGGTGGTGGAGGGGGAGGGGCAGGAGGTGCTGGTGGTGGGTACAACTCGTTTCGAGTTTATATGCGTTGATGAAAAGAGAGAAAGAAACGAGTGTGTTTTTAGCTTGATATGATTTACGTTATGAGTGTTTTGGGGAACATGTTCTTGGCAGAAAGGATGGAAGAAGCTTCGTTATATAATAGACAACTGTTAAATCAATTCACAGCCGTGGTATTGGCATTACCCGTAATCTTACAAAACACACTAAAACCGTCATGACAGGGGCAGCCAGTATCAATTGCCACGACATCGGCTATAGTCTCACCTCCCCCTCCGTCTCGCGCGGGACAAACTCCCATCCGTTGGTCCAACAACTCGTGCAGATCGATACGGAGAGGACGCAATCTCCATGCCAAGGTCAAAGCTACGGTCTGTAGGCGAGGCCATGCTGTTACTTGAAGCCTGTCGAAGGGCATAAGGTCTTGCAGGCACGACTCGCTCAGAGCTTTTGATGAGATCGTTGGCCATTTCACGCACGAGAATGGCAGAGTCGTTCTTGGCGAGATCTTGTACACACTCGAGAAGGCCGTATTGACCAAGCAGAGCTCCCTGTTCTTCACGTGCATCGCATATGCTGCGGATCACTCGGAGCAGGTTTAGTCGCACCAGGGGTTTTTTTGCGTGCAGCTTCACCGCCGTACGCTCAAAAAGGCTGCGTTGGGCTAGGTATGCTGCTACAGATGGGCTTAACCGCAGCACTTTCTGCAGTGGCTCGAGGAGATTCTCAAAGGTGTCGCCTTTACTCTCATTGAAGCAATGCACCATGGCCTCTTGAAACGCGGGTGTTGCCAGCAAATGCTCCTCTACCTTGGAAGTTTCTTCCTGTAACCAGATGAAAATGGCGTCCAGCGCCGTGACCGCCCAGTATTGATCAGCCAACAAGCCAACGTAGAACTGCAAGCCCTTGTTTTGCCATAAGATCTTGCGTCCGACCTTGCCGCTATGAGCCATGTCACATAAAATTGGCAAGGCAAACTCTTTTAGCGGGCGTTCGGTCTGCACAATTCGCTGCAACAGTGGGATGATGCCGCTGAGGGCCGCATCTTCCAGCCTCGCCTTGCTGAGTCGGCAGAGGTTGAACATTGTGTTGAGCACCTGGTTGCTGATTTCACGCACATGGGGAGCATGCATGCTGGCGCCCAGTAGATCCGTCAGTACTTCAATGGCGTTGCTGTTCTGAAGCGACTCGAGCGTCGTAGCCAGCATACTCAGATTCTTAATGAACTTTAACATGGTGATCTGGTGCTGCGGCGTCATTCGCCTAAGGTCTTTGAGAACCCGTTTCAGCACCATTCGATCCGCCACAGTCTCCTTTACATGGTTCTCAGCCTGGCTGAAGAGCAGGAAGATGTTCACAATTCGTCCCTCAATGAGCTCGTCGTCCACGCCCTCCTTGTCCAACACTCGGTTAAGCACCAAAGATAGTGGGTACAGCACCAGACTGCGGCTGAAGATGCGGCAAAAGTCGTTCTTGGGCGTCGGCCCTTGCAGCTCAAACACGCTCCATACGCCGTTGACGCCCACCAGCACCAGCTCCCGTCCGGCAGCGGTATCGTAGTCCTCTTCCAGAAACTCGACCAGCACGTTCAAGCCTCCGCACGAGACAAACATTTGCAAGGTCAGTGTGCTGGTCGTGTACATCATGCGCACAAACGCCGCCGCCTCCAGCCTGATCTCGGAGCTGTATTTTTTATGAGCAAATTTGCTGATGATGGGAATGCCGCCGACAAAGCACAGATTTTCCTGTACCTCGACGTTGTCCATGATGATAAAGTTGACTATGCGTAGCAAACGCAGAATCGTGGGCTGTCGAGAGCACATTTCCAAGATCTCGAGAATTGGCAGCATGCCATGGCTGCTAACAATCACCGCCTTGACGTCGGGTGAGTCTGTCAAAATACCAAATAGCTGATCGACAATGGCAGCGAGCACATCGTCAGGCTGGCTGAGCTTCAGGTCCGACACGAGGCCTTCAACCAGCATGCAAAGCCGCGCCTGCTTGTCACGGACTACATTGGATTCAAGATCGACCTGATCCATTTCCTCATCAAGGGCGGCAAACGGATCGTCTTCATCGTCCTCTTCCTCTGCTATTATCAAAGAAAGAGCGCTCATCTTGAGGGAGCTGTTGGAGGCGGTCCGATCGCTGCCGCCGCTGCCAGACTTGGGAGAACGAGGCTTCACCGGCATGAAACTGACTGGTGCACCGTCCTCGCCGTCAAACAAGACATCAGTGAAGTCTTCGTCTTCGTCTTCTGCATACTTTTGCATCTCCACCGAGCTTCGATTCCGCCGCATTGCAGCAGCATCGTGCACAAGGCCAGTCGGAGTCCGCGTTCTCTTCGTCCGGACACTGCCACCTATGCGGCTTGGCATGCTCCGCATCTTGCGTGGATCAAGCGGACGATTGGGGGAGAAGCCGGCCAGTTTTCGCTTAAAGGCGTCTTCATCCTTGGGAACAAGGTCTGAATAGTCTTCCTCCGACTGCTCCCGGAACTTGTCCTTGTTTGCAGGCGGAGAAATGGACTTTTTGACTCTTGAAGTGGTCTTTGATGCGGGCCTTAGGATCTGTGTCTGAGGCTGAGATTCTCTAGCGGGTATACGTGTGCGTCGAGCAGCCGGAGCAGGCTGAGCAGCAAACTGTGTGGGTGGATTGTGCTTAATGTCTTCGGTTGTTGTTCGTGGAGGGTAAAAGGGTCTCACAGTCTCCAAGGCGTCACCCTTCGTCAGCTGCAACGGCGACCGTACGGTGAGTTCCCCCTCAAACGAGTCATCCCAATCCTCCACCTGTCCGTCCGTTTCTGGCGGAGCCTCGATGTAGGCAAACTGTTTCAGCTTCTCCGACGTGAACAGGCTCAGTTCGTCCTGCGGCTTCAAGTGATCAGGCAAGGTCAGGGCGCCCATTCCCGCCGACAGCTCCTCAAAGTCATTGTCCCAATTGTCGCCCTTGTCGTCCTCTTCCGGCAGTGCATTTCGTGTGAGTTGGTTTGGTTTCTGCCCTACCGACAACCTGCTCCGAACGGTATTCGCGGGTGCACCATATGGCGCTCCAGGCACTCCAGGTTTACTGTTACCACGCGAGGGCGGCTTCTTGGCAGGAATCCTTTCCCGCGTTCGGCCATTTTCTGTATTTTTCGGACTCGACTTTAGCCATGAATTCCATTCTTGAATCTCCCGAATCGCATCCTCGGGGTTCTTGTTCTTGACCTCCCCCTTTTTACTGCCAAGAATCCACGGATGTCGTAGCAACTTCTTGGCCGAGACCCGGAGATTTGGGTCTTTTTGAAAACATTGCATGAGGAAGTCTCGCACCAAAGGACTGCAGCCCTCTGGGAGAGGCGGATGGTCATCATTGACGATGCGGAACAGTGCCGGCATGGGCGCCAGTTTGTGATATGGCGGTTTCCCATCGAGCAACTCTATGACGGTGCATCCAAGGCTCCAGATGTCACTGGCAGTCGACGCCCCTGACAACTCAATGACCTCCGGGGCCATCCAATAGGGTGTGCCGACCACGCTTCCATCCGAGAGATTGGCCTGTTTGGTTGCCACGCCAAAGTCTGCCAGCTTGACTAGGCCTTCTTTAGTGGTGAGGATATTGGCTCCTTTGATGTCGCGGTGGATGACACCCTGCTCGTGCAAGAAGAGCAAGCCCTGCAGAACCTGAGCAGTGTATAGGCTGACCAAGTTCTCTGGAAACTTGCCAAAATTCTTGCAGATGCTGTGCAGGCTGCCATTCTCGCAGTACTCTAGAATGATATAAAGGCTGTCAGTGCCTTTGCAAAAGTTTTGATACTTGACAATGTTTGGATGCTCCAAGTTCCGCAAGAGATCGATTTCCTGCATAATCACCTGCAATTCGTTCTTCTGGAGGTTTGCAAGACTGATTTGCTTAATGGCCACTGTTTCGCCGGTGCTCCAGTTCAGGGCCCGATATACGGCACCCGAGGCTCCTTTACCGAGACAATCACCTAGTTGCTGGGAAAATTAGCGATATAACTAGGCTACAAGGACATAGATACTCACATAGTCCTTTGGACCATCGAAATCCTTTCCGCTCTTCAACGGTGGGACCGTATCGGTCTTCTCTTTGGAGAAACCAGAAGGTTGACGTCCCATGAGCCTACTCCTCGGCCTGGGGATCTCCCGTTTGGCTGCATCCAGCCCGTTTTCCTTGTCGGAGCTGCCTCTAAGCTTCGGAATGGCGCGGTACTGGCTGCCGGTGACGATCTGCTGGCTGGTTGACGGCCGGTGCCGTGGCGTGGCTAGGGCGGGAGGTCTGGACGATGCCGCCGATCCAGGACGTTTGGTTACAGCATTAGAGGAGCGGCTTGTGGGGGTTGAAGGCGGGCGAATGGAATTGGGAGGCGACCCCAGCGTATGAGGCATCTCGCGGGACCAGCGCGTGTCCAGCAGCTCAGCGCAGATCCAGTGAATCCAATCAATCAATATGCGCCAACAAGGTGCAGTTGCAAGGGGCAGGCGCCGCTCATCTCAGCATTCGTCCTTTGCATGGGTTACCTGGACGTTGCAACGCTGACTATTGATGGGAATTTGATTGAGAAAGCAGGCGTCCTGGTCTAATTGTAAACTGAGCCACGGTGGCCTTTGGTTTGATTTGATGCGCTATTTTTGACGTCAACCGCCCTGTGACTAAGCACGGACTCTCTCCTGTCTGCTCGAGGGACACGAAAGTGACGGGAAGTACTATAGGTACATATCTATCATATAAACAGGAACGTTCAGCGAAACCTCAGTTAGCAGGTGTTGCAAACAACTTACCGGGGCAATGGACTGACAGACTAAAAATGACTCCGGTAGGGGCATTCAGATGTCACATGCCATTGACACATTTGACAGATGACATCGACTGGATGCTGGAGATGGTCAATTTTGTCGTTCTTACATTGTCTGTTCAACACCAGGACGCCTCGCTCAGTACTCGATACAGGATTACTTCCCCGCTTCGGCCTTTTTAGCCGCCGCTGTAACAGTTATCAGCATCAGCGTAGTTTGACAACATCGATCACTTACCAGCAGCCTGCTTGGCTTGCATAATGGCCTTTACCTTATCCTTTTCTCGCTGTTGCTCTGCACCTGACATGGTTGTTTTCGACTTCTATGTTGCACATCAGATTAGAACCACGATCCGAAGATAGTAGCATCGATCCCTGCAGGCAGTACAAGGGTAGGGCTGAGCGATTACTTACCTGAGCCGCTTGAGCCTTTTGGTTCTTTTCTCTTGCCTTTTCACGCTGATTTCCACGCGCCATGTTCGAGGTTTGAAGTGAGTTGCAACTTTGATCAGAGTCGAAGAAGTTCGGATGAACGAATTCCGAGCGCAAGTTTAAGGTTGTCAGACGCGGAAACTAGCCTCTTTAGGTTATGATCGTTTCTAATTAGGGGACAACCACATGAACGACAGTGCACAGTACCACAAGTTATCATCAGCACAACCAAAGATTTTTCATAAACACAATCATAATTGACAACCAGAAGATCACTCTAGTCAACTTCTGGAAATCTCAAACGACTGTAAGCGCTTGCACAAGATGCCACGGCGCGTTGCTGGGCGCCTAAATTTCACCCAAGGAATACTATTCCCAGCTTGCCGCCGTCCAGGTCTCTGACATTGTTTCGAATCAACCTGGTAGTATTAATGGCATACGCGCCTATGTACATGTGCTAAGTACCTTCTCTTGTCTTCTCTTTCTTGTCAATTTCATTCTCCTTCTTTCCAGCATTCACGATCGTTGTGTTTCCTTTTTGTCCTGGGTGCAGTTGTGCACAAATATTAACTGTGGGTTGCTGGCCAACTTCATAAGTACATGTTCCTGCGACTCTGGCCGACGAAGAAGTTCATTTACATTCCTTTTCAAAAGCTCTTCGGCATCAAGACGACTTCATACAACATGGCTCTCTCCGGCAAGTCGTTGGCCGGCCCAGGCTATATCATTCTGAACGGCATTCGCGTTATGAACATCATCAGCCTGCTTGCAATCATCGCCGCCTGCGTGGTCATGCTAGTCAAGACGACTACCTCAACAAACTTTTTCTTCTTTGATGCCGCCAGTCATGTTTTGACTGCTCTAGCGAGCTGTACGCCTTCCTATGTGATATGGACATCTTGCTGACCTTTAGTGTTCCTATTTACGTCTGAGCTGCCAATCTTCCAGTCCTACTTCGCCCGTAGCTGGCCCTTACTCAGCCTCTCGCATGGCTTCGTTGCGCTTTCTGTGGCCATGATTTTTCTCGGAATTAATATGCTAGGCAATCTCAATGACGCCGCACTGAACAAGGAATCGCTGGGTCTAACATTCTGGCGTGTCGTAATCGGGTCCGGGATTCTCATCTTCATCCTGGGTTTCATCAATCTGATCTCGGTATGTCCAACAATTCTGACAGTATTGCGATTGCTGACAAGAATAGAGCTTCGTGTTCAGGGACCGTGCCCAAGGTATTACTGCCCGGCAAGTGCGAGCTTACGGCGCTGTGGCTATTGAGAAAGCGGCTCAGAACAAGGCTTCATCCGGTCTGTCGCCTCTACGTTGTTCCACGGAGAAGACGCAATCCCCCTTGCCATCCTACCACAGTCGTCGCTACAGCCACCGTGGGAGCACGTCATTTTCTCCCAACTCACCTTCCTACCACAGCAGCCGCAGCAATCGGCGTGACAGCGCAGGAAGTGCCAGGCCAATGACTCCCCTGTCACCACCAATCACCCCTCCGGCTCCGCTCTCGCCATCTAGCAAGTACTCCCGCGCGACCAACTGCACGAAGAAGAAGGTGTTTAGCGTTTTCGGCCGTCATCGCCAAAGCCTCGCACCGCCGCTGCCTGTTAACGCCTCACGCGAGGTTCAAATCTCCCCGCCGATGGGTGTCAATCCTCAATTCGCCCATCTCGTACAGAGGCCTGAAAGCGCGGTGCATCCTAGTCGGAGCAGCAATCCCTATTTCTGGAACGTCTAAAATCGAGTTCGGGAAGTGTACAATAGCTGGTGTTAAGGTAGCGTATATTCTATTCTCATTTCAGCAGCCATGTACAGTTTTCCTACCATATCATACACCCACCCTCCCCATTGAAATCACTTCTCCGGCGCCGTATCATCAACGGGGGCAAGAGCACCCTTCTCCTCCAACAATTTCGCCAAACTCCCGTCCTGATGCATCGACATGAGGATATCCGTCCCTCCGATGAAATCCTTGTCGACATATACCTGCGGAATCGTAGGCCAGTCTGAAAACTCCTTGATGCCTAGAAGTCGTCAGCCCAGTGTTATCCCCGAAGGAACCCTCCCCGAAGGAATCCCTCAGAGAACCCCAAACGAACCCCCCCAAGGACTCCTTCCCCTCAACCCCCCAAGGTAATCATACTTACCAGCCCTCAACTCATCATCCTCAAGGACATTAAACGCAGTGAACTTATTCGGATCGACACCCTGCAGTCCCAGGATCTGAATCGCAGCGCGGGAGAAGCCGCACTGAGGCATTTCCGGTGTTCCCTTCATGAATAGTACCACAGGTGCGGACGCTACCGCGCCTTCGATTGCTTGGCGGATTTTTGTGGATAGAAAGGCTCTTTGGACCGGGGGTGGAAAGCTGAGAGGTCTAGATGGGCGGAGAAGGTGACGTGTGAACTGCTCTACTCGTTAGGATGGAGGATTGGGGTGGAAGGGGGGGGTACGAGTGAGGCTGTGCGGAGGGACATTGTGCGGTTTGATGGTTGCGGTTTTGTGTGATGCGACTGGGTTGACGGTTGCGATTCGATGCGATGGTATAGGGTTAGGTTTAGTTACATCTCCATCCCACTCATCCCACCCCTTCCCCAGTTTACTTCCCACCCCATGTCCCTCCCATTCATTTATGACACTCCTTCCCCTCAAGGCACGTCTTGGTGGCATCGTCCCAGCTCGTCCCCTCGGGACAATCATTATACGACGGCACAGCTTTCCGGGGGTCTTTCTTATCAACCGGCACGCACCGGATGTATTTCTTGCAGGTGTCTGGGTGAGCGTAGAGACAGTCTTTCCGATCTAGGCATCCGCCGGTGTTGACGACGTCGTCGCCGGGACATTTGAAGTCTTTGGCTGTTGTGAGGGCGGTGAGGAGGAGAAGGGTTAGTGCGTAGAGGAGGTGCATTTTCTCGTAGGTTTATTGCGGGTTTCGTTCTTGGTAGGTTTCTTTGGTGAGTAGGGAGGATGGGACGGAAAGGGTTATATTGGTGGCTATGTTTAGATAACGGTGTTTCAACGGTTTTGGGCCAGGTTTTGAGCGAAGCTTAGGGGTGGGTGTTTGGGGTTGGTAGTCTTGTGAGGCAGAGGGAAGTGATGAGAGAGACTTACAGTTGACAGTGATCAGGAATGGAGTTCTATACTCTCAGGGTAGGAACAATCTTTGCATTCAAATGTCGAGTTCAGAGCTGATCCACAGCGGATACATCGATGAGGCGCCGCCAAGAGATTGGGCCCAAACTGACTTGTCACGTAAGGATGAAAGACTGGGAAGACGAACACAGTGAAAATCAGATATGCTCGAGAGAGGTCATGGGGAGATGACACTCTCCATTCCTTGATCTGGAGGAGCGGCAGAGTAAGCAGTAACTGAAGCTGAGATTCTAACAATGCCAAGCCTGTATGCCAAGAAGCCGTATACCCACCTCACTTCATGGCTACCAACACGTCATCACCACCAAATCTCTTTCTCCACAGCCATGAATATCTCATTGACAATTGCCCTCAAAGAACCGAACAATGCCCTCGACAAAGAACACCCACCCATATACCTCGCATGGCAACTTCCACTCCATTCGCCTGAATCAAATCCCCTCAAATAAACCAGGACAATAACCATGACCGAACAAAGCACCCTCCGTATAAAACCCTCTCCCCGCTCGAGAAAGAGCTCGTACACTCCTTTTTCCATCAAAGCTTTACACACGCACACAAGCACTTTTACACACGCAGGCAAACATGCAATTCACCACACTCTTTACCTTCGCACTCGCCAGCTGGGCTGGCACAGCCTTAGGGGTACCGACTTCTTCTTCCGAGGTGGCTCTACACCACAACAAGTGTCGAGCAACAGACCATTTGTTCTATGTTACCTATACGGTCGACATCGATAACGCTGGCCGCGGATGCAGGAGCGTGGTCAAGAACGTTGACAAGGCTTTCTGCCAAAAGGCTTCGTTTAACCTCTATGATTGCACGCAGGTCACTTGTCGACAGTACACGGATGGCAGCGTGAGGGTCAATCTTAATATTCATGGGGCAAATAACAAAAAGGCCGCGCAGCTGAATAAGGTGCTCAAGAAGACATTTCCGGCTGTAGGCAAGTTTACTTGTCCTGCTTATTAGATGAACTTTGATGATTGATGAATGTTCATGGTTGATGATTGATGTTAATGGGCTTCGTTCATAGTTCATACATGACTGCTACAGTTTTGTTTACTTTTTCTTCGTGTCAACGCTCTCAGTGGTTATGGCCGAGTCAGACGTCTCGACTTTCTCCAGGTGATGGGTATCAGCGGGGGAGTCGAGATCCTCCGCGAGCGGTCCGTGGATACTTTCTTCGTACTCCACAATAGCCTCAGGATCGACAGCCTCGAATTTGGTGCTGAGAGCAGCCATCATAGAGGCATGGCTGGAGCTGTTGGAACGACGGCGGGTCTTGTTCATGTTATACTCGCAGTCTTCAAGTTCAGACATTCCCTGGCGGCCCCTTATAATTCATCCACAATCAGTGGGGTTCGTGGAACAGCTAGGAGATGACATACCAGTTACCTTTACCACCACCATGTTTCTTCGTATCACCGGGATTGTTGCCAACGTACCTGGACTTGCCAAAGTGGCGAGGAACGCCTTTGGAATCCGGGCAGGTGCCGGAGTGGTCACGGTCAGTGGACTTGTGGGTACGGGTCACTGTTACGTTGTTAGGAGCAATATCACACCCATCGATGGGAGATGCTTTACTGGTGACGATTGTTGAAATGATTGTTGTCGAAGTTGAAGTCAGAATGGAAAGGAGCTGGAAGGAGGTGTGGCACGCGACCACATCTTGATTCGGCACACTGGAATAAACCGGGGACCTTCAAGTGGGGCCCTGGGGGCGGGGGTGATGGTATCATAGATAAACAACAACGGGTCTGGTGGGTTCTCGAGGCTCATGGCTTGCTTTGATAGACTGTAATGGCTCAACGGTTGGGAAAACTACATGCATATCACTTTCTACCCACCTTCTCAATTGATTCCTCGTTGAATGGCGTCGCAGACAGCCTGCCTGTTGGTACATAAACAATTGCGGGGCCCCGCATTTCAATGACGGAATGACGGTTGAAACCGCTGTACCTGCAGAGACTTGCACTTGATTGGGGCATGGACACCAGGGTAGATATGAGGACCACCCTCACCGCTTATCTCCAACCTCCTATCATGAGCGTCTGCAGGAGACGGAATCCGAATCCAATATCAATCCCCTGATGGCCAAATGAAATTCGGTCTCGCTGATTATCTATCGGAAGGGGCCTCCTGATTCCGATAAGAGGTGAATCAAAGAGCGAATATCCCCAAACTCAAAGGTGTGGCATCTGAACTCGATAATTTTGGCTCCGGACAGGCATCAATCACGCCATTCATATGAACAATGAGCATATTGAATGTATGCGCAAGGGTAAGCAGAGGTGAGATGTGATTCTGGCTGCGTACCACTCTCAAGTAATAGGTGTTGTTACGCAACATTTAACAGCTCCATCCCGTCTCTACCTGACCGAGTAGCAAGGCAACTCATTTTCCCTGACCAATACGTTTGCAGCTGGATCTTATTCTGCCCAATCAACTCCAACTCTGCACTCGACGGCCAGCGCGGTTCGTTTGGGTGGGAGCGGTCTGTTCCGTGAGGACATCCTTATACATGCACGTAAGAGTCCTGCGGGACAATTCGATTGTACAATATGTACAAGGACGCGAAACGCGCTCATCGACTTCATCAACCGAGCAGCGTATGTGTTGGCTCATGTTCTTCATCGCGAAGGGAGGGCAGTTCATTTGTAAACACAGAATTCCTACGTGGCCAAAGCAAAGCTTGGACGGGAACAAGGATCGCCCTCCATGAACTGCACCAGGATGATGTCAGCCCAGCGCCGTTGATTCCATTGCTTGCTTTGCGCCGGCAGCTCCCGAACGGGGACCATGTCCGGGGACGCCCCCAGCCAGCCGAGTCAGTTGCCGCGTGAGCTTCCGGCGCAAACTGGATTCGAAGAATTAAAACGTCCATGTCGCCATCCGCCACAAAGTCGTGAATAATGTTGAGCAACGAGAAAACGGCCGGCGACGGCGCAACGACCATTAATGATGCGACCGTCAACGACTTTAACGTGCCGCAATGTCCGCCACATACGACCGAGTCGAAGCTGATGAGGCGGATTGACCTGCACGTTATTCCTTTTCTCTGCATCTTGTACCTGCTTGGTATGTAGCCGCTGAATGGGGGTTGTTGTTTTACTGATCAAAGGACCAGCTTTCCTGGATCGCGTCAATATTGGCAATGCAAATGTCTATGGTCTTGCAAAGGATTTGAAGCTCAAAGGACACGAATACAATGTCGCGCTTGTCGTCTTCTTCGTGCCCTATATTCTGTTTGAGATCCCGAGTAATGTCCTCTTGAAGCATTTCAAGCCGCGCCTATGGCTCAGTTTCAACATGTTTGGTTTTGGGGTTGTTACCATGTGTCAAGGCTTCGTCAAGAATTATGCCGGTCTCTTGGTGACGAGAACCCTCCTCGGAGTGTTCGAGACGGGCATGTTCCCAGGCTGCTTCTACCTCATCAGCATGTGGTATAAGCGCAGTGAAGCTCAAAAGCGATATACGTTCTTCTTCGGTTCAACTACTCTGGCTGGGGCGTTTGGTGGCCTTATCGCAGCCGGGATCGGTCACATGGATGGCACTGCTGGGTACAAAGGTTGGCGGTGGATCTTCATCTTGGAAGGTCTCTTAACGGCTGTCATTGCCATTCTATTCTTTTTCATTCTTCCAAACTTCCCAGAGGACACAAAGTGGCTTACTCCAGAGGAAAAGACCTATGTCGCTGCTCGACTCCAGGTGGATCAAGGCAAAGCAGCGCTTGAGCGCAAGATGACGGGCAGAGACGTTGCCCGACTTTTCAAAGACTGGAAGATATACCCCGGAGCCTTCATGTACATGGGTACACTGGTGGCAGCCTACGGGCAAGTGACTCTCCACTTACAGTACACGGCAGCTAACAAGCATAGATATGCATATTTCAGCCCAACATTGATCAAGACGTACGGATACTCGCCCATCCACACACAACTATTTTCCGTCCCTCCATGGGCAGCCGCATTTGTAGTGGCCATGACCGTGGCCGCCCTTTCCGACAAAGTGAAGATGCGCATGCCCTTTGCGCTCTTCTGCACTACATTGGCGCTGATTGGCTTCTGCATTCTCGTTTCGGTGCACGACAACATTGACCTCCAATACGGAGCCCTCTTCCTTGTCACCTGCGGCTCCTACTCGAGCATGCCGCTGCTCATCTGCTGGTTCACAATGAATCTAGGTGGACATCATCGACGCTCGGTCGGCACCGCGTGGATGATCAGCGTTGGGAATATTGGCGGCATTATTGCCGTTTTCGCTTTCCTACAGGCGGATGCACCAAAGTATATCAAGGGCTACAGTATTTGTCTCGCCTTTGACGTTTTGGCACTGGTGACTATTGTTACGTATGCCATCATGTGCTTGTCTGCTAATCGAAAACGCAGACGAGGAGGCCCGTCGCATCTGACGGAGGAGGAGAAGACGGATCTTGGAGATATGAACCCGGATTACAGATATCTTTTGTAATGTTTAGGACATTTAGTTTGTCTATCTGATGATTGATGTGAGCAGTTGTCGTACCCACGGGGTTAGAATGGAGAGAGCTGGAAGGTGAACGACTCCAAGTCCGAACATCCAGACGGTCAAACTACCCCCGGCACGATTGAACACCAATTCCTCGACCATCATCTGGATGGTTTCGGTGGTGGACCCACCATTAGGGTTAGTCGTGCCAAGTCGGGACCTTCCGCGCACGCTGAGCGTGCACCCTATCTGCAAAATTCCACCACCCACACCAACTCGCTGCCGGCACTAACAAAACATGGGTAAAGGAAAACCGAGAGGTCTGCTCGCGGCGCGCAAGCTCCGCAACCACCGTCGCGAGGGCAAATGGGCCGATCTTCACTACAAGAAGCGTCTCCTGGGCACTGCGTTCAAGTCTTCGCCCTTTGGCGTGAGTTTGCCTTTCCCTCTGGGGAGAATGGATGGAGAGCTGATGATAAACAGGGATCATCGCATGCAAAGGGCATCGTCCTCGAAAAGGTCGGTGTAGAGGCCAAACAGCCCAACTCGGCTATTCGCAAGTGCGTGCGTGTACAGCTCATCAAGAACGGGAAGAAGGTTACTGCTTTCGGTAGGTGTTCCCATCCCGAAGGGGAGGGGGGGGGGGGAGCCAGGAGAGTGATGGTTAATTGGTTGCAGTGCCGAACGACGGTTGTCTGAACTTTGTGGATGAGAATGACGAGGTCCTCCTGGCTGGATTCGGTCGCAAGGGAAAGGCCAAGGGTGACATCCCCGGTGTGCGGTTCAAGGTCGTAAAGGTTTCGGGCGTGGGTCTGCTGGCCCTCTGGAAAGAGAAGAAGGAGAAGCCTCGTTCGTAGGTCTATCGCAAAATCGATGCCCGTTCGGGGGGCTACGCTTTACTCTCTTCTACCACTGCGTGGATTGTAACGAAATGAATATCTACATCCAAAGGAAGTTGATCAAATCTAACGGGTCTGGCTCTACTTCAAGGTTACCAGTTCCTCGGAGCTGGTCGGGTGGATGGCTACGCAAGAGTCAAAATCGGCCTTGGTGGCTCCCATCTTAATGGCAACTCCAAAGCCCTGCAACATCTCTGCGCTGCCGGCGCCCAGGATGTGCAGACCGACGACCTTTTCCTCGGGACCTACACACACCAGCTTGTAGCTCGTGGGGCCTTTGTCTGCTGCATCCATCATGGCATAATACATGGCAGTGAACGATGTCTGGTAGACCTTGACCTGATCGTTGCCGTACTTTTGCCTTGCCTGGGGCTCTGTCAGGCCGATTGTGCCAACCTCGGGATGGGAAAACACAACTGAAGGGATATTGGAATACTCCAGCCGTGCACCCTTTTTCCCACCAAACAATCGGTCTGCCAGCCGTCGACCCGCAGCGATGGCCACGGGCGTCAGCTCGAAGCCGCGGTCACACACATCACCCAAGGCGTAAATGTGCGACACGTTTGTGTTTTGGAATTCATCAACTTTGATATGACCGGCCGCATTGGTTTCCACGCCGCTGGCTTTCAGATTCAGCCGCTTCGTCTCGGGAACACGGCCAATAGCCCAGATGAGGCAGTCAACGTCCACCGAGCCGCCGTCGTAGTGTAAGCGCTTGATGCCGTTCCCCACGTCTTCCACGCGTGAGGGAGACGTTCGCTTGTGCAGTTGGATCCCCTGTCGTTCGTATTCTGCCACGACCTTTTCCTGGATCATGGGGTCAAATGAGCGTAGGAAGGTGTTATGTCGTATAAAGAGATGCGTCTCACTGCCCAGAGCATGCAGCACTCCGGCCAATTCAATGGCAATGTAACCTGCACCGACCACTGCGACCTTTTTCGGCTGTTGCTCAAGTTCAAAGAAGCCATCGCTGTCGATGCCTAGCTCTGCGCCGGGCACATCCGCTTTCTTGGGATGACCGCCTACCGCGATAAGGACCTTTTGCGGCGAGAAGAACAATTGGCTGCCATCGTCCTGAGTCACTTTGATTGTCTTTGCGTCCTCGAATGATGCTGTGCCATGGTGATATTCCACCTTGTCGTTTTCCAAGTTCTTGGCATAGATGCCGTTCAATCGGCGCACGTAATCGGCGCGTTTCTTGGCGAAGACTGGCCAGTCAAATGGTGCAGCCTCTTTTACGCTGAAGCCGTAAGCCTTTGCGTCCTTTATGGTCTCGGCTATGGACGCGGCGCTCCACGTCACCTTCTTGGGCACGCAGCCGGCGTTTACGCAGGTTCCGCCCAGCTTTTTGTTCTCTATAGCAACAACCTTGGCCCCGTATATACTACTGGCTCTTCGTGCACTCGCCAGTCCCCCGGATCCACCGCCAATGACCAGCAGATCGCATTCTTTCCGAATGGGCGCCATAGACTGGAAATGCCGCGAGAATGCGGTCAGTCGGGGTTCGTGCGCCGTGATCGATATGCGTCCGCCAGAAGCGAAACGCGAGATGGGACGAGTAGACAGCTTGAATAGTAAGCCGCCAACCGCGGCTCTTACAGTAACGTCTCTGTCCTAACCCTTGGCGACAGCCTTCCAGGACCCCGCAGATTGCGTCATTCATTACGTAAGCAGCCTGGATCTTCGGAAGCGGCGATCCGGGGCTCACGTGCAAACGTCAACCCGCCATCTGACAGTATCCAGACTCGGTTGACACTCGGCAACGACCCATTTTTACGTTCGCACACCATGACGGGAAACGCGCCTCCCGCACATCTTAATGCGCGTCTCTGCTGCAACCATTCGCGGCGCAAGTCTTCGGCCACCTCCTCCCGCCGCAATAGCCTGTCCTCAGCCCACTCGCATGCGTCTTCCCGGTCGTACCGACGGCGACTGTCAGAAGCATGTCAGAGTCACCATGTCGCCCAGCACCTGCGTCGCGCGTCCATCATTCAGTCACGGAAGGACCGCCTGGCCGACCGTGCTGTCCATGCCGAGCAGGTGCGGTTGCGCGCTGCACTGGCCAAGGCAGCTCCCAGAGTGTGTCCCAGCTCAATTGAAGAGAAAGCGCTGGCAGCCCAGCTTGCAAAAGAAAAATATCTGGCAAAAGTGGCCGCTACATGTGCCGAAGAAGTCGCGCGCGCCAAGCGCATTGCGGAGGAGGTCAAGGAACGCAAGCTGGCCGAAGAGGCTCGGCTGCGAGTGGAAATGGAGGAAAGACAGGAGGAAGCGCGCAAACGTCGGCTTGGATTCCAGCGCAGTCTGCAGACGAGACGGGCAAGAAGGGTCGACAGTGCCGCAAAGGGTCTTGCCGTGGTTGAGGAAGTCGGAGACGAGGCAGTTAATTCTAACCTGAATGAAGACATTGCTGCTCGGCGTATCCAACGTGCCTGGCGCCTGGCTAGACAGCGTGCCATTGTTGACGCCTTCATGAGCCACGACGTGACCGTAGACGCCACCAGCAGGACATCCTTTGAGGAACTGACGGAGCTGCTTGGCAATGCCACTATCATTTCGGCCACGACGGCAATGTTGACCCATATGGGCCTCCAAGCAGCCGACGACGAGCACGCGGCGCTGAACACTCGTACATTTCTAAGTGCGTACATGGTTGCTGCTCATCCCGAACAGGTGCTCCAGAACCAACAAGGCGCGCAGGAGCAGGACCTCCTGGCCAAGGCGGGCGAACTTCTTCAAAGCTTCGAAACGGCCATCTCCCGCCTGGCTCCGTGGAATAACTATCATCCGGACCCAATGGAGCGGGAGGCTCTTTCCCAGTCTTATTCGGCCTACACTTCGGCCTTTGCTGCCTGGAGGCTGCAGGATTCGTCTGTTTTGATAGAGGGCATGGTAGCTTCCTTTGTCGAAATGGATGCAATCTTGCAAACAATTCAGGGCGACACGCGCGGTGAAGCTGCCAATGACTACCGCGCAGCCATTCGTGATAATCAGGTCATGTTGCTCGCCCGTATCAAGAAATTGGCTGGTACTGAACGGGCGACGGAGCTGATTAAGAAGGGGATTCGCGACTCTCGCAGGAGGAGGCCCAAGAAGCCCAATGTCGCTGACGTGCGGCCTCGGGTGGTTGAGCCCTCTCATCCGGAAGAAGAGTCCGAACAGAGCGTCGATGCTGCTGAGGCCCTGACCCAGGCCGCGGCAGAATGGCCCCTCGGTGGACAATCTACAACGGATATAACCCGCCAGATATTCTCTCCAATGCCCAGCAACAGGGTTCTTGCTCATGAAATGGCCATTGATAAAGATTATCGTTTGGTCGACCGCTCACAGGAACTGCGGGCCGATCTGTATCGTTCCATCTGTGCAGCTATGAAACAAGGGTTCGAAAGCGGCAACGGAGCAATGTGGACCATTAGTGCAGCTGAGAACATTCGGGAAAAATTGCTGAGAATGCTCAAGGCCGGCAACAGCATGCACAACCTCATCTCCGAGGCGCTGGACCTGGAGAACATCAATCGGCAATGCCAAGCGGGAATCTTCTCGTATGAAGCTTTCTTTGAATTTATGGCAAACGTTCTGCCCAAAGTGTGTGCCCCGTTTCGAGATGCTGAGATTGCTGCCGTTTCTGATATGCTGCGGGCTTCTCCTGCCGAGGACGAGTCTCAGCTACACGCTATGATTGGAAAGTTATTCAAGCTGATGAGGACGGTTGACATGCTTTCACTGGATTACACGAATTTTATGTTGATGAACGCAGCTCCCACGCTGATCAGGGAGGCGCCAGGATATGAAGCACGATCATTTGCTGCCGACTTAGAATGTGGTCGGATCACGCTGGAACGAACAAAGAGATGGTATAGAACAGCTTATGATGCCCTCAGCGCCGAGGCAGATGGACGAGATCCCGAGGGCATTCGACTGGACCGAGTGAAGCCCGAAAAGGCATATGCTCGTGGACTAGTTGACCTAGCAGTCGCTCAGGGACAGCTGGAGGATGACACCATTCCGGAAACATTGCATCTGGATGCCGAGCGTTTGCGGCATCTGCGTCAGCGATCGGTTCGCATCACGGTGATTGGAGCTGTGCTCCTCACTGCCAAAAGCCTCCTCAAGCGTGATGGAAGATCGCAATGGAAGAACGAGGCAGCCCGGCTCTGGCAGCTACTTGATGATCAAACGCAAGAGGCTTCTGACATAGCCCACAAGGCGTTTAGCGTGCTGGAAACGGCACACAACATGCCACCACAGACGAAGCAGCAACTCTCAGGCACAATCGGGCGGTTCTTGGGTCAGGCAAATACGGGGCTAACGGACCCGGTGTTGAAGGTGCTCTTCCAGCGACTACGAACGCATGTCTACAACCGACTCAGTGCATTTACGTCGTCGGAGCGGGTTCGTGCCGCTTCGTCTGCTACCGAAGCACTCACGTCTATCGGTCTGGGAGAGATGACGGCTCACGTAGCTGCAATGGTCACGACGTTGGAACGGGTCAAGGTTGTGGACTGGCAGGCACATGCACAGTGGTATGAGCAAATTATTTCGTGATTATGTCCTTTGAGATGTGACTAGTATTTAAGCTATTGACTTTTGATTCTTCCGTGCTTCCATCTCGATGTGTGCAGTCGCACCAGTGACGTCACCAGATCTTTCTTCCCCAGACTTCCCTTAGCTGCCAATTCCGACTTCAACAAACGTCATTGCAGCACGGCCTGGAAAACAATGTCGTCAAGAGCTCTGCGCAAAGCTCTCCGGGAGCGCGAGGAGGAGGAGAAAGCCGAAGAAATAGAATCCAGCGATGAGTCTTTGCCGATCAAGAAAAGCAGCGCCTTTGCCCTCTTAGCCCAGGATGACTCTGACGACGAGGAGCACTCCGACACAGAACCCCAGCCCGAGTCTGTAGATCCCCAATCCGGGACACAAACGAAGAAGAAGAAGAAGAAGAAGCGAAAGAAGAAAGGCAAGGGAAAAGGACCCGATGCCGGACTTGACGAAATCGATCTTGCACTTCGTCACCTGCGCAAGAATGGGAAATCCCAACCAGAAGCCTTGACCACAAATTCCCCCTGGCAGACCCTCCTCGCCATCGATATCAATAACCTCAGTCCCGAAGCCGAAATGCGCCGCCTCTTCGGCCGCATCACCACCGCCACCGACCCAAGCGAAGCAGACAGAGGAAACACCCGAGTCCAAAAACAAATGCAACAACTCCTTAACCCCAAGAACCGTCAAGCAACCATGGCCTCACGCAAAAGCCTCTACATCCAAGGCAAAGAAACCTGGCCCATGGCACCCGCAGGGGGTCTAAGCATGGACATCGTCGACACCTTCGACGACGGCAGCGTAATGTACACCTATATGCACAACACATCCTACAACTCCGTGCAGCGCGAATTCGACTTCAGCGTCGATGCAATGGACCATGAAATGCTCCTGGAACTCATGCAGAAACATCCCTACCATGTCGCTACGCTGTTGCAAGTCTCCGAGATGATGACGCAGGAGAGGGATGTGTCCACCGCGCGGGATCTACTCGAACGCGCGCTGTTCACGATGGGAAGGACGGTCCATTCTTCTTTTGCGCGGAATCTGGCGCAGGGGAAGGCACGGCTGGATTTTGCGAAGAGGGAGAATCGCGAGTTTTGGCTCTGTGCGTGGAGGTATATGCAGAGTCTTAGCATGGGGGCGACGTGGAGGACGGTTTATGAGTGGGCGAAGTTGTTGCTTGCGTTGGATCCTAAGGGGGATCCGTACAGGATTTGGCTCGTTCTAGATCAGTATGCCCTTAGGTCAAGGATGCATTTGGATTATTTGAATGTCTCGCGGGATCTGGAGTTGAAGCCTGATCAGGGAGCGCCGCATATGGCTTTTAGTCAGGCTTTGGCGGAGGTGAGAGGAGGGGATAAAGATAAGGGGAAGCAGGATTTGTTTACTGCTATTGCGAAATATCCGTGGATGGTGGCGAGGATGATGCAGGAATTGGGGGTTGATGCTCCGCCTGCGGTTTGGGGGAAACAGCCTAGGACGGGGACGGAGATGTTACATGCTACGCTATATGCTGTGCGCGCGAAGGACATTTGGAACACGCCTGAAGCGACGAATCTCTTGGTAGAGGTTGCTTCGGCGGTACAGCCTACGGACAAGGAGACGGATACGTTTGATGAACCCGTTAGGGAAAACGATGCGAGACATGTTCTGTTGACGAATGACCCACAGTTCATCGCATTGCTGCCAAGAGCGTACACGGCAAGGGTGGGAACGTCTTCGGACCCTCTGCCGCCCACGGCGACCACATGGAGCTTGGTTCAGGCTATGGAGGCTATGATGGCCGACTCCCCGGCTGATCCGAATGAGCCTACTACCAGGTTCATGCAGAGCCTGAGAGAGAGCCTGAGAGAGGTCATTGCTCGTGTTGAGCAGTCTCAGACGGCATCTCCCTTTGTCCATGCGTGGCGGAACGGAATTTTGCAGTGGTCGGGCGACGACTCACCTGAAGCTGAAGCTACTCGCAGGGCTGAAGAGAACCATCAGGCCCATGTGGAAGACGCGTCGGATCATGACGATGATGAGTGAATCCCCATCAGTCATACTGATGTTAGCATAGAGGAGAACGGTTTAGTATTGACCTATGACAATTACTGCAACCGTTTAGTCGAAGAGACCGAAACCCATGTCCTCGTCTGATTCTTCCTTCTCTGTAGCTGTCGTTAGCCTGTAGTTCTTCATCTTGCAGCAGATACGCACCCTCTTCTTTCTCCTTCTTCTTCTCCTCCGCAGGCGCAGCGGCCTCACCACCGGCGGCGGGAGCAGCACCGGCCGCAGGCGCAGCAGCCCCGCCGCCAGATCCGACATTCAGCAGCAGTTCCTTGATGTCCTTGCCCTCGAGAGCCTTGGCAAAGAGAGTGCACCAGATGGGCTCGACGTCCTGAACACCAGCAGCCTGGATAAGGCTGTTGAGTTTGTCGGCCTATGATCGTCAGATTCAAGCCGTCTCAGAAAAAAAGTGATGAACATACAGTGATGTCCACTCCGTCATCGGCGAGGATGAGGGCGGCGTAAGAAGTCGCAAGTTCGGCAGTAGACATTGTTGCAGATGACGAGATGCCAACAGCGCTCTGTGTCGTGAAGGTCTTCTTCTCGGTGTTGTGGGTAGTGCGGGTTTGGAGAGGATTTGGGTGAGGTGCGCACAAAAGTCTTGGCGCGGGCAGCCAACGCGGAATTGGTCCCGCAGATCGCCGCCCACGGAACGGTTCCGTGCAGTCCCGTTCGCAGAATGCGGGGCCCCGCCCTCGGGGTGCAGGGAATCTCTCCATCCACCAGCTAAAAGCCATGGCCGATTCGCAACTCCAAGACCATCTTGACCCGGATGAACAGCCCATCTATGATCGGCTGTCGGCTATCCGCGAGGAATTACTGCATCTAAAGGCCGATCGCAACAAGTACGTCAAGAGCGCCGACGTGCAAGACTACTTTCAGCGCATCCTGGCCGAAGTCGACTCGTTAAACAAAATCCGCGAGCCGAAGCGTCACGAGCAGAATCGCGTTGATTATATGCTTGACGATTGCTTCCAGCTGGTTTCGCTCTTTTTTCTGACCATCGGCCGCATCTCAGAGGCTCCCGCCATTTACAGCGCAATCAGCACCGTTAAGCGACTGCTGGACCATTTGAAGGAAGCTGATTTTTATTCTCCAAAAGACCTCGAGAGCATCAGTAATCGCATTGATCAGTGGCAGACCTCGGTTGATAATGGGCGCGAACGCAGCGGCGAGACGCTGACGACCTTGCTGGATGCGCGCATCGACGTCTGTCGCAAACTGCTGGCGGGACTCAAGGAACGGCTCAGCCGGCTAGATCCAGGCACGGCGGACACGTACGAGAAGCTGGTTAGTATACTGCGCTCGCTTTCTGCGTGCAATACAAGGTCCAAGGTAGGTTCTGTCATTCCTGTTTTTGTATCGTTGCTAATGAGCAGTTTCCCGCCGACGAAGTCGAGGGATTTGTAGAACAGCTGCGCCAAATCCGCAAAGAGCTGGACGTAGGCACCGACACGCATGTTGGAATGTCGGCAGAGCAGGCATATGCCGATCGTCTCGCTTATCGTAGGGGATCGGTTCCCAACAGCACGACTGACGGTCCAGCCGTTGTGCGTTCCCTTCTCAGACGCTGCCTCCTCTGGGCCGAGATCGTGCAGGAGAAGCAGGGCAAGATTGATGAGCGATTCAAAGACACATACCAGGGTCTTGTAAAGATTCGAAATAATCTCGAGCAGATGAGCCTTACGCAGGCTTGGTCTTTGAGAGAAACGGATCTTTACAGCTTCCAGCGCCAGCTTGATCGCATTGACGAATCGCGCGTGAATGGCAACTTTTTGGACGCCAATGGACGGCCAGCTGACCTCCATGCCCAGCGCACACTGCTCTACCTCCTGCGCAAAAGCTATGCCTACATTTACCAGTACCTCATCACTTCAGAACCCGTCAGCGAGGCCTTGCTGCCTATATATAACCAGCTGCTGACGCTGAAGCGCTGCCTGGAAGAGGTGCATCGCAGCGGCGGCGTGGACGACGCCCGCGACCTGTACCCATATAGCATGAAGCTGATGAGCATCGACAACATGAAGAAAGACGGAAAATTCATGGTCGGTAACGATATTCCCGAAGGTCAGGCCAGTGTGTGTAATCTCCTAGCCGACTGTTTTGATCTCACGATGGACATGAGGAGGGAGGCCCAAGAGAGGGAGGAGGACGAAGACAAAGTCCAAAAGGACGTCGAAATTGCTGCCTAGTCGGGCAATTCTTCTTTCTTGAGTGTATTTGCATTGATAATTAGCGAATAGGCTACTGGTAGCTGTACCGTTGGTATGTAACATCCTCCATACCACACAATGCTCAAAGTTTTACGTCTCTCCCGTCCATCGCTGGCAACGCAGTTTGTTATCCCGCCTCTTACTGGTATAGGGGATGGCAACCTGCACATCGACCCCCAAGCCTCCCTGGCCTATCCCAGCAGCAACGAGGCTTCGTCCTTCCCACTGACACCCCTCTTAACCCTACCCACATCCTTCGGACTAGCCTACGTAGGGGAGACGTTTACCTGTGCCCTCTGCACTCAGCACGAGGACGAGATCAAGGTGGAGATACAGACGCCCGCGCACCCAACCGGCGTCCAGATCGAAGTCGACGAGACACAGCCGGACGAAGAAGGAGACGTAAAGCAGAGCATCCTCCGCTTTGACCTACAGGAAGAAGGCTCTCACGTTCTAGCAGTCACGGTGCGGGCGTCTGACACGGGCAAGAAGACGCGGAAACTGTTCCAGTTTGTCGTCCAGCCTTTGCTATCTGTTAGGAGCAAGATTACCAAACGCAGGACAGATACTACATCTAAGGTGTCTTGGGTCCTTGAAGCGCAGATTGAGAATGTGGGACAGACTACAACTGCTGTGCTGGAGAGGATCTGGCTGAGTCCGAATGAGAAAGAGGGCGTTCGAGAGGTTCCGCTTTCGGCTTCTGGGGAGGATAGACCTGTTCTTAAACCGCAGGATGTGGAGCAAGTCATGTTTCTCGTCGCGAGCGAGGTTGAGGCTACTGCAACGTCGAAGAGGCTGCCATTGGCGCAGTTGAACGTTTCCTGGCGCACGGCAATGGGACAGAGTGGAAAGATTACCACCGGGTGGCTCGTTAGCAGGTCTCGCTGACCCTCTTCAATCTCAATACGTCCCCGACGAGGTATAAACTCCCTGCGACCACGACTGGTTGTACGCCATTACACGCCGTTCTTATAGCAGAGAGTATGTCTGTTTTGAAGTTAACAGCTTCCACGCCCATCTCACTCGCAATCTCGACAATTCTCTCCCCGTCTATCGGTTTAACCCAAGGCATGCCATCTACGTCTCCGAACTCGACCGCTAGGAGTCTGTCCCCCTGTTTAAGCAGCTTTCCCAACATGCCCTGCACATCTTTCGTATCCGTGAACGCCAGCATCCACGTCACTGGACTATTATCCCTCCCACGCAAATGCCCATCTACATGCGAGGACAACACTTCCGCAGACTGGATGTTATGTGCCCCATCCAAGAGAACAGCATACTTCCGCACCTTCTCCTTCTTCCGCACAGGAGGCAAATCCATCAACGTCGTAACATCCTCCCTCTGCAACCTCCCGGGAAACCGCGTACTGTAAGCCGCAAAATAGAGCATATCATCCGCCAACCTCTCCCGCCCCTCCTTCCTCCCCAACCTCCCCAAACCATGTAACGCCGTCCAAGTCGCTCTAAATGCAACACTCAAATTCCGCCTCTGATGCGGCAGCAGGACACACTTTTCATCCGCCCCGTCAAACTCCTCCCTCGGTAAAAGCGAAGCTCCCCTCCCCTTCCCAACCTCCAACCCAGCAACCCTACACCCCAACGCCTCCGCCCTATCCCTCAAAACCCTCATCACAGCACCCTCGTTCCCCTCATCCACAACAACCGGGACGCAGTGTTTGAATATCCCCGCCTTCTCATTCGCAATCTCCTCAACCGTTTCCCCAAGGAAAGCAGTGTGATCCAAACCCACCCTCGAAATGGCCGTGACGAGGGGTGGTTTCCTACCCTCCATACCCAAGATATTAGTCGCGTCGCCTTTTCCGCCCATCCCGACCTCCACGACAGCCAGGTCGACGCCCGCGCGGGTGAAAATCGTAAACGCAACGGCCGTAAGAACTTCAAACTCACTACCCTCTCCTTGTCGAAGAACCTCTGCCTCAACCCCCCTAAACACGCCCTCCGGAACGACCCGTCCGTAATTGAAGGTAATCCCATCCCATCTGTCGACGAGATGGGGGCTGGTGAAACGTCCGTATTTCAGTGGTGCGTGGCCGCTGGCGGCGAGGTAGGGTGAAGTGTTGTACACGTCCAGCATGTGGGCTATGTAGTGCACTATGGACCCCTTCCCGTTCGTGCCACCTACGTGGATAGCTCCCCACGGGAGAGGGTTGTGGCGGAGGAGGGCGCGGATGCGGGAGAGGCCCGAGAGGATGGGCATGAGAACTGAGGCCCCGTTGGGCGAGGGTGAGTAACGAGAGTGGTTGAGTTCTAAAAGAGTGTGATGGTTTGCGACGGGCAAGTTGAAGTTAAATGGGGACGTCTTGACAACCACGGATATGGGGTGAGGTTACGACCCCACCACCCTCCCACTGTGAAACCAAACTCGTCTACCGTGTGCACTATATAACCACATCCATCACAGTGTTCACTGCTGCCCCGGCGGCGCATCACAAATCAGTGCCTGGCCCAACTTTTTCACCATCAGTAAAACATTCTCCCCCCCCCACCCCAAACATGCAATCAACTCACCACCGGAATGGCACAACACCGCGCCCTCTGCCCCACTGCAGCGCAGATATTCACGAAATCGGTGCTGTTCTGTGGTACTTGCGGCGCTCACCCACCTGTCAGCATTCAACCCTACTACCCCTGTGATGTGATATACGATTCTTGCAATCCAAATCCGCGAGGTTAATTACGTCCGTGGCGCAGCACTGCGGACTGCCTGCTAGTCCGGCGCAGAGGTTCGCTTGGCGTTTGGCGACCTCGGGGATCGTGAATGCGTGGGTAAGGAATGCACCGGTGAGGGCGAGGAGGATTATTGAGGATTGCATTTTTGATACTGAGAGATGTTGGATGGGTGGGTGGGTTATATAGCTACATTTCTTTGCTGGCGAGATGAAGGGCTGGAGATCAGGGGTGGACATGGAATATGACTAGACAGAACGTCTCCCTTGTAGGTCACGGGTCAAGCCGCTTGATCTGTGGCTTGGGAGCCCAATGCTTCTACAGTAGACATTGGGTTGCAATGCCGCACAGAGGTATCCACTTAACGTCGGCTCTGTGTTACAAGCTGCATCGTGGGCGTCGGTGTCAACTGTCAGAAACGGGCACTTGGTCCGTTCAGAGCAAGTCATGACGAATATTGATCGACCTGCCCGAGGAAGAAGATTCTGGAATTGCCGGCAGATCAAAAATTTCAAATAAGACGATCAGGGCGGTGTCACTGTCCTTGACAGTCAACTGCCTAAGCGAAGAGGAGTTGCCTTGACAATTCGCAGACTGCAATAACAGACATGCATCAAGGCCTGCACGATCGATGCTGTACAGGTCAGTACAGGTCAGTGTTCACGTCATCAACCTGGGATGATGACCTAGGCAAGCTCGGCCATTTTCTAGCCGCTCAGACCAGCAGCTATAGATGTTGCGAACTAAGACGCATTAGGTGTCTGCGGGTTGGCGGTGAAGCGGGAATAATCGGAGAATGCCCCTCCATGGCTTTGAAGGCATCAATGCAGCTTCGAATACAAGTAGTCCGGCAAACCTGCTGCCTGTCAATCCACAAGCATGCAAATACTCGGATTTTTGATTCAGTTGTTCCGAGCAGAAGCTGGCGGGATTGGTAATGGCTTTGAAGACGTGGGTTTAGACTCGGAACGGTCCGAGCCTTGACAAGTTGTGCGAGAATTTTTCGTCCTGACTCCAAGTTCAACCATACTGTTACGCCGTAGTCCCTATCACTACCATCTCGATGCTCTTGGCAGTCCCAGAGTCACTATCGGGTCAGACTATATAACCGCCTGATGGTCGGATTCATCTCAAGATCCGATTGATCCTCGGCTTGACGAGTCAGTGAAAAACCTACGTCCAGCTGCAGCCACGAGTCAAGGCAGAGCAAATTTTCAATTTTTTGTGAAAGACGCTCCGTCAAGGCAGGACAAATGATCAACCTTTGTGAAAAACGCCCGGCTGATTTTAAATTCACTTATCCGGCCAGAGACCTCTCTTACATGGACAACCGCCTTGGTACAGCTCAGTATGACCTATTCTTGGAAAAGGAGATTACAGCAATCTGATTGGTAGAAGGCCGTGGTCAGAACCATCATCTAGTCGTCTGCGCGTCCTCTCGCTTATTGCGAATGTTATAGGCGGGGGTTGACTACCTCTGGCGGATACGATAATGATATCACCTAGCAGGCTTTTTAGGTCTGAGGTGGTTCCTGACATGGCTTCGATGGGACTCGATATCTCAGCCTATACGTCCCCGTCTGGTTGGACCCAGTCCATATTCGAAGCTCATAATCCCTTGAGCTTGGTGGCGACTCTTGACGGTGGTTCGCTTGACTATATCAACGTGTACACTCTACATAGTGCAATTTCTCTACTAGAGGACTCGTCATGAAATAGGCCAGTCGGTATAAAACTGTTCGTTGGCCACCAATCACATGTTACCCCACCCGTGAAATCCTTTGCTGTATGTTGAGCGTATATGGTCAGTCATGACATCTCTACTCCTAACTCTTCTAGCATTCAGCTTGCCAATATGGGCAAAGACACAACAACCATTGGGCAATGGCCAACAGCCAAACATCGTCTTCATATTGACCGATGACCAAGACCTGCACATGGACTCTCTGAAGTATATGCCTCTACTTAAAAAGCACATCATCGACCACGGAACAAGCTTTACTCGCCACTACTGCACCAATGCCCTCTGCTGTCCCTCCCGTGTCAGCTTATGGACCGGCAAAGCCGCCCACAACACCAACGTCACTGACGTCAATCCCCCATACGGTGCGTTAGCATCCCTGCACTCCAAGAAAATCATCTCATGAAAACAGGCGGCTACCCCAAATTCATCTCCCAAGGCTTCAACGAAGCATACCTCCCCATCTGGCTCCAATCCGCAGGCTACCAAACCTACTACGTTGGCAAACTCTTCAACGCCCAAACCATCGACAACTACGCGTCCCCGCACGCCGCAGGCTGGACTGGCTCCGACTTCCTCTTAGACCCATATACATACGAATACCTCAACGCAACCTTCCAACGCAACCACGACAAACCCATCAGCTACGAGGGGGAGTACATCACCGACGTCCTCGCCCAAAAAGCCTACACCTTCCTCTCCGACGCCCTCGCGAAGCGACACACCCCATTCTTCCTCACAATCGCCCCAACGGCACCACACAGCAACGTGCAAATTCACTCCCGCCTCATCGACGGGAACTTTTCCGAAAAATCTGCAACCCAGTCCCCTCCCATCCCTGCAAAGCGACACAAACACCTATTCCACGACGTCGTCGTCCCGAGGACGGAAAACTTCAACCCACCACGCAGCAGCAGCGTTTCTTGGATCGCCACACTCCCTCAACAGAATGCTACCAACGTAGCGTTCAACGACGAGTTCTACCGCAACCGTCTGCGTGCGTTGCAGGCTGTTGATGAGATTGTCGAGGGGGTTGTGAGTAGACTCGCTACCGCGGGGGTTTTGGAGGAGACGTATATCTTCTTCTCGACGGATAATGGGTACCATATTGGGCAGCATAGGCTGCAGCCCGGGAAGCAGTGCGCGTTTGAGGAGGATATCAACGTTCCGTTGGTTGTGAGGGGGCCGGGGGTTTCACGCAGGGAGGTGGGTGTTGTGACGACGCATACGGATCTTGCGCCTACGTTTTTGGGGTTGGCTGGGGTGGAGGGGAGGGAGGGGTTTGACGGGGTTGCTATTCCGTTGAGGGGGGAGGAAGGTGGAAGGCAGGAACATGTTAATATTGAGATGTGGGGGATCGTTATGTCTGAGGGAAAGTATGGGAGTGAGTTGTACCGAAATCATTCGTATAAGGCCCTCAGGGTGGTGGGGGAGTGGGATTTGTTGTATACCGTTTGGTGTACCGGTGAGCATGAGCTTTATGATTTGAAGGTGGGTTGATCATGACCGAGAAGGGGTTGGGGTTGGCTGATTGTTTGCAGAGGGATCCGTTCGAGTTGGAGAATTTGTATACTACGAACGAGGATGCGGTTTTTGCGGAGGGCAATTTTACGGGCGGAGTGGATGTCTTCCCGTCGGGGATGGTGATTGATTCGAGGAACGTGTCCAGTGGCGTCTATACGGTTAAGCTTCTGGACCGCCTGGATGCTTTGACTATGGTGCTGAAGACATGCACTGGTCGTGCGTGTACGCATCCTTGGGAGGTCTTACATCCTGGTGGAAGGGTGGCTAGTTTGAGGCAGGCGCTAGCAGGGGAGTTTGATGCGTTTTATAAACTCCAGCGCAGACGAGTTCGGTTTGCGGCATGTGAGAAGGGGTACTTTTGGGATAATGAGGGGCCATGGGAGATTGAACCGTATCTTTTGGATTGATGATGAGGGCTTGGGTTGGATGAACTCGGCGTTTACGCGTCAAGTTTCGCGAGGTTCTGCAATCGGAGACATGGTAGCACGCCTTCGAGAGCGGGAATACCCAAATTGCAAAAATGGCCCGGTACCTATTTGCGATAAAATGTTGGGAAAGGGCCACATACAGCCACAAGGCGTGCTTCAACGACTATGGCGCCAAGGGAACGAATATTCAGAACGGCCTTGGGCGTTATCCTATATACTGTTGGTAACCACTTAAATCGTAGTCCAATGCCATGCAGTCGGAAGTTGCCGTACCTCGAAGTTACGGCATGAGCCGCTGCAACTACGCAAGTAAGACAGGTGCGCCTGGGCATGACATCTCCGCCCAGAATTGCGTGCTTGATGACGAGATGGGGCCATCTCGGATCAGTCAGAGAGGTACTACAAATGGGCCAATCAGCAGATGTCCTGAATGCATTCCTCAACGCCGCCGTTCAAGTCTCCTTATAGATAGGTGATAAGTAATAACGCGAAGCGCATTGTGCATTAAACATGTAGTCATATAAAGGCTGTCAGTCCCATTCCAAAGAGTCACGTCATGTTACAAACCCTGTTCACGCTCACCACCCTTATCCTGTCCGCGTGGGCAGCGAGCCAACGACCCAACATTGTTTTCATCCTGACCGATGATCAAGACTTGCATTTGGAGTCGATTAAATACATGCCATTGCTGACCAAATATGTTGCTAATCAAGGAACTACTTTTCATCGACACTATTGCACCATTGCCCTCTGCTGTCCCTCTCGAGTGAGCTTGTTGACTGGCAAAGCCGCCCACAACACCAACGTAACCGACGTCAATCCTCCATATGGTTGGTATGGAAAGTCTAGACTGATACAAGTGCTCATTGCTTGATAGGGGGCTATCCGAAGTTTATCTCACAGGGATTCAACGAAGCCTACCTTCCCGTGTGGCTGCAATCAGCGGGATATCAGACGTACTATGTTGGAAAATTTATGAACTCGCAAGATGAAAACAACTACAATGCTCCACACGCTGCTGGCTGGACGGTCTCGGATTTCTTGATCGATCCGTGGACATATCGTTACCTGAACGCAACATTTGTACGCAACCAAGATGAACCGGTACACCACGAAGGGGAATATAGCACCGACCTCGTGGCGAATAAGTCGTACGGGTTTCTCGCGGATGCGCTTGAGAGACCAAATATTCCATTCTTCCTGACCATTGCGCCCATTGCTCCGCATGCAGAGTTTGTCGAACAGCCAGTCCTCACCAATGGCAAGTACGTCAACAAAGTGGTTCAGCGATTGCCTCCGATCCCGGCAAAGAGGCATGCGAATCTTTTCCAAGGAGTCAAAATTCCAAGGACACCCAATTTCAACCCTTCACGCAGCAGCGGAGCTTCCTGGATCGCTACTTTGGCCCAGCAAAACGCCAGCACGGTCGAGGCCAATGACGACTTCTACCGCAACAGGCTTCGTGCACTGCAGGCGGTTGATGAGATTGTAGAGAACGTAGTAAAGCGACTTGAAGCTGCAGGCCAGCTTGATAATACCTACATTTTCTACTCGTCGGACAATGGCTACCACATTGGTCAACACCGACTCCCGCCAGGCAAGTCGTGTGCGTTTGAGGAGGATATCAACATCCCCCTGATCGTTCGGGGACCGGGTATACCCAAGGGTGGATCGGTAAATCTTGTCACTTCCCACACCGATCTCGCTCCCACATTTCTTAATATAGCAGGGGTGGCGGCGCGAGATGATTTTGACGGCACGGCGATTCCGCTCAGCTCTGAAGCGTTCAGGAAAGAGGCTTATTCTAGACAAGAGCACGTCAATGTCGAGTACTGGGGCGGCGCGAGTAGTGAGAATGTCGATTTTCAAAACTTTGCAAACAACTCGTACAAGGCTTTGCGGATTGTGGGTGATGGATATAATCTGCTGTATACAGTCTGGTGCACGGGTGAACACGAGTTGTACGAGATGAATGTGAGTTGCGCAAAAAAAAAAAAAAATAAGGCTCAAAAATTACAGAGACTGACGATACAGCATGATCCATACCAGTTGGATAACATTTACACGCTGAGCCCTTGGGCAACGGTCTCGTTCCCGAACGCTACGTACGTTCATGGACGACAAGGACCACAACCTCGGCCTACAGTCAGGGTTCTTGACCTGTTAGGTCGTCTGGATGCGGTAACCATGGTTCTTAAAAGCTGCAAGGGTCGTGCTTGCACCGATCCCTGGGAAACGCTGCATCCGGACGGAAGGGTAAGAAATTTGGAGGACGCCATGCACCATAGATACGACAGGTTCTATGAGCTCCAGCGAGGTCGTGTTCGGCTTGCAGCGTGTTTGGGAGGGCAGATTTTGGCAAACGAGGAGCCGCGGTCGATACTAAGGCCGTATAGCTTGGATCACGGCATGTGAGGAAAATGCCTCGGTATGTAATATTACATTGCCCCCTTTCGCCCGCCAACCAACCATCATGTCTACACCTCCTCAGTGGGTACAAGCCCTCCGGCCTTCTGGTCCTCAAGGCCATGAGCTCCTCGCCCAGGAACGGGCCAAAAGCACCATCAACGTAGACCAACTGAGCACCTTTTTGTTTACCAAGACGGGCCTTGAGCGTAAACAACGCATATTGAAGATCCTCGAAAGCGAAAAAGTGTTTGACAAGTCGCAAAACTATTTCTCTGGACGCGTCGACCGGTTCGAGCGGGCGCTTGCGAGGTCGAAGCGTCTGCGCCAGTTGGCCCAGGAACATGGCTTTAGCCAGGATGATATGATGGTGGCCAATGACATTGTGTCGGAGCCGGGCCCGTACGGTCTACACGAGTCTATGTTCTTGCTCACCTTGCGTGACCAAGGCACGCCGGAGCAGCATGAAAAGTTCTTGAAACCTGCACTGGAATATCGCTATATCGGATGCTACGCTCAGACGGAGCTCGGACACGGCAGCAACGTCCGTGGACTCGAGACGACGGCAACGTGGAATCAAGAGGACAAGACGTTCACAATCCATTCACCTTCCCTCACGGCCAGCAAATGGTGGATCGGGTCCCTCGGACGCACGGCCAACCACGCTGTCGTCATGGCACAGCTGATCGTCAACGGCAAGAACCGTGGTCCACATCCGTTTGTGGTTCAGATCAGGGACTTGGAAACGCACGAGTTGCTGGAGAACGTCTACGCTGGTGATATTGGACCCAAGTTTGGTTACAACACCATGGACAACGGTTTCTTGCTCTTCAACAAGGTCAAGGTGCCCCATATCTCCATGCTTGCTCGCTTCTCATCTGTGGCTCCGAGCTCTGGGGAGTATATCCAGCCCAAGTCTGCGAGTCTTGTGTACGGGTCAATGACTTGGGTGCGTTCTACGATTGTCCTCCAGGCCGGCAGCGTTTTGGCGCGAGGAGTGACCATCGCCACTCGCTACTGCTCCATTCGACGACAGTTCCAGGACCGGGATGCACCTGAATGGGAAAAGGGCGAGAACCAAGTCATCAACTACACCACGGTCCAGATCCGTCTCCTGCCTCTTCTGGCCACCACTTTTGCCCTGCACTTTACCGGCTCAGCCATGATGGCCATGTACACTGCGAGCATGGAGAAGATGCGAAGCGGTACTGGCGGAGGAGGCATGTTGGCCGACCTCCACGCAACCTCTTGCGGCCTCAAGTCTCTTGCCTCGCACACTGCGGCCGAAGGCCTCGAAGTCTGCCGTCGCGCCTGTGGAGGACACGGCTACTCGTCCTTTTCCGGCATCGGGCCCTTTTACGCCGACTACCTCCCTACCGTAACCTGGGAAGGTGACAACTACATGCTCACGCAGCAAGTAGCACGCTATCTCCTCAAAACCGCGCGCGCCGTCCTGTCGGGAAAAGCCAAGAAAAACCAAAACGACACGGTAGACATCCTGATGAACTACCTCGCCCGTCAAGACCAAGGCTGCGCGTTCGACATTCTGGGCAACGACAGCGACATCGTCGCGGCCTTTGCGTGGCGCTCCGCCTTCCTAACCTTCGACGCACTCAAACGCCGCGACGAGCAGAAGCGATCATGGAACAGTCTCCTCGTCGACTTCTACCGTCTATCGCGCGCTCACTCGCAGTACTTCATCGTCAAGAACTTCCACGATACTCTCACCCAACCCAATTTCAAAAACCTCGACGCCTCCACGCGCGAACTCCTCCACGACCTCTTCCGCCTCTACGCCCTCAACACCCTTGAACAAGAGGGCTCAGAATTCTACACCTCTGCCGCAGTCACCGTGCGTCAGATCCAGCTCACGCGGTCTACCGCGATTATGGCGTTGTTAGAAAAAGTCCGTCCCCACGCCGTGGCGCTGGTCGATGCGTGGGCGTTTTCGGATTTCCAGCTCGACTCGTCGCTGGGACGCGCGGACGGAAAGGTGTACGAGGATATGTTCCGTTGTGCGACGACGCTGAATCCGCTTAATAAGGTCACGGTTGACCCGTATCCGGATAGTAAGGTGCTGTTTAGGAAGGTGGATGGGGTTGTTAAGGGGAAGTTGTAGAGTTATAGAGAGATACAGTTTGAAGAGTAGGTTGGATCTTTGGAATGATGTTTATACGGTTTTCTCTATTCGGGGTGTTATCGTCGCGATGATTGCTTCCAGTCGTTCTGTCTGATCATCTCTGTGGAGGACGCGCGAGTCATTTCCACAATCCTCCCCCCAACAGCCAACAACATCACCGAAAACAAAACATGACTCGCTGGCGCCCTCCCGCTGCATAAAACAATCACTCCCCTCTTCTTCCTATCGTTCTCCAGCTCTCTTTGCCTTTTGGCTTAGATCAAGTGTAGTATCTGTTTATATTCGGGCTGATCTCTGAAACGCCTCTACGGAGGCTTCTCTGACTTTATCTCTCTTTTTTTTTCTTGGAAAAAGCGCCCACGACCACTGAGCATGCTCATGTCCCGGCGCACAGTGTCTCTGGCTTCGCACTACTTCTCGGCTGACGCGACGTCTTCATCGGTTACACCTGCTTTGAGGGACTGGGTGCTGAAGAATATGACAGATTGATTTTGTAGAGCTAGATCTCATATCGGTATATGGCTGTAGAGCTCTGCTTTCAGTTGGTTGTATACACTACACACGTACATCCTATCCGGGTGAGCATCAAGCCAGTCAAGCAGACCGGGCGCTCCTGCAGCTTCTTCCACTGAAACAATCGCAATGCCATACCCATAGCGATACCTATTGACCTCTATGTGCGAGTCTCTACAGTATCACGTTCGAGTCGTCAGCACATCTCCCAGCAAGCTCTCCCTGCCACCATCATCAACAACCGTGGCATCTGTTGTGAATTCATAGCAACAACTGTATCATCAAACTCAGTCCAAAGAGAAACAAGCTCAAAGAACTCGACGCAGTGAGATGGATTGCCATAGCTACCTGGCCTTGCGAGGTAGATCAAGGAATGAAAACCACGAAATTTATGACCTACAATTGAAAAGCGGCATGGAAAAGAGTCGAAGAAGTAGTACCGCTCTCGACTACAGTTCAGTAATCATCCCCCCTAGTAATAACCTCCTTTGCATTCGGCCTCAGCAGAATCGTATGTTCATACTGCGCCGTATACGATCCCTTGACATCACACAGGGGAGGGTAATCATTCACCAAACCCGACTGCACAAGGTTATTCAATCCGAGGAGGTACTTTTCCTGGCCCAACCGATCGAGATATCGTCTGCAGAAAGGCAGGGTACCGAAATTCGCATCAATGGTGCGAAGAAGACTCTTGGCAGAAGCGACTCGGAGGGCGACCTTGGGCGCATCTGGGTTTCTGGCGTAGTGCGAAGTCTCCATGTCGTCACGCACAAAGCCTTTTCCCGTTGAGCCAAAGGTTTCGATGGCGTAGACTTCGCCTTCTTCCATTTTGTCCGTCACTCCGCTGTTCTTTACGATAGGCACGCTTTTGCCGTTGCGGCCGCCGTGGATGCTGTACTGGCTTATGGTGTGGCCGTTGAGGTTTCTGATGGCTTTGACGGGATACGTTATGCCGTTAATGGTGCATTCGTAGCTTTCCATGGCTTCTTGGATCTGCTCGCCGATTTCCGCCAGTCGCGCATCGATCCCCGCTGCGCGGATGCCCGTGTTGGTGGCGTCTTTGACTGCCGCTAAGAGGGTGTCGTATTGAGGCTCGAAGGTGACGGTAAACGCACTGTCGACTATCCTGCCATTGATGTGCACGCCGAAATCGACCTTCATGACGTCTTCCTGTTTCAGAACCATCTTGTTGCCCGCGTTCGGTGTATAGTGGGCGGCGCAGTTGTTCAGACTCAGACCCGTGGGAAAGGCTACTCCGCCGAGGATGTTGTCTCCCTCTTCAAGACCCATGTGGCCCGTTAAATGGCGCGTCCCGTCTTCAATCATTTCGGCAATGGAGGTGAGGTCCATCCCAGGCTTGATGTTCGCCCGGGCGTACTTGCGCACTTGACGATGCACTTCGGCCGCCTGTCGGTATTCATTTAGGAAATCCTGGTTTAGCCGGTCCAATTCGCGCTTCTCTTCGCTTGTGGTGCGGTAGCTGTTGTCGTTCTTGTAGTCCACCTGCTCGCCGGTGGGATAGCTGTTGTCGGGGAACAATTGCGCAACGGGTATTCGCGGCGGCGACGTTTGTCCCTTTGCTGCGCCCTTCTTCTTCTTTTTCTTGGGCTTTCTCTTCTTCTTCTTGGTCGCCGCTTCCTGTGTTTGCTCTTCCTCTTCGTCCGAATCCCCGGCCTCGTCTACATTGGCATTTTCTGCGCCATTGGCCACAATCTTCTCGCCATTTCCATTGGACTGCGAAACTTCACTCGCCTCGTCGACTGCGGCCATGTTGGCGTCACTGAAGACTCGAAGTTGGGAGTGGGGGTGCCAAGTCCTACCCTACCACACACATATACACACACACACACACACACACACACACACACACACACACACACACAGAGAGGAAATTCGATTCACTCAGACATGCATAGGTAAAAGACAGGTAAGAAAGCCAGATGCTTCCCTCAACATATCGCTACCATCGTAATAACCACCTCATTCCTCGTCCCCCCCCCTCCCCCCTCCCCCCTACCTCTCGCACTACTCATCCCCTTGGTACGTCTAGAAGAAAATGTATGCAATCAAGAAGCATAGCAAACACAAAACAGCAACATAGGCGACCGGCACACCGGTAGGAGCAGCCGAAGTGCGGGTGCCAGTGGTTGTGGTCGTCGTACTCTTCTCGTCGCCCGGAGTGACTTTCCTTTGTCGTAGGCCGTCGGTTGCTTGCTGTTGTAGTTGCTTGATCTTCTCCTGAGCAGCCTCAAGTTGCCTCTGCAAATCTTCCTTTGTAAGTCCAGTTACCGAGGCCAGAGTAGAGCCTTGTGTCGAGCCGGTGTTAGGCACCTGCGAAGACCCAACGGGATGCGAAGAGCCGACCGACTGCGAGGAGCTCACGGGCTGCGAAGAACCGTACGGAATCTGAGAAGAGCCAGCGGGCTGAGAAGAACCATAAGGAATCTGCGTAGCGCCGAAGTTGGGCTGCTGCTCAAGAGGAGCTTGGCCTGTGGAGCCAATGCCACCATACGAGCCCGATGATGGCTGGGAGCCCACAAGGGTATGGGATCCCAATGCGTTTGCATCGGATACAATCGAACGGGACTGATCGTTGCTCAAACCAGGCGTAGAATCCAGTCCTGACCCGTGCTGCTGCTGACCGCGCAAAACATTGCTACCTACAGCCGCGCCCACGCCGGCCACACCGGCGGCACCAGCCGCACCCGCAGCCGTTGCCACTCCGGCAGCGTTGTGCTGACTGGGGTGAGAAGGGCTGGAGTACGCGCCGTTGGCGTCATCCTCATGCATGCTGTTTGTCATGCCGCTCGATTGTGTCGCAGCGCTGCCATCAGCCGGGAGGTAATTGACACGAATCTTGGTCTCCTGAATGCTGCCCTTTGAATGAGACTCTACAGCGCTCCAGATTTGGCTAACGTTGGACGTGTTGGTGTCCGGCGGGATGGCAACCGACTGTACGAGAAACTTGTCGCGGCAGCGTGCATCCGGCGGGGGATCCTCCCGCATGGCCTGGAGCAGGACCTGCACCTCAACCGACTGGCCGATTTCGATGCGACCGGCATTGGGGCGGACGCAATACCTGGCGCACAATCGTCAGCAACATAATGGAGCATGGTGCGGTAGATGCGTACTGTTTGGGGGCCGTCGTCTTGACTTTGAACGCAACGGGCTCCTGGTTGTGATTATAGAGGCGGAGGATCTGCGCTCCCTCTTGCGTAAGGGGACCTAACGCTGGTGTTAGCGGCTGGACAAGTGCGATGCGGCCATCACATACGCTTGAAGCCCAACTCGGAAGGTTCCAACTGGACGGCCATGACGTGTGCGAAAGTGTGGGTGTAAAGGAGTTGATGTAAAGGTAAATGTCTGACAAGTGTCAAAGTGCGCTCCTGCCTGTCTAATGCCTTGATTGACGGTGGAGTGGGCAGGACTGGGGATCGCTTGGTCCGGGACCTCGCCAAGCCGCGGGTCATGTGCGTCATCGTCTAGTCACGTGAGTGTACGAACGCCAATAACCCTAATTTACCAACTTTGAAGCCCCTCGTGACGTCACTCCACCCCGCGGCGAACAACTCGAACCAGCGTTCCTCTACCAGCATTTCTCTAATCACAATTGTTACAACATGGCTACAGATCTCGAACAGCTGGTCGACATGGGCTTTGAGAAGGAGCGGGCAAATCTGGCGCTGAAGAAGAGCGGAAATCTCACCGGGGCTCTGGACTGGCTTGAGAAGAATGCCGACACCAGCCTGGAGGATCTCGAAGAAGAGGAGGCAGCGGCGGCCCAGGCTGGGGATACGGCCGACGGGGCTCAGGCTCAGTCGTTTGTCTGCAACGACTGTGGCAAGAAGCTGCGCAACATGAACATGGCCCAGTTTCACGCCGAGAAGACGGGCCACGATGACTTTAGCGAGTCGACCGAGGAGCTTGCTCCTCTAACAGAAGAGGAGAAGAAAAAAAAACTGGAGGCCATGCGGGCGGCCCTGGCGCAGAAGAAAGCCAAGCAGTCGGTGGAGGACAAGCTCGCCGAGAAGCGCAACGAAGAGATTCGTAAGAAGCACACCAAAGAAAACGACGAGGCAAAGGAGCTACTTCAGCGCAAGCAGCAGATAAAGGAGGCACAGCAGAAGAAAAAGGAAAAGCAAGAGGACGCTGAAGCAAAGAAGCGTATCAAGGCCAGGATCGAGGCCGACAAAGCCGAGCGCAAGCGCAAGGCCGAGGAAGAGAAGGCCAAGCGCGAGAATCCAGCTTCCATGGACCCCGGAGCAGGCGCTCCCCGTCCTAGTGCCGTGGCTGCTGTTCAGAAGTCGTCGTCGACGGCAAGCGAGGCCCGTCTCAGACTGCAGACTCTCAGCGGCAACGTCATGAAGACTTTCCCTGCCGACACCACGCTCTTCGAGGTCGCGCACGCGCTGGAGCAGGAGAATGGCACCCGGGCAACGACGTTTACGGTCAATTTCCCCAAAAGGGTCTACAGCCGTGAGGACTTTGGGCAGACGCTGAAGGAGGCCGGCTTCGTGCCCAGCGCGGCTCTTATAGTGCAGTGATTCAGTAATCATGCAGTAGTCATTTGAGAGCGAGGCGTATGGCGTTGATAGACTAATCTATCTATTTGGCAGCAACAGAGACGGCACTCTCTTTGGCAGCCGGAACAGCACTCTCCTTGACAGCCGGGACAGCCACCGGGATGGCACTCGTCTTCTTCAACTGCGGCATATCAAACTCGTAGCCGAGTTCCTTTAGTTTCTCCGCTTTTCCCAACCTTCTCTTCTCCTCCTTTGCATTCCTCTTATCCCATCCCTCACGCAGCAGACCATGTTTCAACCTCCTCCCCTCCATCTTATTCCTCGGAATCGGCTTCATGCGTCTCCCGGCTCTATTCCACATCGTGGCACGAACCTGCTCTCTCGGCACAGTGCGAACCTGCAGGATATGTCCAAAGAGCAGATACTTATCCATCGTCTTAGCCACAATCTCAGCAACAGCCTTGCTCGCAAATTCAATGAATCCATAATGCTGACTGCGGCCTGTTTTGCGGTTCCGCGCGAGACGCAAGTGCAGGATATCGCCAAACTGCGAAAAGTAGCTGCGCATCTGGTGTTCGTAGAAGCCGTGCGGGATGCGGCCGATGTAGATTACGCCGGGGGTTTTCCCGTCGTCGTTGGCGTCGGCCTTGCGCGCGCCCTTGATGCGTGGGGGCTGCGGGAGGTCTTCGAGGGCGAGTCCTCCGTCATTTTCATCGTCTTCGCTGTCTGAGAAGCCAGCTAGAAGAGCAGCGGTTTGGTCAGCGGTGAGTTCTCCGCCGTCGTCGGATCCGTCGTCCACGGGGACGATATCGTCTGCGACGGGGACGAGAGCCGCAGACTCCGTTTCTTGAGATTTCGAAGCTTTAGTAGACTTCTTGGGCGCGACTTCTTCGAGGGATTTGCCATCTTCCTGCGCTGCAGTCTTTGCTTTCAACGGCTTCTTTACCGTCTTGTCCTTGACCGCCTTTTCCTTAACTACCTTTTCCTCAACCGCCTTCTCCCCACCCGTCTTCTTCAGCGCACTTTTCCTGACCCCGGGCGTCTCCAAGGCCGTCTTCTTCAACGCACTCTTCAACGGCACAGGGGCCGGCGTAGCCGTCTTCGTGACCTTAATCTTCTTCCTCTCCGCCGTCACATCCGCCAAATTCTTCCTCTTTTTAGCCGACAACATTATGTTCTATCGCAAGTGTCGTGCGGGTAAAATTCCCCCCACGGTGTGTGCCACGCTATATCAAAACCCGAAGAAACGCCGAACGCACCACCCAAAACGTCAGGAAACTGAGAGTTTTAACCAAATGTCAAAAGAACTCTCGCACGAGGAGGTGTGGGACGACTCTGCGTTGATTGAGTCGTGGAATGAAGCTCTGGCTGAGTATAAGAAATATCACAGTCTTGCGGTTAAAGGGGAGGGGGTTACGTTATCGCTTGATGAGCCTGTTAAGGAAGAAGCAGCTACTGGCGAGAAAAAGCCGGTTGAAACAAATAAACCGGACTTGGTTCAAAAGTTGATGCCAACTGGTAGGGAATCTTAATGTTTGTTTTGCACGCGCTGACGGTATAGTTTCCGATGACGATATGAAGAATGTCATGATGAGCTGGTATTACGCCGGCTACTACACAGGACTAATGGAAGGCCAGCAAAAAGCTTATGCCGCCATGCAAAACGGATAGAGAAAAAAAAAGATTGAAAGAAAATGCCCCCACCATCATAACCATTACCCCATCTAATCATTATACCAGTATCGCAACGCCCAGGAAAGCAACCACACCTATCGCCAGTGCGGCTCTTGCCCCAACAGCCCCCGCACCGTTGACGCTCGGCTGCGGCGCGTTGGTGTAGAGGGCGTGGTTGCCACCCGCGCTGGTTTCTGGCGTGCCGGGGACTTGACCCGCCATGACGGCGCTAGTCGCACCTGCCGTCAAGGTTACTTTAATCGAACTCTGATTCGTCAGGGCTAGCGTCGTTGTTTGCGATTTGGCCGAGTTGTCCACCGTCGATGCTCCGGTGCAAGTTGCCGAGGTCGAACCGTCCAATTTGCAGTTTATCTTTGTCTCGTCTCGGACCAGCGTCGATTTACCGGAGGGGATTCTATCGTCGTCAGTCATACCGGGTTCTCTTTCTTCTCGGCAAAACCACATACGATGCTGACGTCGCCGTCCATGTGTACGCCAGCGCCGACTTCCCTTGGGTCACCGTCACCGTTTCCCCGCCCAGAGGACAGCGAGTGGGACAGGTGCTGACACCCGTCGTCTGACAGCCAATGGCCAATACGGTTGAAGAAGGGCCCTGGGGGGAAACATACAGTCAGCAAACTCAGCTACCTCCATCCCATCCCAGAACTCACAGCAGTCACTACAGAAGCCGCATAATCGCCGGCGCCCAAGGGCAGAAAGACAGAAATGGTCGGATCGGCCGGTTTTGCGGTCGTAGATTCTTTGGCTGCGACTCCGCCAACAGCGAGGGCGAGCATCGCGAGGAAGAACATGGTTATTGTTGGAGGCGGTCCCGGTGCGACCGTCGTCCGGTAGTCGTTAAAGTATCACGTGACATAGCCTGTTGTGCCCTGAGATTAAATATCTGGAGGCTGGCATGCCAGGTGTAACGCTGGAATGCGTTTTGCGCATGACTGCTGGGTAATTTCCATGACAACTAATATAAGACGGGGGACTCAAAGCGTCGAGTCTCGGATGGCGCCACTGGTGTTAAGGTTCGCGATAACGGGCACGGGACTCCATCATGAGGTGTCAAGGCAAGAAGACGGCGAGTTTGCAGTTTTTGTATTTTATGTCGTTAAACGATTCATCTATCTGCCACGAGGTTCGAACAAGTCCCTACATTTCCCTACATTTCCCATGGTGCATTTTACGCACGTGAGTGGAGCCTGTCGGACCGGAGCGAGCCGTCGAAATTGAAACGCATTTCCCCCAGCGCGCACGCGTCAACCCCAGAAAAAGTCCGCTCCCAACAACAATGGAATCCTATCCGGCCTCTCTCCAGCCCAAGATAAACGAAGCGATAGCATCGCATCCCAATCCCGCGCATCTGAAAGCCCTCTTCATCGAAATCGGCGCTTACATCCCCTCCGACAACGGCAACAACGGTGATGTCTCCTCCAAGAAGCGCAAATTCGCGCACGCAGACGATGCAAAAGCCATAATCTCCCCGGTGACAGTATGGCAAAGTGCCGAAGCCGTATCCGTCGTGGCACCGATGCGCAAGAAACTGCAGGTAGCAGTTGTGATGAACGCGGCACAAACGAAGCGCGAGGTGCGACTGCACGATCCGAAGAACACAGACTCGGAGTCTGCAGAATACATCCTCTCTGATTCCGAGATTCAAGAAATCTTCTGTCTCCCCGTGCCGGAGAAACAGGCCAAGCAGAGCAATTTCGTTATCGTACCGACGCAAGCAGCCGAGCGGCGCGAGGCTATAGTCTTCACCGTGGCAGATACACCGTCAAAGGGGGACACGGCTGGCGAGACGGAGGCGACGCTGACGCGCACCGCGCTGGAGACGCACCTGCGTCGCAAAGTGCAGCTGCCGTCGGAAAAGGAGTTCACGAGCGGAAGTCGCAAGGGGGAACGCGAATTCCATATCAAAGCGAATCGTGGCTCAAAGGATGGTTACATCTTCCTCCTTACTACGGGAATCTTGTTCGCGTACAAGAAACCCGTCCTCTACTTTCCCCTTAACCACATTCAGAGCGTTGGTTACACAAACGTTCTCAGCTACACTTTCAACCTCGTCCTGACGGTCTTGGATCCCAATGGATCCGGAGAGGACGGGAAAGAGATCGAGTTCAGTATGCTTGACCAGTCGCTCTATCCTGCTGTTGATAAATACGTCAAGAGTCATGGTCTTAATGATTCGAGCCTTGCGGAGCAGCGCAAGGCAAAACTGTATAATGTTAACAATCCTTCGGCTGGTAAGGATGCTGCGCATCACGCCGAGGGAGGTGGGGAGGTGGACGAAGATGATACCCAGACTGCGCTGCCAAGAACTGAGCAGCAGATTCAGGATGAAGAAGATGAGATGGAGGAGGATTATGAGGCTTCGGGAGGTGAAAGCGATGGTGAAGGTGCTTCTAGCGAAGAAGCCGAGGCCATGGATGGTCACGACGGTTATGATGACGACGATGATGATGATGATGATGCAGACGACGAGTAGCTATGCTGTCAGTGTAGAATACGTGTACAATCAGTCAAAAGTCATGATTCCACCTTAATTGATACCAAGTAGTATGATACACCATTAACGCCACGATTTTTGGATACACGGACAGCTGCAAACACTGACAATTCACTGAAAAAAATGCTACGATTACAGCAACGAGAAAGCAATGCTCGGCTACTATCACATACAACGCAAGAAACAAAGCAGTCTTCTGTTGTATTAGACCACCTCACTCTCGAATCAATGAAGCCTTGCCTTTGCCACTAGCAAAAGCCTTGCCGAGTGCAATGGTAAAATCAGCCATTTCGACAGCCAGGTTTAGCGGATTGAAGTCAGCATGGTGAGACACGATATCGCATTCAATCGACACCGGTGCTTTGACAGTGTAGTGGTGAGTGCCAAGATAGACACCGTCTTTGTCTGTAAGCTTGAAGCGGATGGACCCCGGCTCCTTGTCGGGGTTCGGTCCGCTGCCACGTACAGATCCACCATACGACGTCATTGAAGCAATGGGAGAAGCTGGGTCACTCGCAAAAGGGGAGTGTGCAATCGGTGCCGCACTTGAGGCAGCAGATACCGCGTTTGCAGGCGGCACTACCGACGTCGACACAGAGGGCCTATCAACGATCGTAGACGGCGTGTTCTCAGAGCTGACTGTAACTGAGGTCGATCGATTCAATCCGGGCTTTCCAATCGACATGCCATACGAGGCAGCGCTGGCCGCAAACTTCTCCAGTTGGGGGTTCAACGACGTCGTAACCTGTGGGCAGAAAGGTGCGGCCTCGACTGCAGCAGCCTTCCACGATGTTGCACGCTGAGGGACCGTAGTAGCTGACGAACAAGCATTGCTTGGCGTAGGACCAGAAGGCGCGGCTTCACTACGTTTCGCTGCCGCAGAAGTCGATGACTGAGCGCCGGTACCTGCGTCATTCTCGACTTTAGCAGGTGCTTTACCCTGGACAGAGGATGTGGGAGCGGATGTACTAACTTGGCTAATCGAAGTAGATCTGGATTGCTGAGGTGCCTTGTTGCCATTGGCCTGAAAGTTTGCCGATGCGTTTAGGCCATAGGGATGGGAAGACCCGAAGCCCTTGGAACTAGACTCGTCAAAGTCTTCCGTGGGCGTTATGGTCGTTACCCCAGGGATTTCTGTCGTAAATTTTGTGACTGACACAGCAGAATCGCCGAGGTCGCCCATGTCAGCTCTAGTGTATTTCTTTCGAGCCGGAGAAAGTCCATTTGCATTTCGGGGTGATTTTGATGCATTCACAGTAGCTGGCGACGCTGCAGTGTTGACCGTCGGACGGACTGGAGCGGCCTGCGCGGGCTGGGCAGCTGTTGGAGTCGCCTGATTGACAGATTGCACGGGAGCGGCAGTCGTCGGCTTAGCAGTTGCTGCCGTGGTTGGAGCCGCCTGAGGGGCAGCCTGGACAGGAGTTCCCGTCGCGGGTCTAGTAGCTGTTGCTACTGCCAGAGGGGCAGCCTGAGCGGGAGCAGCCCGCGCAGGAGCATTATTCCGGTTTAGTTGAGTTGCAGAAGTACTGGCAGATGTGGTCGTAGGGGCAACACCCTGATTTGGCTTGGGCTTGAACTTTTGTAGGGCAATTTGTCCAAAGTCCTTAAGCTCCGGATGGGCCTGGTAGTACGAATCAAAGGCCGCCTTGTCGCCTGCCTCAATCATCTTTTTAGCTTTGACAGCCTCTTCAATCATCCATTTCCGATCTTTGTGCGTCTCAATGTAAACTTCCGTGTCACGGCTGTCAGGATTCTTGGCGTATTGGACTGCCTCCCGCACAAGTTTCTCTCGGGCCGGTGCCAGGTACTTGAGACGATCGGGAAATTTCCGATAGTATTCGTCACATTTAGGCCCGGGATTGGCCGCATAGTATTCTCCCATGAGGATAAGACGTTTCTCCGCGTCCATTAGAGGTGGAGCAACAGTGGGTGGAGGTGCCCTCTTCCTCTGACCCCCTTCGGCTCGGAATTGGCCAGGAGATGCCGGACAACCAATTCTAGCGCTACTAATAGAGGTGGCCCGACTGGCTCGAGTTTGGTTCTGGCAAAGCTCTGGCTGGACGGGCGCAGTAACCTGTGGGGCAATGGGCTGGGGCATGTTGCGGGCTCCAGGGAAGCCTGCTCCCTCTTGGGTGACGGCCTTTGGCTCCTCCGGGCGGCCAACTCTCTCGTGTGTGCTGGCGTTCTGTTTCTGGTCATGACGGGTGTCATTATGGCGAGGATTGAAATTTTCCTCTTGTCCGGAACGAGCGTCGCCCGGGTGAGCGCGCGAGGTCATGTCCTCGCCACGACGAGCATCACTATGACGGCCAAAGGGATTATATTCCCGGGCGTCACCTGGCCCATCAAAACGGCTCTCCGTGCCTCTCTGCATCTGAGTAAGCGCGGCACGGTGGCCCTGACCGCAGTAGCGGTTCTCGTGCTTGAACGCCAAGTCATCAGCGGGAACAAAGCTGGCAGCTGTCGCTCATGTCAGCATTGTGGGGCCTGATAGATGTCTACAGTCATGACTTACTGTTCCACTTCAGAATGTTATTAGCCACTTGATCACCATTGGCGGCATTGGCCGCTCTGATGACGTTTCTACGACGGTCTTCAAACTCAAGTCGGATGAGGCGTTCCTCGCGGGCCGAAATATGCATGTTCGGGTCTTCTGGTGCCGTGAGCTCCTCGCGGCGGTCCTGACCAAGATCGGACAGAACCGCCTTGAGGAGTTCCGGGTCGACGGACATAATGACAATAAGCTGAGACCCGCCAGGGATAGCTGCGGTTAAACGAGTGTGCCAGTGTGAGGGATGGAGGGTGGAAAAAGAGACGTGTGGTGGTAAAGAAAGCACGGCAGTGGACGCGGAATGTAGCGTGCAATGCGAAGTTCCGCCAGCAAACGTCGAGTGGGGCAAATCCCTGCCGAAGAAAATGTCACTTGCAGGGGTACATAGCAATCCATGGAATCGGGATTTTTGGTGCGGAAGACAGGTGCTCATCTGGATTATCCATGTTCTGCCCTTTCAGATATTGAAAGAGGACTCTTGATGCAAACTAGACCAACTTCACTCGAGCGAGAAGTCCGTTTCTAGTGATGTATTTGGGAGCCCGAATTCTGATGCATATACTGCCAGATGGAGATTCCATCCACTTATTTAATGCTTGCTATACCTATTGCCGAGGAAGAGTGCGTAAATAACCCGACTCCAATCAGTTTCCTGGCAGTAGTCCAGAATGCCTCATGACTTCCAGTTCGTAAAATATCCTTCTGCATCGTGTTACTTGAAACTAAGGGATAAGTTTGATTTCATCAGTTTCTGGCAGGAGCAACCGGCTCAATCAGTGACCAGACAAGGAGGTGAGGTCAAGCGGACAAGCGGGCGTTTTATCGGCTCGGCCCGTTCTGTACCTGCTGGGATCTGCTGGGTAACGTGGTACCCGAAACGGAGCGGGCCGCTAAACGTTTGGGTTTACAAGCACGTGGCAAGTGCAATTCCAAACCCTTGGTGGACAATGATTGATAAACTCTCGCAGAAACGAACATGTCACGAGTAATCATTGTCGTAATGCTAAAATCGAACATTTATCTGATACATACTTGCCCAGAACGTTTAGGGCAAACGCACAACTTTTATACAACCGAATGCAGCGCCCCCATTTTGGGTTTCTCCATTGCATTATACCAGAACGTATGCTGCGTTGATCCCATGCATCAATTCATCGTCATTGCATTGTAGCCTCGATTCCACACAACAATCGCTAAACGACTCTGCCCCGAAAGCCATTAGAAAATTGCCAGTCTTTTTAATTGCCTACAACCCAATTGCTTGCTTGATGAAAGGCAACCCGATGCTCAAGGCAGCAGCTGCAGCCACAGCGACAGGTGCCCAGGTCCACATCGCCATTGCCTCTTTTTCTTGCTTATGTTTGGCAATCATGGCCGCCACGACTGCGGGCTCGTCTGCCAGGGTGAATCCGCCTTCGAAGAGATTCTCCAGACCAGTTTCAGTCATCTCGTCGGATTTTAGGTGCCAGGAGCTCGGCTTCAAATCCAGCGTACGACGTTTGGCGGGGCTGAGTAGATCGTCATCATCATCATCATCATCATCATCATGTCGAGTCTGCGTCTTCTGAGGAGCTGCTAGATGGGAGTTCATCCCCCCAAACATCCTACCCTCTTCGATGCCGCTGCGCATTTGTTTCATAAAGTCTTTGTTTTTGCTTGGTTTTGTCTGATTGGAAACATTCTGCTGCATAGGATTGCGCATTCTGTTGGCCATGCTCGTTGGGGCTGGCGGTAGCTGGCCATAGAATGGACTGCTCCGCGCCTGTTGTTGCTGAGCAGAGAGGGGTGCGATATCGCGCTTGCGTGATGTATTAGAAGTCATGTCGTTTTGGATCCCAAACAGTTCATCACGCATGCTGGACCAACCGGAGCTTTGCGTATTTGTGAACATGGGTTGGGGATTTGTGGTCGAAGACCGAACGTTCAGCGATTTGAAAGCTAGATTCCGTGGAGGAGAGTCAATATCCATGGCATCCACATCGTCGTCACTCCCGCGCGAAGAAGGTGGCGATGGGAAGTTGACGCGGCCACTCGTATGGCTAGGTGCCAAGTTTTCAATGGGGAATTGCGCCACTTGGTCTCTGCTGAAAAGCTGCGAAGGCGGCATAGATGATGGTTGACTTTGATATTGCTCTTTTCCCGGGCCGGCAACGGCCCCCAAGACGTCAAGTTGCTCCGGCTTTGGCATCATCTTGAAATTGAGCTTGAACCTCTCCGCTTCCACCGTTCGCTCGCAAGCCCATTGGATCAACACCATGAGAATGAGGGTAATTGCATGTGCAGCTATCAGTTGTTGAGTGGTGAACTGGGCCATTGTGGTCAGTTCTGAAAGGTTATGCCAAGCAAAAGCCCTGATGAACAGCAGCACCAACTGCAATTGCAGATGCTCTCTCCGGCCCTTTATCGCCTGTATACGCCATGTGTCGTGATACCAGTCCTTTAAAGCAGAGTTGTACCAAAGGAGGCACGCTGCGACCAGCAGAGCCTTACGCACATATGCTGCAAACATAAGATAGCAACCTGTTTCGCAATGGCTTGAGAGCATTGTTCGCGTGCAGAAGAAAAGGCTCCTGTTCGAATCGCATGCCTCATCAAAGTCGCCAGTTGTTGGTGTAGTCCCACCCAAAGCCATACGGAGACCGTATACGTGCCAAGCAGCCTGTACAGCCAAGCTCAGGTACGCCGCGAAACGAACCAGAGCCAGGAGCTTCCGCATGCTCCACTTGAACCCGTCGTCTCTCTGGCCCTTCAGCGAGCCCAGCTTCCGGGCCTTTTCATTCATCCTATGGATGTTGCTTGTGCCTGCATAGTAGTCTGCACGATTGATTTTCATCTGCGCTTTTGGGGCGCATTTCTTGCAAATCTGGGGGTATCTCTCTTCGAGGTTTCGCTTAAACTGTGGCAATGCGTCTACATATTTCTGGTATTCAGGGTGATCTTCTTCTGGTAGGTAATCCGAGAGGGTCTGTAGGTAGATGTTCTGGTTGTGCAAACACTGATTGCAAAATGTCTGGCCCTGAGCCTGTCCAGCCGCTTGATATGAAGGGTGGGCAGCAGCCCGCCGGGCCCTTTCGTTGTTCCACTGCATCTGGGGCTGGTTGATGGCTACTTCCGGGGTATCGTCGATGTTCCCGTCTTGATCGAGGAAGTTCCATGCCTGACAAGATTCGCATTGGAAGCATGAGATGCCGGAGTCCTTGGAATGCTGTGATCTAGCACCGCAAAAGTGGCAGTGTATGCGCCTAAAAAACATTTTGTCCTAGGGTATGCGTGGCGCGAGCGAAGGCGTAGATCACCGCGAGATCCAAAAGGAGCAACAAGGTGGGGGCTCGAAAACGGCCCGCCCGGCCCGGCCCTCTCTATGGGGAAAGTGCCACACATCACATTGTGACATCAGCGACGTCTTAGACAGATGGAGCGCCGTTCTTGGCTGGTTCTTTTTGCGTTATTGCTTTGGAGAACTGTTGACTCGTTGAGTGTTCGGACCTTTTTTCAACCAGATGAATATTTCCAGTGCTTGGAGCCAGCATGGGAATCTGCATTCGGTCCCCAGAGCGGAGCCTGGATTACATGGGAATGGCGAGAACATCTGCGGTCTTCTGTCCACCCGCTCATCTTTGCTGCTGCATACAAACTTGCAGCTGGCTATGCACGTGTCACAAATGCCTCACCCGGAACAACTGCAAAGATTCTTATAGCAGCCCCGAAGCTGTTTCAGGCTTTGATCGCAGCAGTTGGGGATTTCAATACTTGGAAACTGGCCCGCAAAATTTACGGAACTGATAGCCGTGCATCCTGGGCTGCTTTGGCTCTGACGGTTGCCAGTCCATGGCAATGGTTTTGTTCCATTCGAACGTTTTCAAATTCGTTGGAAGCTATGTTAACCATTTATGCACTCTCTGGCTGGCCATGGGATAAATTTTTAGGAGAATCAACTCCAAAGTTAAGCCAACTGAGCTCTTCACTCATAGCCGCTGCCCTTGCTTGCATCCTGCGTCCGACCAATGTCATAATCTGGTTAGCCGTGGTTGTCAGCTGGACATTCCAGCGAAGAAATCTGCAGATGCTACTTCGTTTTCTGGTACAATGTGCAACCATTGGTCTGGCCGTATTGATTCCCTGTATCTGTATAGACCGTGTGTACTACGGCGAATGGGTCTTGCCTCCTCTCGAGTTCGTTTACGTCAACCTTGTGCAGTCGCTTGCCATGTTCTATGGGGAGAACAGAGTTGATTACTACTTCACCGAGGGTCTGCCTCTGTTGTTGACGTTATCACTTCCTTTTGCGGTGGCAGGGTTAGTCTCCTGTTTCAAGTGGGATGTTGGACGCGCAGGTGTGGCATCCAAGGTACGGTTGGTGCTTGCGGTGGCCGTGTGTACTATGGTCTTGGTCATGTCCACCGTCAAACACAAGGAGATGCGGTTCATACATCCATTGCTTCCTATGCTTCACGTAATAGCAGCGAGGCCGGTGGCGACTTACTTCCATCCGTTTCCATTCCCTCAGAGCAGAGTCAAGGCAGCAGTATTGATAGTGCTTTTAGTTGGCAATGCGTTCATTGCCGGATATGTCAGCATGGTGCATCAAAAAGGAGTCATCGACGTTGTGCATCATTTACGCCATGAACAAGAATTGATGCCGGCGAGAATTCTTTCAGTGGGGTTTTTGATGCCCTGTCATAGCACACCATGGCGAAGCCATCTTGTTCACTCTCAGATTCAGGCCTGGGCTCTTACATGCGAGCCGCCTGTTCACCTCACATTGCAAGAGCGAGAGCAATACCTAGATGAAGGTGACATCTTCTATGCAGACCCTGTGGCATGGATAAAAGCCAATGTGGGCGATGCCAAGAAATTATCTTGGCCGAGCCATCTGGTCTTTTTCCAATCCCTCGAGCCCATCGTGGCAGACCTATTGAGTGAGTCAGGTTACAGACAGTGTTGGAGAGGGTTCAACACGCAATGGCACGATGACTCACGCAGGCAGGGCCATGTGCTGGTATGGTGTCGGGATGAATAGAATAGATATAAGTCTAAGCCGTATCTCTCGTAGTGCTTTTCCTTGGCACCCACGCAATGCCCTTGTCGAGGTAGACAACACTTCTAATCAACTATCCCCGCTCAAATCGACATCTTCAGGGCGATAGTGGTCGGACAAAACTCGGCCCAAAGATGTCGGTGCGTGGCTACCGATGTTTGTAACGTAGAGGTTGATGCATTCGTTATTCACGTATTCGTATGTCGGGCTAAGCACCTGTATGTCTCCTGCTTCGCCTGCATCCGAGAGGCCTAGTGTCTCGCCAGAGTTGTCGTATTGTAGAAGGGTATCGATTTTTGCGGGCAAAGGGTACTCTGGGCTGATTTTGTACACGCCGGCCAGTACGACAACTGGCACACGATACGTCTTTGCGGCTAGTGCGATTGTACCCGTACCCGGCTCGGCAATGAGGGCACCATTTGAGAGAACGTAGTAGGGAGAGAGGATAACTTTATTGATCCGAGACATGAGAGCGAAAGCAGCAGTTTTGGAGGTCACGACGAAGGTGATGCCCAGGCTGGTGAGGGACTTTCTCCGTTCGTAGACCTCATCGCTATCATCCGCACCAGAGCAATCAGCTGTGTGATAGACTGTGAACTTGCGCTTCTTGGCCGCTGCTGTGAAGAACTTGTGTATCGTTGGTGTGAGAGTGTGTATGAGGATGGTTTCATTGCTATGCACATGTTCAAGGGCGGAGTCTGAGATTTGAGTGTCGACAATCCTGATTTCTTCGATAAGATCCTTGATGCCGTCAATCACCTCGGCTTTAATGTCGACCTTGCCAAGAGATGGATCACCCTGGTCCTGCTTTGGAGATGAGGAGGCAGACAGTGAGCGGTCCACCAGGGTTGTTGAAGGTAGACCTTGGAGGAAATGGAGACGAGAATGCACTGCAGCCGCGTGGCCAGCGTACGATGGGCCTAGACTCCTAAGCGATGGCCTGGACGCCGGGTCTGCGGATATTTCGTAAGATGGGGGAGTGCCTGCAGGCTTTGGGGTTGTAGCGATGCCTGATGCTGGGGACTCAAAGTGCATTCCAGACTCATCTTCAGCCACTTCTCGCACAATGCCCAGAACTCTGCGCACGGCGTTGCCCACCGTTAATTCCTTTGGCTGAGCCGCCACAAGTCTGCGACCCACGGCACGGATACGGCCTGTAAGCAACCGCACATTCCTGATGCGCTCAGCTGCGACTACACGTACAAGAAGGTGACATGTAGCTAGGGCACAAGGTCTGGAGCCCTTTATTCTGCCAAGTTTGAGCAAACGCACAAGAGATTCAATGGACGATTCGACATCGTTTTTCTTGAGAAAGTCGCGGAAACCAAGTAATGCACCCTCAGGGCCGGGTTGTGTGCCGCCCATGGCCGCTGTCTGGGTTATGAGTATTAGTCAGTTGTTTGGCTTGAAAAGGTGGTACAGAATTCGCCAACGGTGTTTGTTGCCAAGAAGAATGACACTTTTGGGTTTCTTGAACCCAAGAACGCACACGGTGCACTACTAGTTAATTTTCAACGCACGTGTCTGTTTTTCTCCACATTGATGTGCAAACTGCAGCGGGCCGGTCCGATTTCGCCTTTCCTACCGAACGCGGACATAACCTCACGCCCACTCCGAAGCTGTCCCGTATAAAGAGTCTGGCCACGAGTTCACAGGGAACAGTCTCGAGTCCCATGGCACGGTTTCCGCGATGAACAGCCTCAACATTGTGTCGAGGCTTACAACCCCTCCCTCACGGTCCAGGGCCAACTCTTTAGCGGTGCAAAGTGGCCGTGGGGCCAGCGCTGGAGATGCTCCGGCAACGGGCCTGGACTACTTGGTTGAGAAGTTGAGGTCGCCAGCCGAGAGTCCAGATGAGCAGCAGCCAGGTGAGAAGGTCCCGCTGTTAGATGATGGGCACCATGAACAGAAGCCCGGAATGCGCCAGACAGTCCTTCGGATCGCCCACGGCATCGTGTTTGGCATAACTGCATTATTTTCGGCAGTCGCTACCCCCGTTCGCCGCTTCCTGGCCTGGTTCTATGACGAAGACGGCAGGCTTAACGTCACGTTCTCGGCCGAAACGCCCCGACTGATTGTTCAAGGACGCAGACCAAAAGCTGCCGGACGAACGACGGCAATGAAGACTGGAAGCAGTGCAGGGCGAAAGGCAAGTGGAGATGAGCGACACGCAGCCGAGCGATCTGGCTCGGTGGATGGCGCCGCTTCCACGGTCACGCCGGGGTCAGAGGGCGATAGCATAGCAGGAAGTAAGAAGGAGAGCTACCCAAAGGAATCAGGCCTAGGGGAGACGGACATGACGGGAGAAGGGAGTAGGCGGGAGCGAAAGTTCAAAAGCGGGCGTGTAAAGCTCCTCGCAAACGAAGATGGGCTGCGGCAACGCAAGGAAGCGCGAGCAAGACAAAAGAGTCGAGACTTTAGCCCAGAGCTGAAATCGCCGTCTTCTGAATCCAAGTTGAGCTATCCTAGAGCTCCAGCTTCGCCGCGGCCTCTTGTTCCGCGACGGCAGCCATCCTACACGCTTCCTTTGACCAACGAAGTGCCAACCAAGACGCTCATCATCGACCTGGACGAGACGCTGATTCACTCCATGGCCAAGGGCGGCCGCATGTCAACCGGCCACATGGTTGAGGTGCGCCTTGGCGGGCCGGTGTCCGGTTCCGGTCTGCAAATTGGGCCGGGTGTCCCCATTCTATATTACGTACACGAACGCCCGGGGTGCCACGAGTTCCTGCGTAAGGCATGCAAGTGGTACAAGCTCGTCATCTTCACCGCTTCGGTCCAGGAGTACGCTGATCCCGTCATCGACTGGTTGGAGCGGGAACGCAAGTACTTTAGCGGACGCTATTACAGACAACATTGTACGCTCCGCAACGGTGCCTACATCAAGGACGTGGCGCAGGTGGAGCCTGATCTAAGCAAGGTCATGATACTCGACAATTCGCCCATTTCGTACTTTTTTCATGAGGGTAAGGTAGGCCGCCAAGGTAGAGACCCTAACGCTGACATGTACGTAGACAACGCCATTCCGATCGAAGGATGGATCAGCGATCCCACAGATAACGATCTCAGCAACCTGATCCCTTTGCTCGAGGGACTCCAGTACACCACGGATGTAAGGGCGTTGCTTGCCCTTCGGCAGGGGCAATCGCTGCCAGGATGATGCTATTGTGACGGGCAATGATTGTTGTGAGCGTCGGAGTATGGAGTTTTCCGGGTGGATGTACAGTACCTTTACCGTGTGGCATGCATGTTCGGCGCCAAAGAATCCATCATACCAAAACGCCGACATACTCGGCCCGTCCGCCGGCAGCTTGTTGGAGTTGTGGCCACTGTACTATGAAGCGGTCAACGACATGCTTCAGCAGGCGTCCGCTCAAGCTGAGACGTTTTACTCTGGCCCAGCTCTCAATGTAGACGGTTCGCATTTTGCGGCGGGAGCTGCATCCACGAACATTGAAGAAGCGCAAAAGTAAGCTCGTGAAGATGAGGATCGTTGCGGTAGCGGGACCATTGCACAAGATGACATCCGGAAAGTCAATTGCGTCTCTGTTGAGGGCCGTATGACGCAGGAGCAGATGACAACAAGCACTGATACAGCGCAAGCACGATATGGGAGTAGTATAGAGCGGCTGATGGATTTCCCGCGCTCTCGGCACAGCCACAATGTCGTAATCTACGCTTTGCTCGCCCAAGTGCTTGGCCACCGTGCTTTCAAAATGTCTTGCCCGGTTGACACTGATGACATCACCGGAGCTGACTACCCAAGTTCGGTGCGAATAGTCCTTGTTCCAGCACAGCCTCTGCTTGATCCGGGGCTCGGTGACAACTGCCCGCATCAGCATGGTCAACATCTCTGTTGTGTGACCACCACTGCCCAGGGCGATCATCAAGTGCGTGTCCTGGCCGGCACATGATGGTCGTCGGCGTTGGGGATTGGTCAATCGTTTGAGGCGATATGCAGATGCAGCAGCTATGAGTGTGAAGCCTACTAGCAGAGTTACCAGCGCTGCCATGTCTGTGGTTCTATAACAGACTCGAACGGTGCATCGGCGTAAAGCCACGGGGACGGGCCGAACCGGGAAGTTGGTACCTGGTCAAAGCACTCGGAGCCCGTTGGGCAGTGCTGTGCTCACCGCAGAGTTAAGACTTGAAGAACCTTCTGTAAGATGCACACAGAACAGATGTGGGTATCTAAACATAGTAAAGTTGGGGACTGGTGGGTGGGGAAGGGGGGGGGGGGGGGGGGAGGAAGGGGCTGCCTAAATCGTGCGGAAAATGCAGCGATAAATGTGCACAGCCATGTGGCAGAGCAAACGGAGAATTGGGAGGAGAAACGAGGGGTTGATGGATGCTGAAACCGAAACGGGGAACGGGAAGCCTCGGTAAATTGCGGGGTCAGGCACGTCAGGCTGAACCGCGCGGGTCGGATGACTTATTGGAGGAATACCCGGCGCGAATTCCGTAAGGCTGAGTACCCGGCTGCGGCCTGGACTGACGAACCCAGAATCCGCTGCTTCTGCTGCTGCGCCGCTGTTCAACAAGCGTTCCCTGGCGTTGCGCGTGACGATTTAGATCAAATATGGCTGGCAGACGCCCATCGTTGACGCCGCTACAAAAGGACCCAACTGACCCGACGGCCGTTCCCACCAACAAGTGGACAGAAGACGCCAGTCAGACTTATGTTGACAACGGCAACCTCACTTGTCACAACTTTCTCCAGCCCTACAGCCACAGTCCGGCGCAAGACATGTCCGCCATGATGATGATGTCGGAGCCGCCATTAACCTCGCTCGATCCATCCCTCTTGCACACCAGTCCACTAGATCAGATGACCGATCTGAATTTGGATCCGGCCACACCGTCGCATCCCCTCCAAGACTTTCGCCGGCAGTCGCTTTCAATTTGGCAGCCCCAGCCCCAGCCCCAGCCCCAGCCCCAGCCCCAGCATCAGCATCAGCATCAGCCGGGATCCCGTAGCGTGTCGGAGACGCTCAATCCGTCCAGCGCAATGCTGACGGGCACCGACTTGAGCAGCTCCAACATGTTCCGGACCCACCGACGGCAGCCATCGGACCAGTACTCGGACATTTCGTCGCATTCACACTCCAACCTGAACTCGCCCTTTATGTCTGGCTACGACATCTTCGATGGCTCATCGCCTCTGCCGGCGTCTGAAGAGGTCGATGTTGGTGATTTGCAGAACTTGGGGTTGGATATGCCCTTTGCGACGCCCATGGCCAGTCCGCAGCCTTCACCGTTTGCAGATACTTGTCTCATGCCAGACACAGCCGGCGACGTGGCTGACGGCATGCCAGAGCTGTTCCCCGGCCTTGACGATGCTTCGCTGCCAAGGGATGGCATGAGCGAACCGATGATGATGCCACAAATCAGCATAGACTATGCGCCCACAGCCCAGATGACGTATCCGCCCGTGTCTGACGTGGACGGCCTCAGCCCCGTGATTCAAGGTGAGTCTGCTATACAGGTGCAGCCTCAATAGCCCGTTGCTGATTAGTCCCAGACCCGTCTCGCATCAGGATGCGGGCCAAATCAGAGTCTGCTGCTGCCGGACGACCAGCCATATCTGACTGGATAGGCCGTGGTCGCGCGCCTTCCCTGCATGCGCCGGGCCAAGGAAGTGTAGGTGGCTCGCCGTCTTTTTCATACGCGGGCTCAGTCTCGCCCTCGCCATCCCCTTCGCGCGGCCGTAGATGCTCTGTTGCTGGCGACATGTTGCGCACACCCAGCCGAACGTCTGAGCAATTAGACCTTGGCGACTCGTCGAGACCCTCTTCCCGCACCCCTTCCAACAGTGCACGTTCTCGAGGCCAGAAAAGTCCAGCGACGCACTGTTGCACACAATGTACCAAAAAATTCACTCGAGCATACAACCTACGCTCTCACCAACGCACACACACAGACGAGCGTCCATTTGTGTGCACCGTCTGCGGCAAGGCGTTTGCGAGACAACACGATCGCAAGCGGCACGAGGGCCTGCACACGGGGGAAAAGAAGTACAAGTGTCAGGGCGAGCTGCCGACGGGAGAGCAATGGGGCTGCGGCCGCAAGTTTGCGCGGGCCGATGCTCTAGGTCGTCACTTTCGCTCCGAGGCCGGCAGTACATGTTACAAACCGCTTCTCGATCACCACAAGGCCGTGCAGCAGCAGGAACAGAGGGATCAAGAAGAACAACAAATGCAGAATAACATGGCTGCCCTTTCCGCCGTCGACCTCTCCACCGGCTTACCCCCCGTTCTACTTCAATTCTTCCCCGCCCTCGCGACCGTTCCGCCCATCCAAGACGACCAAGACGTGAGTCCGTTTGAATTTTCCGATGTCGATGGTTCATGACCCGAATAAAAGTATGCTGGCGTTTGTGTATGTGATTTCAATATCTAGAGTAGTAGTGAGTAGATTCAAGGTCCACTCTAGAGAAAAAAAATGTTTATGATAAGTACCTCCAGGGCACGCTAGCCTTGATATGGAAGGCACGCAACAAATACCAATCGCACTCAACACCTGCCATCAACACCAACAAACATGCCTCTTAAACTTCTAGGAACAATGCACCCCGAGAGCGGCGCCCGATGCTGGCAGAGCGTGCCGCATCCCTCCCAACCCATCGTAGCAACCGCATGCGGGGACAAGACAGTACGGATCTACTCTCTGCAAACCCTACAACAACAATCCGTGATCGAAGGTGGACACAAGCGATCCATCCGTTGCTGCACATGGGACAAAGGAGCCGAAACGAAACTCGCTACAGGGAGTTTTGATTCCACGGTTGGGGTTTGGACCCGTGGAGTACCCGATGATGATGATGATGATGATGATGACGACATCCCAGAGGAGGAGGAGGATGATGATGAATGGCAGTTTTCTGTGATCCTTGAGTCACATGAATCTGAAGTGAAGAGTCTTGCGTTCTGTCCCGTCGCGCCTTACCTTGCGACGGCTAGTAGGGACAAGACCGTCATTATATGGGAAGATTTGGGGGATGAGAATTATGAACTGGTGGACCAGCTGGCGCTGCATGAGGGCGATGTCAAGTGCGTGGCTTGGCATCCGTATGTGATTCTTCTCGCGAGCGCGAGTTATGATGATTCTATCCGCTTGTGGGCTGAGAGCGATGCGGAGTGGGGTTGTGTGGATACTTTGCTGGGTCATCAGGGCACGGTTTGGTGGGTTGAATTTGAGAAGAAGCTGGAAGAGGATGGTGAGGAGGCCAGGTTGTTGAGTGCGTCTGCTGATGGGACGGTTAAGTTGTGGAGGAGGGTCAATGGAGGTGGGAGGGACGAGGAGGATGTGCCTAGTATTTGGCCGAGGGTGGGCAACGAGAAGTGGGTTGAGCAGTCTAGTCTGCCAAAAGTGCATGATGGCGCTGTGTATGCCGCTTCGTGGAGCGGGACGGGTCTCGTTGCGAGCGCTGGCGCTGATGGGAGGATTGTCGTCTACGAGGAAGGAGATGCGAAGTGGTCGGTCAAGCATGTACAAGAGTATGCTCACGACGTGTACGAGATCAATCACATCACTTGGGCGAGGAAAGATGGGAATCAGGTCCTGGTCAGCTCTGGAGATGATGGGACCGTAAGAGTCTGGGGGGTTACATAACATCGTGGGCACTAGGAGTTGACACGTCCAAGCTACCTCCTCAGGCTTCACCAAAAATCACAATGCACAACAGGAAGACTCCCAAAACTAGGCCAACTGCTCTTACATGTTGTCACATTAGAAACTAGAAAACTATGCCTGCACCAAGGGTATCTCTCTGATCATTACCACCAAATCTTTTGAAGACAAACGCCAGTCGCCATGCTTTCGCAATGCATATGGACAAAACAAAACAAAATCAACTTGAGTCATCAGTCATTGTGACTTCCGCCACCGGCATCCCCATAGGGTGCCACTTGATACCGGTAGGGTCCTGCTCCTCAGCCAAGCCGTCGTCCAGCAACGCTGCCGGCGGCAAGAGGTAGATGAGATCTGCCCAAATGTGCCAGTTGAGACAGAGAACGTGTGTCATCTGGCGTACAATGTGTTCTTGCGCATCTTGGGGAACGCTCGGCGCAGGCGGAGGAGCACACTGAGCGCCAAACCCAACTGGTGGCCGTCCAGTCGGCTGTGGTTGAGGAGGCAGGAGCGTGTTATGCAGCTGCAACGCCGACATGTTGATGTGACGCTCCACCGACGCATTCAGACGCAGGCGCAGCTGAGCGCAAATGGCGCGGGAACGAGCGTCGAATTCAGCTGAAGCAGGATCCAGAGCCCGGCGAAGACGAGTCTCAATCATGGCAAGCTGGGCGCCAGCGAACGTCGGCGTACTGCCAGAGGCGGTGCACAACATCCGAACAACCTCCACGGCAATGTTCTCCACACAGTCGATGAACCGGCCATGAGAACCAACAATCACCAGTGCACTGGCCACCAGTGCCTCCTGGGCTTGAGCCAAGTCGGCTGGAGAAAGGTGGCCGCGTCCGAGTTCCGAAACCAAGGCTCGAAGGGCGGCGAGACCGACAACACGCCGCAATTGCGCCCTAACGCCACCAAGGCGGTCCTCGTCCAGGTAAAAGGAGGGTGGACAGCCTGCAGGATCGTCGGTTCGCACATGGTTCAACAGAGCAGCAACAAGAGCGTTTCGTGGCGAAGAACCAAACTTTGTAAGCTGACCGGCAAACCAGGCCCGGGCTCGGCAAAGGTCGAATTTTCCGAGGGCAATTCTGTGAGCATGATAGCGCCGTTGGAAGTGCAAAGTGTCGTTCACCAGCAGGAGGCGCATGTGGCGCACTTGGTGGTTGGCAACGTCCAGTTTCATGTTCTCCAGACAGACCAGCAGACGCCGCAGACCAGCAACTAGTCGATCAGGCCGGGCGAGGGTGGCGCCGGCAACCAAATCGTCCCGCATGGCATCAACATGTTCGTCCCTCATGGGGGCGCAATGGGCTTTCAAGAGGTTGGCAAGCCAATTGCCCAGCCCTACCAGATCGCAGACACCGTTAGTGATTTGCTTCATGATGAGGTCCACATCTAGACGAGCGGCAATCGTGGCCTGCTCATGGTCGGGGACAAGAGTGAGGAGTACGTCTCGAATGACGACCAGCATAGGAGGCAGTCGACGTTGTCCGATGCTCAACATACGAACCCAATAAGCAGGACGTTCAGACAGCGGATGGCGGGAAAGACGCTCGGCAGCGTAGGCGTACACAAAAAACTCGGCCTCCAGTGCCAGCCAATACTGCTCTGCCGCACGTAGCTTTGACCGGCCCTTTGAGCCTTCCCGGTTGGGGCGAAAGTGAAGATCACGGTCAAAGTTGACGTCGTGACGAAGCTTGGGGTTATTGATTATGCGAGCCATGTCGAGCTCAGCCAGGGAATCCAGCGTGATGGGAGGTGTCATGGCAGCACGCTCAAACGCAAAGGAAAGGTCAGCGCCATGAGGCTCGACTGCCTGCATGATGATGGCGTACATGTCATAGAGGAGATCCTGGTCTGAGAGGTCGGCAGACCGTGCGGTGCAGTCTTCTGCCGTGGCACCAGGGGCAGAGCTGGAAGCCATGCAGAGAGTGTGATGGAGGTCAAGGGAGGAGGGACGGCGGGAGTCATGTGCGTGGCTCTCATTGTCATGCTGTGAAAGCTGAGTAGCGACACGTTCCGTCTGCGTGCGTGAGTGTGCAGATGTCCGGGCTTCGTCGTGAAAGTGCGATCCAGCCCTGGAGCGTGATTGTGCTTGGCCTGGTGAATAAGGCAGCTGGACGGACTGGCGTCTCTCTGCCGGCTCACCAGACGGCTGCATTGTGATGAGAGTTGTAAAAAAGGGCTTTGCTGAACGTCTTTTAGATCGATATTAATGAAGTTAAAGGCAGGAGCGCCCCTCCCCTGTGCACATGCGGTAGGGTCAGGTATGGGAGGAGGTTACGAAGGGGGTAGGAGAGGGGGGAGGGAGAGAGGAAAAGAACGATTATGAACGGCACAAGTAAGGGAGGAGAAATGTGAGGCAAAGATCGGGGGGGGGCAGAGCAACAAGGTAATAAGCGAAGGCCAAGTGGCCAGCACCGACGGCAGAGAGATGAAAAGGATGGCGAACGATGCGGCACGCCTGACACACGCCCGGCCCACGGAGCATGCCGCGGCTCCTCGGTTTGCCCATGGGGTTTTGGAAGGAGTGGGAGCGGTGGCTCTGGCAGTAGGGTTAATGAAGTGCACTGCGTACCTGCGCCGACGCGTGTCTGAGGAGAGCAGAAAAGATAAATTTAAAAATAAGAGAAAAATGAAGAGAAGAATGCGCAACGTTCTGGAAGACCGACGATCTACACCGTGTCGCCGACCACCCCCCGGTCATCTTCCCTTCAATCGGGCGACGGTCACGCGGTACCCCCGTCTAGCGTCAGGGCCGCTGCAGGTCGGAAAGGCGGTGCGGCCCGCTCCACCGATCGGCCCGGGATCCGTGTACCTAATTCCAGCCCCTCCGGATGACGACAAATAATCGTTCGGGTCCGGGCTCGCTTAAGATTTTTTACGAGTTGCACTGCTTTTAGTCTCTTGCCTTCCTGCAATGCAACGGAGCCAAAGCCATAAAGTATCTCTCAGTCCGTCTTTGCAGCGGTGGGCGAAGCGAGAGTTCCGAAAGAAGAAAGCAAGCCAAGAAAAGGTGGATTGATTAATTGCCGAGCATGGTGGCTGCGGGGTTTTTTGTCAGCTTGATCGGACTTTGCCGGTTGTTACATGTCACAATTCCCGTCCGGCATTGCTCTGTCTAGCTCTAGTGCAATGGCACGCCGCAACGGGTTTCATTACAACCTGACCACTGATCAACCAGTGTGCTTTGTACCGTGCAGACGCACCACCATTCAGCTCACCGCAGCCCAGCCCCAGCCCCCTCAAGCCCTGGCCCGGTGCGATCTGATTGTTTGATCGGCATGCGGATTGTTGCCGTCGCAATGGATGTCTCTGTGCCCTTGAAATTGAAGGATCTCAATCGAGATTCCTGACAAGCACAGAACCTTTTGAGATTGCTTCATGTTTGAGACAAACAGTTCGCGATGAGCAGGACAAGCTGGAGCTAGAAGCCACATGCCTCAATTTGTCAAGACTCACCTCGTACTCCAGAAGGATTGAATAGGCAGCCCTATTCCAGTGTCTTAAAGTCCCTCTTCGGCATGGATCAACTCAAGAAAAAAAAAACACGGCTAGTCAAGCCAAATTTACATCGCGTTCCTTGCGAATGTCCAAGCTGAACATGGAAAGATAAAATACTTTGACAATCATGTCAACCATCTTAAAGTTCTCATGGTCAACAGATAACAGACTCCTTGAACACAGAGGTTTTCCCATAGAGTTCTGGTATGCATCGGAAGCCATGCATCCTGCCTGAAACGTGGTCGCGTAGCCTGCTCTTAACCACAGCCATTTAGAGGCGTTGGTTCCTGAAACCCGACAAATGAATGACTTCTTATCGACCCATGTCAAGTCTGCCTAGGAAAGTGTGACGTCCATTTGACGAGGGCCGTAGGACCCCTATGAATACAGATTCCGTGCTCGAGAGTACCGTCTACGGTGCCATATATACTTCCCAGCCTCATGTCCGCCTGCGCATAGTTTCCCTTTTGGGAGGACAATTCAAACCAAAGACGGCCAAGAACGGAAAAAGAAAAAAAGAACAAAAAGGTTAGGCCCTGCCGCGAGTGGCGCTGTCACCTTCGCCGTCGTCGCTCGTGGCGTTTGGAGAACAAGGGTCGCTTTCGGAGAGATGGCGGCGCTTGGAGCCTTCCATCCAGCTCTTAACACCGCCAATAAGCCCCATGGCGTATCCAGAGGCAAAGTCAAGGCGTCCCTCGCGGTTGCCGGGGGTAGCAGTGCCGGGGAGAGGGCTCTTGGCGCCGTTGTTAGAGGCGAGCACACCAGCTGCATCCCGCAGCGAACCAGCCGGACTGTTAGAGCGGCTGTTAGGTTCCCAGAAACGGCGAAGCTCCCTGCTCAGCTCCTGACCCGTTGACGTCCAGTTCTGCCTGACGTTATCACGCAATTCGGCCACATGACGCTTGATGTCCAGTTCGTTCTTCTTCAGCCAAGAAATGTTAAGCTCCTGGCGGCTGGAGCCACGCTTGAGCTGCCGCGCAATATACTGCTCGTAATCGCGGATAATCTTAGTGATAATCCCCGTGGTGCTGACACCTTCCGTGCGCTGAGTAACAAGAAACTGGCCGCGTTCCTTGATGGGCTTATAAATGTCATCTCCCTCGTTAGCACCATACGGCAGGTCGTCGTGGGCTACAAAGTCAATCTTGTGACGCTCCATAAACTCCACAGTGATGATCCAAGGGCAGTCTTCAATGACTTCGTCAACCCAGCGGCAATGACGTAGTGATTCGGCGCGCTCTCGCGCTGACATGACCGTCAGACCCTTGCGCTTGTGAGTCTCGGCCTCACCCGTGACGCCAACAATTAGATGGGTGTTGGGGAACGCTGTCTTGGCTTGTTGCAACACTCGCATGTGTCCCAGATGGAACATGTCAAAGACACCATCAGCATAGACGCGCACAGGACGTCCCTCAGGCGGTGGATTGGTCTTATATCCCACGGGGTCTACCATGCCTGCGGGCGGGGGAGCTTCCATGCGCATGTGGCCAGCTTCCCCGTTCTCGCCTCCACCATCCGACTCGCCATTGGTGGGCATTGTCGCGACAGCCGCCTCAACTGCTTCCTTCCTAGCCTCACTGCGGGTAGGTCGCGTGCGCTTAGCAGGCGGGTCAGCGGCCATTTGCTCACTGAGCTGCTGCTCTTCCACTGAATCGTTGGCGCCGTCCATTACGTCGGTAGATTTTTTACCCTTGACCGCTGCTCCGGCGTCGCGAGAGGGGCCAGAAGTGCGCTTGCGTTTCGGAGGCATCCTGGGGGTTGGTGAAAATCTGCTATGGATAAGGGTTCAGGGAGCAGAAACCTGGCAGACGAGGTGCGAGGAACATACGTCATATGGTGCGGCTCACCAATTCGATCCAAACACCCTTTTTTCGCCCATAACATCACAACAAGACCACTAATCAAAAAAAAAACTACAGTACAAAAATTACTCCTGATAACAGTGAATATGATGAGCATATTCATTGCATCTCATACGCAGAGATGAAAAAGACCATTCGAAAAGAAAGCGTTTGATGGACTGTGGACTTCTTCCCGTTGGGCTTTGTAAGCTGTTATGTGCATGTATTCGCAGACAATTTACCGTTTGCAACGTGTATGGCACATTGAACAATGACTAATAACACTTTTGCCACCAGTAGCGTCAGGCTACCAGGCCATAACAGACTCGTAAATACGCCCATATAATGGATTACAAATACAAACAGAACATGTCCGAAACAAGCTAAAATGTTGTTTTTTTTTTTAAATATTTTTATTCAACTGCGCATATGCGTTGTAACGAGTCTACTCATGCTCTTCAGCACCATTGAAGGAACATCTTGTAATGTGGAATTTTCGATAAGTGATCTTGTTGTGATGTTATGGGCGAAGAAAGAGTGTTTGAATCGACTAGGTGAGCCGCACCATAGCAGCGGAAAGGGAACGGGCCGGCCGGGATCGGACGAGTCCGAGTTTGCGGAGATGACCGCTTGACTAACGTCACTCCAAAGGGAATGCCACGTCCAAAGTACGGTGGACTAGAGTACAAATAGGTTCAGAGTAGCAGACGACACGCGGGGCGTGGATGGGTATCACTCGTGTCACATTGGCTATGCCGACGGCTTAGAGTTTTGCAACTGTGCCTTTGCCTCGCCCGTCGTCGTGCTGGAGTCCGGTTTCGTGGAGCTTAGGGGCGAACTCGGTCGCACGGCTTGGGGCAACTGTTTAACCGAGCCGTTCGAGGTCTCTGTCGATTCTTCCGAATTCTTCCGCGCGTTCCCGTCCACTGTACCGTTGTTCTCCTGTCCCTTCTTCACCTGCGCATCCAAGTCCTTGTCTTCCAGCTCCTCGGTAATATTATGGTCCTCCATGTCGACGTCGCCATCGTCATCATGGACATTGGACGATTCAGAACTGCTTCCATCGCCAAGCAGAATAACACGGCCACCGAGCCCGCCCAAGAGGCTGCCAAACACGCGCGTCCGCTGCTCCATATCAGCACTGTAGTCTTCGGAATTGTCGGAGCGGTGATGCACGCCAGGGCCGCGGAATTCGGCTGCTAGTGTTAGCACGCACTCGATAGCAGCTGGGAATAATCGTACCGTATTCGGGTGGTGCGCAGGGCCCGTCGCCGTCGGCTACGCGATCGGCTACCATCTTGTACCACTCGTCCTTGGTCTTGCCGTTTAGTAGACCGATGATGATCATAGTCATATTGTCGCAGCCGACGCCACCGGTGTCACTGTTACTAGCCAGACAGTTGTCCATCATGTTCTCGCAGATGGCCTGGAGCTCCTGTTTGGCTGCGATGCCCCGACGTACAAACTCAACTACAGCCTGCGAAGACTGACAGTCCCAGATGCCTACGCGCCGTCAGTTAGCTCTTTTTTGCCCCTTTTCTGCCAGCACAATGACCTACCATCACACGCAATCACGAGAAATTCGTCGTCGTCGGAGAGCTCGTGTTGTGTAACATCTGGAAATACGGTGACAATCTGTTGCTCGGGTGGTAGGTCAGCGCTCTTCTTGAATTCAAAGTCGCCAATGGCTCGGCTCAGCGCGAGGTTGCCGTTGACGCGGCCAAACTCGACGTAGCCGCCAGCAGCACAGATGCGCGCCCGCTCGGCCTCGCTCTGGGGCTTGTGGTCGAGGGATAGCGGCTTCGCGCGGCCCTTGATGCCCAACACTGTGCGCGAGTCGCCAGCATTGCCCTAAGTCCAGTCAGCGTTGCGGTACTGTCCTCCTGCGCGCCGCTGCGTACCACGTAGATGTGCGTGTTGGTCACAATGCCGACCGACGCAGTGCAGCCGGAAACCTCGTCCTCGTATTTTGGATCTGCCACCGTCAGCCTGACCCGTTATCCCACAGCTGCACACATACCGCTAAGAATGGCACGGTCAATGGCGAGAAAGCCGTCCTTGAGTGCCTGCTCAAACTCGCGCTTCTGGAAGGCCGGTTGCTTGGCGATGATATTGTGCAGATTGTTGCCGGCGTACTTGGCCACTTTGTCACCGCCGTGGCCATCGTAGACACCAAAGAATGAGATGCGCACGTCGGATGCGGCCGGCGTCTGCTCCGAGCCCGGTTGGAGCGGCTGCAAATCCAACACCGCCGCGTGTGCGTCCTCCATGCTTATCCTCCATCCCTGCATGGCACTGACTCCGAAGATGACGCGATCATCTTGTCCGCTGTCCGACGTCTGTCGCCATCAGCGTCCGGCCAAATCCTCCCTGCCGCCGGACCCTACCTTTTCCACCACCGGCTCCGAAAGTGTCTGGCCCATTGTGAGAGCGCCGAAGCGAACCGCGGATCTTCAAATGCGCCGTAGTATTGCAGTGGTTGGCCGTCTCAGCCCGTAGATTTTCGAAGTTTCTAGGACTGGAGACGTCTCCGTTTGGAGGGAGAGTGGTTTTGAGAAGTGCGGTCGTGGGGGGCTAGACTCGACAGGGCAATGACGTAGAGGCGTTGGTGACTTTTCACGAGCGCGGGGTGCGATCGACTTTTCCCTTTGTGTGCAACAAAGACGTCGAGCAATCTTTGTGCAAAAACTGTTCTGCCCTCGGTCCGCAGCATGATAATTTACTCTAGACTGACAGGCCAAAGGGCAAGTTTATGGTGCTCTATCGACAGCACGGATGTTAGCAATAGGAGTTTCGTCATCGCAGGGAGACTGTTCCTGGCCTTCTTGGATGTCTCTGTAGTTTCACTCCTTTCTAGTTGTCCTCTTGCGTACAAAATCTCTCAAACTGCTTCCAAGCCTTCTCTAAGTCGTCATTAACAATCTTCTCATCGTGCACTCCCGGCGTAGACGCAAACTCCATCTCCCTCAATGCCTGAGCCAGTCTTTCGCGTATGGCATCCTCTTTATCCGTTCCCCTGCCCCGTAACCTTTCCTCGAGAATTTCCACCGACGGAGGCTGCAGGAAAAGAAACCTCGCATTGAGATCAGTCTTCTTCACCTGTTTGACGCCCTACAACATTCCCGTTAATCCCTTTTGAGAACTACTCCTGTTTCGTCAACCAACCTCCATCTCAATATCCAGCACGCAAACCCTCCCCTTTTCAAGAACATCCTTGACGGCCTGTACACTGGTTCCATAGAGGTTATTCCCGAAGCGCGCATGCTCAATAAATTTGCCCTGCTCGATCATCTTCTCGAACTCGGGTACGCTGACAAAGTTGTAGGCAACGCCGTCCTCTTCACCCGCGCGCGGAGCTCGCGTCGTGTGCGAGACGGAAAACCCATACCGTGTCGGGTATTTGTTAAAAAGCCTTTTCAGAAGAGTCGACTTGCCCGCGCCGGATGGCCCGGACACGACGATTGGTCGGGATAGTTTTGTTGTTGGTGCCATGTTTTTCGGAATGTTGTATGTAGTGCAGATGGGGGGCTACTTTCCGTTCACATGCAGGGGAGGTTGTTAGGATGCCAAGACGATCGACGTGCGCGCACGCATTCACACACATCATATAAACACAAAAGCAAAACATTAATCATCAAAGTTCGATACAGAACATCCATACGCCCTGGTATCTTACTTAAAGCTCCTCACCGGTGAGAATTCTTTGACTTGTCTTCAGCCAGCTGGGTCATTATGCCCTTCGCAAGTCCGGTCGCAGACCTGTGGTGAGAATCGGCGATAAGCCAACGCCTAGACTAATCTGCATTCTCTGAATAAGCGATCAAAATCTTTAAGCTCTGGTCGCGATCCCCCATTGCTACGCCTTTCAATTTCTTATTCCTATATCGTGACGACTGTTCCTTTTATGCTCGGCAAAGACGTCTAGTAAACTTCGTGTTGGATTTGTTCTGGCCAGGGTCCATGGGTCGCCTTTCACCGCACCCAACGACTTTTAACTCCTTTGTATTGAATTTTATAAGAGCAGAGCGTCCGCCCTTTAGTCCACCGCCCTCTTCCCCAACTACTCCTACAAAATAAAACCATTCAAAGTGAAGCCCACCTTCATCCTCGCCTTCTTCGCTGGAGCTTATGCTTTGACCGACGAACAGCACCGTCACAAGAAGAACAAGTACGCACCCGATGCTATCACGCGGTTCTGCGGCAACGGGTTTGTTGTCCCCAGCAATTACGCCACCCAGGGCGTTGTGAACGCGGGGACCCTTGTGAGCATCAATGGCTGGGCCTGCAAGCCCTCTGTAAAGATCTCGCGCAACACCTGCCTCGCGCAATTTTACCACACGTGTGCCCACGGCAATAATCATGGCGAGGCTCGGCCAGCTATGGATCACACGGATGCCAGAAGTGGCAGATCCAGGGTATTGGAAAGCATTCGTAGGTGGGCGGATGGTAGAGAGATTGTTGATGTTGATGTTTCTGTATTTAATTTCGACTTTTTTCTTGCGACAAAACTTCTCAGACTGCTCCCAAGCCTTTGATCACATTCACACTATGAATGCATCCTCTTGTTTCCAAAATGGCAAGTAGTCGAATCAGGTTTGCCATTGGGTCCATTTTCCTGGACTGTGTGTATTTCTTTTTCTTCATCCATACAATGCGGATTTTCAGGACGCAAAGACGGCGGACAAAAGCATGATACACAATACACAGACCCGTTATTTTCCATGGCGGTGCCTTTGATCATTTTTCCATCTCGGATCGATTGACTTTTTTGTGTCCGACAAAGACGTCGAGCGACCTTTGTGCAAAACTTGTTCTAGCCACGGTCCACGATTCGTCTTTGGTCGCAGTCCATTGTTCTTATCTCTCTTGTGTGAACGACTACAAAAGCAGGACGTCTGCCCTTAAAGAGTCCACCACCAGCCTTCCCAACTCCTCTTACAAATCAAAACAGCTAAAATGAAGCCCACCTTGATCCTCGCCTTCCTCGCTGGAGCCTACGCTCTGACGGATGAAGAGCACTGTCACAAGAAAAACAAGTACGCTCCCGAAGTTATCAGGCAACTCTGCAACACCGATACGATGCGGGTTCCCAACAGCCGCGCCTTCGCGGGTATTACTAACCAGGGAGCCATGGTGACCATTGATGGCACCACCTGCAAGTCCGAGTGGATCCCGCAGAAGTACTGCCTTTCTCAATTCTTCAACATGTGTGCCCACGGCGATAGGAATGGCCAGGCTACGGCAAGCTATGGTACGCACGGATGCCAGAAGTGGCAGATCCAGGGTATTGGAAAGTATTCGTACGTGGGCGGATGGTAGAGAGATTGTTGTTTCCTGAATGTAATTTTGATATTTCTAGTCGTTCACAAAACTTCTCAATTTGTTAGCATCTTCCTCAAAGCCTTAGTCTTGCGCAGCTAGCCTTTTTTTTTTTTTTTTTTTTTTTTCTGTACATCTTCTCCAAGCCTTGCCTCGAGAAGTTGCAGCAAAAGTCAGTCTTCTTCACCTGCTTGACACTCAAAATAACCATATCAGTTCTCATTCTCCAGTCCCGGCCTTTGTTCCAGTTCAAGGATGCCAAGATCCATGAACAACCCATCAATCATAATACTCGAACCCATAATACCCATATGCCCCAGCCTCTCTCTGCGTAGCACAAACCTCCTCACTTGCGAGACTATCCCTCAACCGCTTCCTCAAGCCAACGGGATCCTTGTGCCAATCGCAAGCCCAATCACAGACCTGCGGGGAGGAATCCCCAAAATAATCGGCGATAAGCCGATGTCTACACCTCCCCGTCTCCTCACAATAAGCAACCAAAGCCTTTAAGCTCTGATCTCGATTCTGCAGGGCGGCGCCTTTAATTTTTTCCATCTCACGCGCCAGCATCTGGCCCGCCCTGTCGCGATCCTCTCGGCTATAGTAGAGGATGCAAGCCGCGGCGCAGCCGTCCCTTCCCGCACGACCAGCCTCTTGATAGAACCCCTCAAACGACTTTGGAAGTTCCCAATGCACCACGAAACGGACGTCTTCTTTGTCGATGCCCATGCCAAAAGCCGTTGTCGCCACAATCACATCATAGCCCACCTTGTTCGCCACCCAGCCTGCGAGCGCCTCTTCCTTATTCGCCACGCTGAGCCCGGCGTGGTAGGCTTTTGCCCCTATCCCGTCCGAGCACAGCCTCGACGCCAGCGCTTCCGTGTCCCGTCGGAAACGCGTGTATATAATACCCGACAGGTTATCGGCCCGCTCGTTGCGGGTTCGAAGCTCCTGGGCGCGACGGTTATTATTGCGTCTGCGGTCGTGTGCGGCTCGAAGCCAGGAGAGGAAGTCCGAGTAGTGGTCTTTTTCGTCAGATTTGAAGCGGACTTCGTAGTGTAGGTTTGGGCGGTTGGTGGTCATGACAAACGTCTCCATGTTGGCGCGGTTGAGGTTTAGGGTGCTGAGGATATCTTCCCGTACTCGCTCCGTGGCTGTCGCGGTGCAGCACATCATGGGCACATCGGGGAACTCTTTCTTGAACCAGTCCAATTGCTTGAAGCTGGGCCGGAAGTCGTGGCCCCATTCTGATATGCAGTGCGCTTCGTCCACTGCTACTCGGGCCAATTCTCGTTGATCGTGCACGATCTTCAGACACTGACGGAATCGACTGCCTTGGCAGTATTCGGGAGTGACATAAAGGAGACGTGTGATGGGATGTCCGCTTTTGAGATCGTCTAGGATAGCATTTTTCACCGTCGTTGTGGTTGTGCTGTTAATGGTAGCCACTTTGATTCCTGCCCTTTGCATGGCTGAGAGTTGATTGTTCATCAACGCCAGAAGCGGTGAGATGACAATGGTGATGCCATGGTCCACGACCGCGGGAAGCTGGAAGCATAGGCTCTTTCCAAAACTTGTAGCCGCTTGCAAAAATACATCCCGGCCTTCAAGCGCGGCAGTGATAACCTCTCGCTGAACGGGGCTGGTAATTGATTCGTTAATGGCATTCAAATCTCGCAACAGAAGCCAAGTACCGAAAGCTTTCTCTGCTAAACACCTTGCGTAGTGTAAAATCAACGTCTACCGTGTCACCAAGTTTGCGCTTCGTCGAGGGCATTGCTCTATCATGTTGCTCTCTTGTTGGAGTCAGAAGGTTCGAAATTAGGGTTGGAGCCGCGGAAAATCTCAATCGCACACATCAATTATTTGATATATGTACCGTCCCCTCTTGAAAGTCTATCTACCAGCCTTTGTACAATTTCCTCATCCGCCGGTCCCATGTTCTTCCATCGTGTCTTTATGTACTTCCATACTTCCTGCATCTTGGCCGCCCCAGCGCACTTGTAAAAGGCTTTGAGGGCAATCTGGACAGTGGCCCGCGAGAAGAATGGCGGGCTACCTGCATACATGTCAGGCTCGGTGCCCAGTGCGTACGTATCAACGACAGCTTGGCAGAATTGCTGCCATACCTCCTCCAGTCGTGCGCGAGTCCATTGCGTGCAGTAATCGTTGCCAAATCGCCAGAAGCCCCGGAAAATGTGGACAAAATTGTTGCCTGCAATCTCCAGTCCACGCTGGTGCATCTCCTCGATAAGCTCCGCGATGCGAAGGAGTCCGTTTGCGGCGTTGGAGTGGTGCTGGAGGAGAATGCAATAGGTACCAGCATCTGGGGAGATGGGAGTGAGCATCTGGATCTTCTGCTGTCGTTCGTCCAGGGGTGTTTGTGAGCCAAAGTACGATGCTTCGTGCTCCCGTCTCTCCCGCCGCAGCTGTTGAGCTTTGCGGTTGAGCTGCTTGCCGAGACGTTTCCGTTCCTGCCAGGTTCGCAGGCTCTCTGTTCCCATCTTCTCCTCCACCAACTGCTTCATCTTGGTAAATATTGCCTCGGCGGCCGCGGGCTCACCAGCCCGAAGCATTGACACGATTACGCAATTCATCACGCCCGTGTCGACAAACTCGTCGGCATTGACCAGATCACGGAAGGCCTGTCTCACGCCGTCTCCATCACCAAGTATGCCTTTGTAATATATGATGCTGGTGCGATGGAAGCGATCCAGCAAAAAGTTTCTGCTCCGCAGCTCCCGGTGTATGGTGTCCGCAAGGGCAAAACGACCGGCGCTGACAGCCACATCGAACAATATATTCAAGGTGACGTGGGTGGCCTGATGACCGCTCTGCTCCATCCTCATCCAACTCTCGACCGTCGCCTTGAGCTCCTTGGACGTCGCATGCCTCACCCACTTGCCGGTAAAGGCTATCGCGCTGTTCCACTCCGAGGCAGACAACTGCACTCCTTCGCTCAGGCATTCTTCGAGTAGCGCCAGATAGCGATGCACAGCATTGCGGACGTTCTTGTGCCGGACGCTGCTGAGGTGCTGGAAAGACGATTTGATGTCTCTGTCAGTGAGATGATGAACGCGAGGAGCCTTGATGTTGAGGTACGTGTCCCAGAGCTCGCCCAGCGAGATGTATCCTCGTTTTTGGCCCAATAAGCGCCGATACTTTGCCAGGATCTGAGCCTGATTCTGGTCTTCTGGAGGAGATACTACCCGCACAGTCTCCTGCTGCGGTGTCATAGTTAAACGTGGAGCAAGAGGCATGTGTTTCCTCTCGGGCTCACCACGCAGAGGTCCATATGTCTGCACCAGATCGCAATATTCTTGCTTGGAAATGGCATGTTCGGATGCTGAGAAACTCGATGTGGAGAAGGACCGGGAAGCTCGGGGTCTCGGTCGCCGAGACGACTTCCATGGATCGACATGCCTAGAACAAGAGCCAGCTGAGACCAGGGCCTTGATAAACACATCCTCGACTTTCTGGGCGTCTTGAATTGCGCGCCTCGCGTCCTCCTTGACGCCCGACTTGGAGATGAAATAAAAATCGTAAAAAACAGCAGAGCAAAGAGCAACACGGGAGGCTAGTCGAGCAGTCCACAGGCGAACGAGGGCGTTGGACATGGGACATGTCATTGCCCAGAGGCCATGCAATGTCGCATCGGTACGTGACATGTGAAAATTCACATCTCTTCCGCGGGGACGTGACCCCAAGTGACAAATCACGTCGCACCTCAGCATCCATCAATGGGCCGTCAGAACCTCGCGCCGTTGCGCGTGCACAAGGCAGTGACGCAAATATTAAAGACGTCACCCAATTCTACGCCTCCGCCGTGGTACGATGCTGTGGCCGCAGTCCCGCCGCCAAGCCGGTTGACACGGCCGCTACTCCAGCGATCGCAGATTCCCGGCAAGAAGAAGGCGTCTCGCATGTTCATGCCCTTGGCGCTGAAGTATGAAGAGGACGATCTACGGTGGGAATATTTCAATGATCATCCGTGGGAACTGGCGCGGCCGAGAATGGTACTGGAGAACGACGGCAAGGACGCACAAAGATGGGATTGGAGCATCCCGCTGGACCATGCCCTCAACAGGCCAGCGCCGGGAAAGGTGGATGACGTTGGAAACAGACAGGATGAGCAATGGGACAGGGTGCGCAAGTCACAGAACGGGCGGCCCATCAATGGCGAATCGTAAGCAGATGCGCACTTTAGGAACAAGAATCGAACTGATAGGCTACGACAGTGTTGTTCAGAGGCAGGCACATCTCATGTCGGCTGGCCACGACACAGACTCGGCATACAATATTGCCCGGAAAGAGTTCTATCGTGTCAGACATGCGCAGGAGATCGAAGAGAGAGTGGCACGGGAAGAAGCGCTGTCGACCGGCGCATTCTTCGGGCCCGGCCCGCTTGAAGTCGGCATGCAGCTCGAGGATCAAAAGTACGAGGAGTGGAAGAAGTGGGCGGCGCGGGAGATCATGGCCATGAAACAACAGCAAGCGTCTGCCTATTCGGGGCCCGAGGAGGCTGAGGGCCAGGGCGAAGTTTGTGAGGGCCAGATGGAAGTGGCCGAGGTCCAAGACTCCAGGGTTCGAGTGGATGCATAGGGCTGCTGTATCAGTACATGTGTGATATGTGGCATAATTATTCCTACATTCTTCCGCTCTTGGCGCTGCTGGACCTAGTTGCCGCCACTGGCTGCGGCTTCTCGCTCCAGAAAGTCGTTCCAAAGCTCTGCCATTGACTCCTTCCCGGCAACGGGTGAGTCGGGGAAGAATTCCGAGCCCAGAGTGGGCGTGGACGGGGTCCGTCTAAAGGGCGAGAGCGGCACCTTGAGCGGCCCAGAGTTGCTTCCGGCCCGCACCAGACCGGCCTGTTCCTTCTGACGCTCGTCCCAGCCGAGCAGGGCGGCAATCAGCTGCAGCACCTGGAACTTCTTGGGATCACCACGGTCCAGGGCCAGGAATTGGAGGAAGTGGTTGGTGACAAGCTGGCGGTCGACGTTGTCCTCCAGCTTGCCGCGCTTGAGGAACCGCAAGGCTTTGGTCAGGTGGTCGTTGAGGGTAACGGCCTCGTGCCTGAGCTTTCCAATCTGCAGAGTCTTCTCCTTGACCTCGCGCTCAAACGGTTCCGCTCGCTCCAGAGCCGCCTTGGTCTGGTCCAGTTCGGTGCGGAGGCTGGCCGCCGCCTCATCTGAATGCACTGCTTGTTTCCGCAGCTCGGCCACCTGGGCCTCGGACTGCTCTACAATCTCCTTTAGCTCCCGCTTACGCTCATCTTGCAGCTCTTTGAGCGCCCGTTGCAGCCCGCTGATGGTGCTGCTCTGCGTCTCCGCCTCGTGCCTGGCACGAGCGTGAGTTTCTCTTAGGGCGCTCAGCTGCTCTTCTACGTCGGCCCTGCTCTCCTCGGCAGCCTCCCGCCGTGACCGTTCCTCGGTAGCCAGCATCTCCCAATCCTGCATGGCCTGCCGGGCCACCTCACCCTCTTCCCTCGCGTGGGCCAGCTGTGCGGCCATATCGTCCCGTTCCCGAACCCAATTGCTGGTCGATACGTGGCTCTTCTTGCGCAGGGCTTCAAGCTCGGCCGATTGGCTGCCGACTTTGTCGTTAAGGGCAGATACCTGCTCCTGTAGCCGCTCGTTCTCCTCTGCAGCTGTCGCCTGTGCCGCCTCCAGCTCTTCAATCCGCCCCCTCGCCTGCTCAAGTTCTTCCGCATCAGCCTTGAGTCGTTCGTCCAGCTGTGATCGGATCACGTTGACCTTGCCAAGCAGGTTCCGGTATTGCGTCTCGGCCTGCTTCTTGCCCTGCTGCAACCGCTCGAGCATTCCCTGGGATTGAGCGAGCTCTTCGCCGTGTTGCCGCCGTAGGTCTTCAAGGCTTTGCCGCAGCTTCGTCACTTCGTCGCGCAGCTCATTTCGCTCTTGCTGCAGGGCGTCCAGCCGCGCCGTTGCGTCTTTGTCGTTTGGGTTTCCATCCTTCGCTCCTCCCCCTTCTTTCATGTCCTGTGCTTCTTTTGCTTCTTCTACCACGCCTGCTGCATCTTCTGTCACGGATGGTTTTGCCCCATCAGGCTGACTTCCATTCGCTTCCACGGCCGCCTGGGCTTCTGCTGGCGCGGCTTCTTCGTTGCCGTTTGCCTTTTTATTCTTCTTTTTCTTCTTGGCTGGACGGTAGTGTTAGTAGCTCGGTCCTCCTTCTATCTTCCACACTGACCTGAACCTGTACCAACCGTTGCTGACATGGTTGATTATGATACCGGGAAGCCTGATGTCGTTCGAGGACACGCATACGGATGCCTCGGGCATGTTTGAGCCGCAGGAAATTTTGGCCTCAGGCATATAGTGGCCTCAGGCAACCACACACCCCCATCTCCCTCCGTCTTTTTCTTTTCTCCTCTTCTTCAACCACGGGTCCCAATACCCCTGTGAGCCCTTGCTCGTCCATAGAGCTGTACGGATTTCCCAGTGGACCAAAAGCAAATTACCTAGCCGACTTAATCCTGACTGCTCTCATCTACGTAGAGCTTTTGGGTTCGCTGTTGGCATACATTTTTATCAGTCGAGAGAATTCTCTACATTATGAATTACATATTTAGTGTCCTAGGCTTCAGCCAAAGTCGGAATAATCGTTCAAAGCCACACAGACTGCCCCGTGGTGGTGTCCATTATACTGCCTGATGACGGTCTTGGTTGAGAGCTCCCACAGCCGAGCGTAGTGGTCGCTGCAGGCTGTGACGAGGTAGGCCGAGTCTGCAGAAAAGGCGCAGTCCCAGACCCAGCGCTGGTGTCCATCCAGCTCCTTTTCCAGCTCGAAGCCAGATGCTTCGTCTGTGTCCTCGTCATCCGTAAGACTGTCGGCAAGTAGCGAACCACGTTCGAGATCTACAGCCCAGATCCTCGCCGTGTGGTCGGCTGAGCAGGTAGCGAGATGGTTCCCGTCTGGTGAAAGCAGGATGCGCGTGATATAAGTGCCGTGGGCCTTGAACCTCGCCACTGGCACGAGGCTCGTCTCTTCGCGCACAGTGACCATGCGCCACACATATACTGCCCCGTGTACGCTGTTGCTTACGGCTGCGCAAAGTAGAGTGCCGTCCGTGGCAACCGTGACCGAAGCCACGCTCTTATCCTCCTCGGGCACCAGCTGGTGGCTGCACTTGTTCTCTCCAAGATCCCAGATGCGGACGTTGCCGCTGCGATCGCACGAGATCAGCTCTGCTTGGTTGGGGTGTATGACCACGTCATTGACAGGGCAGCCGTGGGAATAGTTGCGCTGAATGTGTCCATTGCGCGTATCCCAGATCTTGACTGTGCCTTTGAACTCGGTTAGCTTTCCCTCCGATCGGCCTTGAATCGATACACATATATATATACCATCTTCGGAGCTGGTCGTCATCCACTTGCTTTCGCAGTGGAAAGCCACTCCCGTCACATTGTTCGTGTGGCCCTCGAACGTAAGGACGGGCGACGGATTGGCAGACCTTAGGTCAAACAATTTGACGTTACGGTGTCCGGCAGCAGCAAGGTAGCGTTTACACGGCGAGATGGCAAGTCTGTTGACCTGCGAATCAGAGTGTTGAAGCGTGCGATGGCATAGGCCACTCAATGCTTCCCAGAATCTGTTTCAACTGTTAGAGGACGACTTAATAAATTGTCGTATCCATCCACACCTAATGACATGATCATAGCCGGCTATATCAACCTTAGTTTCAGCTCGCTTAAAGGACATCCTTTCTTCTTACCGGTACAAAGTAAGACACTCATCTCTGGCTTGCGCTCTCAAGTTGTTGAGGACGTGATCCCCATCATGTTTTGATGTCGTGCGTGTTGACCGCAACCCCCGCGCCGCCTCCAAACTTTTACCAGCGTTCACATCTGATACACGAGATCAAGATCACCCCTCAATCAAACACATCAGATTGACTACATCTATCCCACAATGCATGCATTTTCCTCCAACTCTTCCACCACCGGCTTTTCCTTTTTGGTCCCCATTTCCCCTAGAGCATCAAACAAAACCCCTCGCCCTCCCGTTGGCCTTTCTACCTCGTCAGCCTTGGCGGTCCCATCAACACGTCCAACCTCATCAACAACAAAAACCTTCTCCACAACCTGCTTTGCCAGGACACCCACCTCCTTGACAAGAGTTTGTACTGCCTTGGCCCGCTCCCTCATTCCTCTCCTCAAACAAGCCCTAACCACCTCCCTCGCATCGCCCAACAACACATTATACCTCTCCACCAACCTTTTAATTGAATTGACCAAGTACTCCTCTTCATAAACAGTCCCCTTCTTACCCCTAGCCCTCTTCCTCTCCTCTCGTCGCTTGTTCTTCGACGTCATCCTCGACCCGCTACTCAAGCCCGTATACCTCGTCATGAACGTACCAGCAGTAGTCGTCGCATCCGTCATAGCAATGGAGATATCATCCGGGAATTCTCCTCCTGCCCCCTCAGCCGCATCACCATAAAACCCCAAAGGATTCGCAGCCTTCAACTCGCGAAGCGTCCCTACCCTCTCCCCCTGTGCAAGCAACTGAGAGCTCATCTCCGCCATCGTCTCCGTAAACGACGCAGCCGCCTCTCCGAGACCCGGATCCACTACCTTATCAAACAAATTCCCATCCTGCCGCTGCTTCGCCGCGAGTGCAAATGCTTCATTAAACGCATTCGCTTTGCAGAGCAGCCCCACCGCTGTAGACACGTCGGCAAGGTAATCGCGGTGTATCACTGCCGCGGAAGCGTAAGATTTGGATTCTTCCAGCCCACTAGCCAGGGATCGCGCGAGCGATACGACGGCGGATTCGTCGTACCCTGCAAGGTCCGCGCAGCTGAGACTCTCGCGCCAGAGGCCCGCGGAGGAGTAGGCTTCGCTTGCGCGTGTGTATTCCCGAATGGATTCGTAACATTCCCCCGCTTGGGAGAATTGGGAGATGGAGGAGAGATGCTCCGCGTAGAGGGTCACGATTGTTTCAAGTTCGGGGGGAGTGTACTTGTATAGTTCCATTGCCAAGGGGTAGAGGTCGCTGTGTTTCTGTAGGTAGGATTTTACTTCTTCGAATGTGTCGGGCATGGACCGCAGCTCCGCGAGGGCTTTGGAGTATCGCTGCAGATCGCTGTTGATGCTGTATCGGCGTCTAGGCTCGGACAGGGCGTGGAGATTTTGGAGGTATGGGAGGTACTCTCGTGGGTCCTTATGGGATGACTTTTGCGCAATCGACAACGCCATATCGAGATCATAGAGACCCAGGGCCGTATCGTACAACGTGTTTACGTCGGCCAGGAAACAGATGTGTTCGATTGCGGCTTCGGAGTAGGGCTTACCATTGGCGGATATCAGTTTCAGGGCGGATTCGAGGTCGGGGGGTGATTTGGATATGTGTGCTGTGATGAGGTTCTGGGTGGATGTAGATGGTAAGGCGGCAAGGAACATATCGCATATGAAGTTGACTTTACCGGTTGGAAACACCTCTTGTGGGAGGACGGTGTCTGCGAGCGTCTCCTTGTACATTGTCATTGCCACGTTCTCTTCGATCAAAGAGCCGAGGAAGAGATCTATCCATTCAGGTTTCTGGACTTGGCTTATGAATAGGCCCACGTTCTCTTTGAGCTGCACAGGAGCGTAGTCGTGGAGGATATTGAGGTCCACGCGATGTGTACGACAAATTTTGAACGCCGTTTCGTAGTCCTTCTGGTTGATTGCATGTCGAATCCCAGCCAAGACGAAAGCGCGGGGGTAGATTGTTTCGAGGTTACCTCTTGGCATCTGGAGTATCAGGGAGTATGCTGAGGGTATCACAGTAACTATCTTCGCGCCACGTTCGATAGAACGGCAACGTTCATCCTTTTCAGGTTCGTCTGGTGGAACTTCAAGCCTTTGCAGGTGTATAAATTTGAGAAGATGGTTGCTGGTTGTGTAAATTAGATGGGATAGTGTTACCACGAATGAGGTGCAGCCTGGTATACGAAGACCTTGGCCTTTTAATACGCCGTTTGTTGAAAGGGAGAACATCTCCTCTGTCTGGAGTTTGTCTTGTTCAGAGCATTGAGCGGCTCGTTGCACAGGCCTAGCTGTATAGTCCCACTTCCACGCAGTCGTCTTATCACCGTGGTACACAGTAATCCCCGTTCCATCCTCATTAAACACGGCAGATTCAGCCGGAGCAGGTAAATCAATCTCATCAAAGCTCATCGGCGGAGGAATGTTTGCAAGGCGAAGAGGAGTGACCTTCAATTTTTTTCCATCTATCGCCGCCATAAGACCAAGATCGTGTGGTGGCTTAACAGAGCCTCGCGTAAATGCAAGCTCGTAGCAAATTTGCTGGAGCTGGTGTCCCGTAGCAAGTGCTAATTTCAAGCTTTGCTCCGGGTGCCACTTAAGCTGTGCATTATCAATCGTAATCTCCTGCTTGAGGTACCAGTGATAGTTTCCCATTGTCCACAATTGAACCCTGTCCGACATCGTCACAGCCAAGACTGTAGAGTCTATATTCCATGCGAGATCCACCTCCCTCGCATCAGCGACCCGCATATCAAACTCCCCATGACGAAGTCCGTTGCGTTCAAAAAACACAACCTTGGTGTTATCATTGCCCCTTTGTACCCCAGCAATGACCTGTCCGCTGGGCATCCAACTCATAGCGGCCTCCAGCCCGTTGACAGCTTCAGATACGGCCTCTAGTGTCCCTTGTCGGTCATAGATCCGAGCGATTCGTCGCCTTGGCTCTGACTCTAGAATTGAGTTAAGAACAAAACACTGACCATCTCCTCTCCAGGAGATAGTCACCCGTCCGTCGTCCCCTTCGTTCAAGCTGCCCTCGTCAACATGTTCAGGAACAGTGGGATCCCTCAACGCCTTTGCGGCACCACGACCCTTGAACTGCGTTTCCTTTTTACCCCATCCAACCGAAACATGATTTGAAACTTTGACATCTTCAACCGAGAGGGTGATATCGGCGAGCTGGTCAAAGTCCCTCGTCATAAGCAACAACGTATCCGCCGTTGTGGCGATGGCTACGAGTTCCTCATCGGGACTCCACGAAGCGGCCTTGATCCCCGAATCGATGGTACCTATAATTTCGACATTTTCCACTTCATTGTCTCCAGTGTTCCGCACGGCAACGATATCGCCGAGCGCAAAAATGATAATAGTCGTGCCCAAGTCAGCGAAGCAATGAATGTTAATTATGCAATCCCCCGTCATTGCAGGAAAGGTTGTGATCTCTTCGACATGATCCCCATCCGTGGAAATACGTCTCAAAGTTATGTTCCCTTCGTTGCAATGGGCTGAGGCTACATTATCGAGTTCGAATGCGTGTGCGGATATGGGCTGTTCCAAAGTCGTCTCTTGATGTCTCGTGCGTATTAGGTTGCGCATGGCCTTTTTCAATAGAGAAAATAACAGATACTTTGCAGTCTCACATGATTGGTGGCTAAAATTCAAGTGTGGGCTGTGCGGATACACCCGAGCCAATAAGGAGGAACCTTGGCGGACTTCTCAGATATGAGACAGATGGGACAGTCAAAAGCCTGCTAGCTGAAGCTTCAGAAAGCAAGATGTAGCGGCAAAGTGGAACTCACAGTCATCGACCAACTGTTGCACCAGAGCAGACTATGGTTCCAAGAGTCGCAAAAGCGTATTTTGGCGCCTGAGCAGTAACTTACTCCTCGCACATGCCCAAGAGTATTCGAAGAACGATGAATGATTGGGCACTTCAAGACGGGAACTAGCGGAAGTTCAAATGCTCGTGTTTCTGAGGCGCAGTTACAGACGCTTTGACCGCGACGCCCCACGCTGCGCGCTATCGTGCCCGCCTGGTGGACTTGTCCGAAGGCCGTGTTCTTTCGCGAAGCGGCCTTAATGCCAGCCTATATCATGCTGGAACGTTGACGACGCATCTTTGCCGCCCGCCTGCGGCCCCTGGATGCATACCACCCCTTGGCGTTCATGAGTGAGCATGCCTCGGCCTCCTCCCGTTCACGTCTACTACGCACAGTCACCATTGCAGCAGAATGCGACCGCCCCCTTCTCATTCAGCCAGCCCCACCGAAACTGCCGAGGAGCCGCCAAACCGAGGCTGGCTTCGACATTATCTCCCTTCCCTTTCTCCAATTTACCAACCCCTGGATAGACGACATCGTCGTGTACACAGACGGGTCGTGACAAGACGACGGGCGCGCTGGCTGTGGCTATGTTGTGTACCAAGGCCCCGTCAGGATGACCGAAGGTGCGTTTCCCCTTGAAAATCGATGCGAGGTTTTCGATGCCGAGGAACACGGCTCCCTGGCTGGTCTCCAAGCAGCGCTGCACAACATTAAACTTGTGCTGGACAATCAAGAGGTGGTAGAGCGCCTGCAACCAGGGGCGACTCCCACCGACACCAGCCAATGGCTGATCCTGCGCTTTCAGGAGTTCGATACGCGATGGGCGTTACGCAAACGACGACTAGACACCGTCCCTGATGAAATGCATTTCTATTGAGTGCCAGGCCACGAGGGAATCGAAGGCAATGAGAGAGCTGACGCCCCTTGAGTACGCCAATCTGAATAAGGGCATTCCCTGGGTTCTCAGCACTGCTGAAGGTACCGTAGCCTTTAAAAAAAATTCCTGGAGCACATATGCTTCTTCGCCGAGACCTGCCCCAAAGGGGTTCAGACGGCGCCCGAAAATGTTCGCGGACCGGCTGAGGGTGTTAACGAGCCGGTCAGCTAAATGTACTTTGTGGTGGAAATATGTAGGCCTCCAATTGCCCCCGCCGCATTTCACACTCTTTAGGGATAATTTGTAGACGTAAACGTATCAAATCAAATCAAAAAAAGCTTTGACCGTGACCAACAGGCACATTGTTGCTGAGAGGTTCGACAACTTTTGCCGTACTAAGATCACTGGAAAGAGCGCACCACGGTCCGATTCTTAGAGCGATTGTTTGGTTTTAGAACACATACATCACGCTCCCATTCCGGGTCTGTCCCACTGTGCCATGCGTATCTACACCCCTTCCATGTCTTCCGTGCACTATTTAGTTCTTGTTCACTTGCCAGTCTGTCCAAGTACGTCAGCAGGTTTCATATCTTCATCTAGAGTCAAGACTTACAGCCGATGGCGAAAGGCAACAAGAAAGCCGTTCCTACGGAACGATTAGTTTCCATCGGTTCCACGTACGCCTTGTAACAAACCCATGAAGCCCCAGTACTGCAGGGCAAAGAAGCGCCCGCGAGGGTTGAAGGGAAGATTGCTCCGCGGTCCCTCAGGATAATGGTAGGGCGAGCTGAGTTGGGCGCGCGTCGAGTGCAAGCCGCGGCGGGAGACGGCGTTGAGGGCAGCACGCTGGGCGTGGATAGCGGACGGCATCTTTCGATTTCGGTTTGGAGTGCGCGTGAGATTAGGGCAGCTGACAGTGTTGAATGCGCTTATGACGGTCGTCGTCAGTTCGGGAAGGGCGCGGGAGAGCTAAGCGGAACGGGCCGATATAGATGACCTCGATGTAGTTACCTGAGTCTTTTTTCTACATACAAATCACCACCAATCTCCCTGTGCCCTCATGGCGGCTGCCACCTTGCTGAACCCAGCAATGTTACCACCTGCAACCAGTGAAGGAAGTTCGCCCTCGGCCGAAGGCACAAATTCACGGGCCGTGGCCAGGCAATTCTCGAAGCAATCCTTCATGATGCCTTGAAGCTTCTCGTCAACCTCTTCGGCCGACCACTTGAGCCTTTGGCTGTTCTGTGCCATCTCTAGACCCGACACGGCCACGCCCCCGGCGTTAGCTGCCTTTCCTGGCCCATACCAGACGGCCTCTCCCTTGTTCTCCTTGCGCGTCTTCTCAAACACATCAATAGCTTCTTGTGTGCAGCCCATGTTGCTTCCCTCCGCAATGAACTTGCAGCCAGCGTCCGCCAGCGTCTTGGCCTCCTCACCGGAAACCTCGTTTTGTGTCGCTGACGGCAGTGCAATATCAACCTTGCCGACGTGCACCCATGGCCGTTCTCCGGCAAGATATTTGAACTTGCCTCGGAACTCTGCGCGCTCGGACAAAGTAGACAGCTCCTGACGTTTAACCTTGATGTCAGCTATGTGGTTGACAATCTCGGGTGTGAAACCCTTTTCGTCAAGCGCAATGAGACTGCCCTTGCTGTCTGAGAGGGAAACAATTGTTGCACCGAGCTCGACGGCCTTGAGAGCAGCGTATTGAGCAACATTTCCCGAACCAGATAGGGCCACCCGCTTGCCCTTGAACGATTCCTTGCCACCAGAGGCATACTGAATCATGTGTTGAACGTCTGCACAGTCAGCTCGGAGTTCAATGAAGGGGCAGCATACTCACAGTATACGAGACCATAACCAGTGGCTTCAGGACGAATCAAGCTACCACCCCATGTGTCACCTTTTCCGGTCAAAACACCGTGCCACAGATTTCTTTGGGCACGATATGCTCCAAACATCCAGCCAATCTCACGTGGGGAGACTCCAATATCTCCCGCAGGGACATCAATGTCGGCCCCAATGTGCTTACTAAGTTCACGCATGAATGCGACACAAAACTTGCGAATTTCGTTATCAGACTTGTGCTTTGGGTCGAAATCTGCACCACCCTTGCCACCTCCCATGGACACTGCATCGTTAGCACGGTCAGTACGAACCCACGATTCGGCACTTACAGCCTGTGAGGGCATTCTTGAAGATCTGCTCAAAGCCCAAGAACTTCAACACGCTGAGGTTGACGGTGGGATGGAAGCGAAGTCCGCCCTTGTACGGCCCAAGAGCACTGTTGAACTGCACGCGAAAACCCCTGTTCACCTCAATCTCTCCCTTATCATTCTCCCATGTGACACGGAACTGGATAACGCGTTCCGGGATGGAGACGACTTTCAGAGCCCTCCGGTAGTCTGGGAATTTTTCAAACAGAGTGCTGTTCTCGAGAGTCGAGACCAGCTCCTGGTAGGCTTGTTGAAACTCTGGTTCGTTAGGTAAGTTCGACATATCGGAATGAGGTGTGAGTAGCTATTGAGATGGCAAAGACTTGTGAGGGATGGAGACGAGCCCCGGTTTCCTTATCTCGACTCATTCACTCAGCATTAAGGCCGAAATCGGCTTGGCAGGGTTTGTGGTAGTACTTATCGCCTGCGGCTGATTGGTTGAGCCAATCTTCTCGGGCGTTTTCGGCGCACCCCGCACGCTCATGGCTGTCACCACAACGTTCTTATCAGTCCAATCAACACCTGAGACCCACAATAACTGCAGTGCAACCAGGACACTCTTACCTGACTCCGCGTGGAGAAGATTGCGTGGTGGAATTAGTGCTACTCGAGAATCCCCCGGAACTCGTTCACTACGTTGAACGCCATGCCAAGTGTCAGCTTATCTTCTGCAGGGACTATTATGTGCACTCGCTGTAGCATGGATGTCTCCTTCATCGAGTAGTCTGACATTGGAGATCTGGACCGGAATGCCTGTTCCATTACTCTCCCACACTGACGTAGACTCGGCAGCTAGACAATGAGGTCGCTAACTCAATTCTTGTACGACCTTTCTCGAACGAGTTGCTAAACTGTTGTTCGTGAAGATCTGATAGAGGATTTTGTAAAGTCTGGTGCATGATCCAGGCCTCAAGGCGTGCTTGTTAATTATTGGAGGAAAATCACCAGACCCCTTTCCGTATGAGAAAACCGAACGATCAAGGTAATCGGTTTCAGCGGAAGAAGAGGTGGACAGTGCGTCCTAGAAAATGTCACATTAAGGCTCTGATGTGAAAGTTGAATTGGTGAAGCAAATGATATTCAAGGCCGGAACCAGAGCGGCCTGCCATTAATATATCCATGTGCAAGGTAAAATCCACGCACGAGTACCACAAGGCTATATAACAAAACTGGCATTCGCACCAGGACTAGCTCTCAGGGCGGGCAGAGCAGAAAACGGGGCCCCCAATCGATGGCGAGGAGGTCGAGCGTGAGTGTTATAATTCACCCCTGACGTCGAAAAAGGCCAAATGGGGAAAGCTGCCGGCTTTCAAGGAAACAACTGGAGAGCGTACTGGGCCATACCTCGTCCGCCACTTACCGGGTGGGCGGGGTTGCGAAGGCCTTTGAGGCAGAGGAGGGGATGTGTGTTAGGGGAAGCACCCCCACTCGGTCACAGCCGGCTCGCAGCTCTGGCGCCCCTGCCTCCCAGCAGACCAGCGCCGGCGGCAACGACGACGATGACAATGGGTTTGAACGCCTGCTGGAACAGTGCTCGGAGAACGTCTGGAACATGGCTGCGGCAGGTCTGACCCTTGAACACTTGTACCATGAATCCAATTGTCCCACGCAATCGCGACGACCACGCTCACCCAGGCAGTCCAGCGCACCAATGGGCTGGACATCGTACAGTTCATGAATCCCGTCAGCTTCAACAATTGATGGGAGTTCTTGCTGCTAATTGTTCCCTCGCAGAAACCATCATCGCGTTGCCAGAAGATCGATTTTCGGTCTATAACATAAGCCCTCTTACTTAGAGACGCTAGAACATAGTTTTCGAGCTTTGGCCTAGGCAAGGCGTGTACCCCGTTACATCCCCTTTGCTAGGCTGGTTGAGTCATTAATGATTCTGCCGTAGGATCCTGCGCAACGCAAAGGTCGGTAATGGATGTTTCTAGAGAGGTAAGTGGACCGCCTCCCACCTGGGGCAGAGCTTAAAGCTCCTGCGGCGTAAGACAGTGAAAATAATAAAGAGATAGAGAATGAAGCAAGCCATTGGATATCCGTGGGTCAATATTTTCTTACTCCATTCAACCCCCTCCTGTTTCCGATTGAGTTGAATGAGAGGTAAGAAATCAAGATCGGGAAGACATCTATAATTTGTGAGTATTTTGTGTGAGAGGACGCCGTGAACGTAAAATGGAGCACGTAGACATGCATGCGTAAGTAACTTGTTCATTTCTTGGATTGACCACAAGCACAGCCTCGAATACCTTCATTTGACCATGGCAGAGACATACCCATATATTGAGAGTTGAGGACGGCATACATATCGAGCAATGCTAGCCAACCATGCGATCAACCCATTGCCATAGCAAGACAGGTACAGGCTGCAGATCCGTTAATGAGATCATTGTTGCCCAAATATGCCACACTCAGACTTTGGGTACAAGTAGTGATACCATCATTCTAGGCCATGCAACTATTGTGATCGAAGGATCCGTGAAATTACTTTGGATGGTTGCAGCGTTTCCTCAATAGACTACATACATTACCACTAAACAAAGTTCATCCCTCGTCCTTTTTTCCCATTCCAATGCAGCCCTGCTTTAAATCGCAACGCTCCCCGCTTCAAATGCTACAACAATCACCATCAAGATGACGCTAATAACCCGGTCGAACAACACGCAGAATCTTTGTTTGCAATGATGAAATCTGGCGAGAGACCGATGGAGCATGCGGTAGCCTGCAAAACGCTTTCTTGGACTTGGTGCATCCTTGTTGTACTGAACTCCCTTTCCCAGACGTCACAGAAATAGTTGTTCCCGAGTCTGCTTTGGATGTCGTTTTCTCCAGAGACCTCAAATCCTCTTCATCCAAGGTGTTGTCGTCGTCACAATGCTCTTTGGTTCGTAAAGTCTTTTCACCATCGGCAATCACTTGGGTGCATACACTTGTACATTCGCTGGAAATGTCATCATCGTCATCATCGTCATCATCGTCATCATCGTCATCATCGTCATCATCGTCTTCGTCTTCGTCTTCGTCATTGTCATTATCATCATCCTCAACACTTTCCCTCCTCCTCCAAGCACCTATCCGAGCATCTAAAGATTGGTTTTGATCCCTCAGCTTCAAACAGTTCGGACAAGGAGTCGGAATGGTCTCGATGCCCATGTCAGTCTTTTGATCGCATCCCGTGCGAGAGCATCCGGGCAAGGTAGCACCGCGAATGCATGGAGCACCGTAGAAAAATTGCTGGACGCCGTAGTGTTTGCATGCTGTGTAGTACGGAGTGTAAATGTGACACATTTCGATCAACTTCTCGAGAGCAAACTTGTTGGAGGGATGTGCTGAAAAATTTTCTTATCTGTTGCCAAAGCTTCGCTTAAACTTGGTTTAAAGATGAGGCCTTCCTGACACTTTGCTCGGGAACTTTGCCTTAACGTCTTCTTGTTGGAGCTTCACCTGAGGCGTTCGCTTCGTTTTTGTGTGATGTTTTCCGTTCGATTTTTTTCCGCGTGGTATCTGCCCGGGGCAACAGAATGATGAATGTGCTTTCTTTCTGGGATGCCAGTGGTGATGATGGTCACCAATGCACGGCCAGGGATCTGAGATGGCCTTCGGCAAACATCGACTCTCTTTGTGATCTAAGACTTCTTGTCCAACATCACAAAGCGAGGGTGGAAAAGACGTTTGCCTGATATTTCTACCGGTACAAGATGATTTGAAGAGCTTTCAAAGTTGAGGCGATGCTCCACTCGGAGAATAAAACCATTCACATTGGGATAGTGTACCTGTCGATCACCTGTCATCGACCTGTCGCCGAAATGTCACCGAACTCGAAGTGGGAACTCACCATTTTGAACAAGCTCTGTTCTATCTAATCATGCGGCCACATTCCTGCTGTCTGTGTGCATATCTTGTTGGCATTTTTGCTTGTTGGGGTTGTGTTTGGAGGCTGGAGAGTTTGAACATTTTCCACTTGAAGGGCAAGTTGACTTGCATTTTCATAAAGTGGACGCGTAGAGGGCACTGGCTCAAGAGGTGTCTTCTGGCTGGGCTTACACCTGCTTTCACTGGACAGCTTTACGTGACTATTGATCAAAGGGCAGGTTGTCCAGCTGAGACTGAGGCAGATGGTTGCACGATCTAACAGCAGACCACTACCACATGAATGATGTCTCTTCTTATCGGTACAATGGGGTTGGTGATACGCAATGGTCCTGCGATGACGTCTTCCAAATCAATATCGACAGTGTCCGGCATTGCCACCCCTCGTCTTCACGAGAAGAATTCCGGTCGAACTCGCTTCAACATCTTCAAAAGACTTTATGATATAACGGATTGCACGTTTTTTGGGAACCGCTCAATAGAGGTATGACTACAAGACGTTGAGTCAGAAGCAATCTGCCGCGTTTTTTTCAGCCGATCACAACCGTAAGGCGGCTAGTGGGGTATTCAGTAGCCAATCATCGTGCAAGGCGATTGCGCATGCCTGTACATCTCGATCTTTGGCACCCGGGCTTGCACCATCATTCCTAAAACTAGGTTCTCAAGGAGATGCTAATGATCACTGCTGCTGTTTTGATTCCAGCTACTTCGATGGCGTCAAGGCTGGTCAGAAGTAGCCCACGGTCGTCTTGTCACCGATATACCGGAAACGTTGAATGACACATCTGAGAGAGGTGTACCTTAAACAGTCGATCACCATTGTATGCGTTTTTCCGTGCATAGGCTCATTCACTTAGATGTAACTGATTTGACAAGAGCGAAGCAGTCTTGTGGCAAAGTACAACGGCTTGCTTCATACACGAGGACCTTTCCTTCTCGTTCAGTACATCGAAGCTCCACCTAGCATCTTCTCCCTCGGAAGCCTCGATCAGATGATACGAATCGTCGTCCCCAAAAAGATCCTCGTTTTTTCTTTCCCTGCGTTTGATATCCTCCAAATGAGCCCACAAGAACTTCCACTCCCTGTTCACCTGCAGTCCCTCCTCCACATTGCACTCGTACTCGCCCTCATCAGACACCAAATTGATTTCGAACATCTCACCAGCTGCAGAATCATCACTCACATCCGCCTCCTCACATTGCTCACCTCTCACTTTCCCCCCTCACCCTTCTCGCCTTCCACCACCTCATCCCTGTCCTTCGAGCATAGTCCAGCCTCACCCACTGTAGGGGCGAAACCCACTCTAACTTCTTCGTTGCTCTGCCTAGAAGACTTGACACACAGCAACTCAACATTCTTAACCCCCATATCAATCTTCTGATCGCTCTCTTCACTTGAATTACGCTCGCGAACGCAGGGCTCGTCAGGGTGGCACTCCTCGGTGGCCAAAGGATCGCACGTTTCGCCGAAGGTAGAGGTTTTGCAGAAGTTTATTCTTGCTTGGTTGTTGGTTCAAAACTGTGAGGGTTGGATGAGCTTGTTGCAATGTGATCTTGTGTGCGCGATGTGCGCGAGAAGTATGTGGGAAGACGGAGAGTTTGACATGTCGTATTCGGAGATGTCAGGTTGACAGGTCATCTCGAGGAATGACAAGGAAATTGTTGACTGGCTTGAGGAATTTGTTCGTAGGATGTCCGGTGGTGGAAACATGGGAGGTATACTTCGTCGTTGCTGGAGATGCAATAGACACTGGGCGCGATGCTTGTTGTGCTTTTGCGTTTATGGCCGGTTGGGAGAAGAGTTGCATGCCAGGCGACGCAAACCTGAAAGTATCCATGATGAGAATTGCAAATGGTATTCGCGAATTCGTTGTGGTTGGGTCTCGTGGTCTCAATCCGACCTCAAGTCTGAGGCTCGTGTCGTCTTTTATCCAGCCTGCCAAGGCATGATCGTCAACCCGAACACCATCATCGTCCGCTATGGGTACTTGTACAGTTGGTTTAGCCTGAACCAGCAACCATACTGAAAATCATGCGGCCTGAAAGCATTTCTAACCTTATTATCCGGCTAAGATCAACTAGCTTGGTGAGATGATCCGACCTACAAGGTCATCATAGTTTCTACATGACTAAGTTGATTACAATAACCTGAAAAACAAATCGCCACTCTTGCACGAACATCATGAACTTCACAAATGCATACGTGCAAAATTTAGTTCAAACCTCAGGCATCACATGGGTCTGGTTAGGTGACCACATGATGCCTGAGGCCAGAAAGCTGCCAAGAAATGCACTTCATTTTCCTTTTTGAATCCCCATTGAATCCCAATCGCCTGGTGCCAAAGCAAGTAAATCCGAGAACATAACACCGGAAGAAGGCATTATGGGGCTCGTTGGATGCCTTTTAAAGTATGTGGTAAAATGGAACGAAATGCGCACCGTGGTGATGAAGGCGGTCACAAAGTAGGGGAGACAAACGCGACAGCTTTGCCACTGTCGACTCCAATTGCAGCTGCCCTGAAATGAACGAGGTTATAGCGGATCGGGCCACACCGTGTGAGAGGACATGAAAAACTCAGCGAGAGCACCAGAGAGAGGTACAGTCGTGGCCAAAAGTCAGGGATGGTGCGCCACATCATGTGGTAAGCGGTTGCTGAGTCCAGGAGGTACGCCGCCACATGGTACTCTTCCATTTGCGCCCGGAAGCGGGCCTTGACCAGGGGCAGCAGCTGTGACGCCGACTCACCGTACACGGGGTGGTTCGATGCCTTCTGCAGTTCAAGATGGATGCGGTGGTACAACGGAATACAGCGACGGAGAGTGCATCTGTCCGACTCTCCCATTTTAATGGCTTGGTTTGTCGCCTGGAGTGTCGAAATTGGGAAGTAAACACGACCCCAAAACTCTGCATCGGGCCCGGATCCTTGTCAGGCTCTCATTGTCGGCGGCTCTGGGCATTGCGAAGTTTTTGTTCATATAATGCCTCAATGCATTTTGGGCTCGCACCACCGAGCGCAGCATCACAACTTGAGTACCCCATCTTGTCATCGCGACTAGGACGAAAGAGTACCGACGCCCGTCCACCTCGTTCATGGAGGCACGGAGATTAGCAAGCTGGAGAGATGACCCATGGAAGTACTTGACGATCGAATGGGCATTAGAGAGCACTTGCTTGTAGAAACGATTGTCGCTGAGTATGTCATTAACCGGTAGTTGCAAGCCGTGTGCTTGGAATCCAACGGTTATGGCTTTGGGATGCTCTTGCTTGATTAGCGTCCAGGCCTTCTTCATGTAGGATACGTTGTCCGTGACTACGGCGTTCACCTTCGTCCCGTCAAGCTCCTGCTTCAGCTTTTCGTCGAACCTATGAGCCACAAAAAGGCGATCAATGGACTCTGCGCCAACGACTTCTGACTTGATGTAGAGTGCACCATATTCTGGAACATTTGCGCACAGGTTCATACTCGTTCGTTGCGAACGTTAGTCGATTAGTCCATGATGAATGTTGCCCCGTGCCATCGATAAGACTTGATGATGGAGTTGATCTTGCTCTTGCTCCTTGCTCTTGCTTGCTGGAGGAGCACCCCAGAAACATACTCCGGTCGTGGGATCTCCATGGACGGCCAGATTACCTGCAAAGCAGACTTCGTTCACTTTTTGGACCTGATGTTGCTCAGACTTTTGGCCACGACTGCAGACCACGGACCGTGTTATATCCGTGCTTCCGCTTCCACCTTCCCCACTCATTGTATCGGCCCCAGAAAGAACCGTGGATCGGACTGTATCCATGGTTCCGCATTCAACTTGCGGACACACTGGTCCAGAACCATATCAAATCCCTAATCACCCCCCACGACCCCACCGCCTCGTCTGCTTGTGGGGTCCATAACGCCACCGACATCTATCCCGCGTGGCAGACGGGACGGTCAGTTCAACATACCCTACAGCTTGTAAGCAGTTAAAATTTCGACTATCGTGGTTCAGAAGCTCAGTGGTAGGACAAGATGATATAACCTGGCTTGTTACGCAGGAACCTAATACCAACGATACACCTATCAAGTGGGCATAGGGCCTCTGCGCACCACCCCACGTGCCGCTGCTTCTTATTATAATTGTGAGCAGATGTGTACCTGCATACAAATCTCTACGGAAAACTAGTTGACGCGTGAAGTCGAGAGCCGAGCGCCGGTTACTAATAATGCGCGTAATATACCGCATATTCACAACACTTCTCCCTGGCGTTGTTGGCATAACTTAAACCCTCCGTCCCTTCCATCTTCAGACATACCTTTGCACAATGAGTTTTGAATCTGATAAGTCCAGCCCTGCGGCACAGTTGGCCGAGAACTATGCTCAATTGTTTGTCTATGGCAAAAGATCTCCAATCCTTCGACGTCCCAGCGATGTAGGCCTGAAGTATGAGGAAATCTGGTTCCCCTCGCTAGACGGCGTGACGCTTCAGGGGTGGTTTATCCCCTGTCCCAACTCCTAGAAAACCATCATTGCCAACCATCCTGCAACGTGCAATCGGTCTGGATATCCAGGCCAGTTAGATGGATTCGGTGCATTTGGCGGCTTTGAAGTAAACTTTATACCCGATTACAAGGCGCTTCACAACGCAGGGTACAACATCATTTGTTACGACATCCGGAACAACGGCATCAGTGATGCCGGCTGCGGAGGCATCAACGGTGGGCTGGGCCACTATGAATGTCGCGATGTGGTGGGATCTCTCATCTACGCTCGCAACCGAAAGGAACTCAAGGGAAACAGCATAGGCTTCCTCAGCCGCTGTTTGGGGGGTAACTCTACCATGCACGCCATGCAAAAGTACCCAGAGTACTTCAAGGGTGACGACATCAAAGCTGTCATCCTCCTCCAGGCCGTTTCTGGCCGCACTTTTGTGGAACGTGGCGCCGAGAACCAGGGCATCAATGTTGATGAAGCCTGCAAAGCTTTTGACAAGCGTCTTTTTGAGCTGAGTGGCTTCCACATCGATGACCTTGACGTCCGACCATTGGCAAAGTATGTGACGCATCCAACGCTGGTGGCGCAGGTGCGAAAGGATTTTCTGATCCACTCGCAAGACACGCAGGATATTTATGACAATCTGGGTGCCAAAGAAAAGGAGCTCGTGTGGATCGAGGATACGGATAGGAGATTTGACGGGTACAACTACTTTGCGAAGGAGCCCAAGAAGATGGTAGGATGGTTTGACAAGTATATGTAGGACGCGTGTATACTGTATGACTAGCAAACTGAGCTAAATCTGCAGACCGTACTGAATTTGCAGCTTTGCAAATCGCAAATTGGTGTATATACTACATCCCTGCCCACTCGATACAAAACGGTCTAATATCATCCCCTTCCTCGCTCGCGACGAGGTAAGCCTTCTTAACACCCGTTCCTAGCCTTCCACCGCCCACGATATCACGCAGTTCGATCCCCTCTCCTGCAGGCCTAGCCTCACACAAGAAGTGTGAGTGGAATCTGAGCGGATCTCCGGGGTAGGCGAGGTATCTGCACCCGAAACGCAGGCCTGGTGAGAGGAAGTAACCCGCATCATGCATAAATTTGAACAAGGCATAGGATGAATTTTCGACTTCTGGTAAAGGAGCCTCATGAGCAGCTGGAGCGGCTGTAGAGGTCATAGTCGTCATTGGCGTGATCCCATAAGCCATTCCGCGTTTCTTCTTGGCTTCTTTATTCTTTTTGGTGCTCCCACCTTCTCCCCCCGTGTTGAGGAAATCCTCTGGTATATCATTCCAATTCTCCGTTTCACTGATCGTGCTTCGGACCGAGGGTGTTCTTGATGCATCTCTCCTGCCGCCGCTTGAGCCTGGGGGTGGCGGCAGCGGTGGTGGCGCAAGATTCTTTGCTCTCATTTTTGACCTCTTTTCCGCTGCTCGCGCAGCTTCCATGCCATCCATCCTAGATTTTTCTCTCATCTGATCCCGTTGCTCCTGCCCGAGCCCGTTTTGTAGAAAGTTGAATGTATGCGCTTTGGCATCGTCAACGAGATGCGCAGCGCCTTTTTCGACAAGATACCTGGCTTCTTCAGGCATGAGGCGTAGTGGCAGACCGGAAAAGACGTTTTGCTGTGGCGCTTGCGGGAGTTGACCCGTTAGGACCCCCGTCATGTGGTGCTTGGACCGCAGCGTTGATACGGAATTGATGTCATGAACAAGGTATTCCCGCTTCGAGCCTGAAGTGGTCAATGTGTATATGGCAATCTTGGGCTCGCCGTTGGGCGGTATTGGAGCCATTGGTGGGTACTTGTGTTGTGTGAGAATTGATCTTTTACGTGAGAGAGAATTGAAATGTTGAACGGCTGGAATGAGGGTTATCGCTGATCATGTACCGTGTCATTACACTTGGGATCTTGCTCCTCTGCCGAGGTTTTGTAGGGAAACACCAGAATTCATAGTTGTCTTCTCTATTTCAGTTGTGCCTGAATCTTAAGTCTCCTAACCCTATAACATATTCGTTAAGCGCGTGCTCTGATTGGTTTGTGCCTGTTGGCTTTTAACAGTGGTGGATCTTGGCATTGACACTAGTAGCAACGACATCGATTGAAATATGAACAGTTAAAAATTCCGCACAACGTTCAGTTCATCATCAAAAGTCCACAAAGAGCAGCCTTTTCGGGATGTACACCTATAAAATGTAGGGTACAATTTTTGTCATTGGCTCCCGCTTTCAATGTAAAGTGCGACAGCACTATGGCCTTCAATCATAACCAAGGCCTTTTAATCACCAGAAGATTCATTGTCTGGCTAGGAACCTAGTGATAGAGAGGCTTGGCCCAGATTGAACTCATGCTCATGCTGCGATGACGGTCTGTGGTCAAAAAACTAGGAGGACTAAATATTCCCGAGTCTTGTCCCTCGATAGGTAATAGATATATTGGACTCCTAGGGCTCTTAGGTTGGCTGCAATTTAGCAATATATATACACTCATCGTAAACTGTCCGCACTGCAGGAGAGCCCCTGCACTGAGACTACCTCTGCAAAACGCTTACTCCGTACCTACATGTTCCGTTTCTTCCAGTTCCCTCAGAATACCCTCCACCTCCCTCGGATCACTAATAGCCCAAACGCCACCACCTCTGACACTGCCCTTCATGCCGACCTCCTTGCCAACCAGATTTCTGCCTACTTTGCCAGGTCCAATTCCCACCCAACGCTTGACTTTAGCCTCCTTGTGCAGGTAAACAATGCTATCATGCCACTGCACTGTTTCCACGCACTGACGGGCAAGGTAATGCTTTAATTGCTCTTTGCTCTCAAAGGGTCGAGCGGAAACGTTGCTAATACACGGCATGTTACCAGGCCAGGTCACTACATCTTGGCTTTTGTCTACAGTTGACGGCTGCTCGAGCAGCTCATCCATCAGCCGCGCAGCAGGTTCCATGATGGGGCTGTGGAATGGCGAATCCGAGTTCAACCGAACGGCGCGAGGGTCGTGCCCCGCAAACTGCCTAAGATGTGTGAGCAGTTCGTTGATCCTCCTAATTCTGCCGGAAAGGACGATCTGATTTTTTGCATTGATATTAGCGATGAGCACCTCCTGGACGGGAGGATAATCGTTGTCCGAGTGGGAGTCGGTCTTTGATCCTTCAGAGTCATGGCCTAAGAATTCGTGAATGGCTTCGATGAGCGACGGGAGGTGGTTCGCCTCGCATACAAGTGCGACCATTCCGACTTCTTCACCGACATTGCGCGAGCATTGGGCCATCATTTCGGCTCTCTTGCGTACCAGGCGCAATGCATCTCCAGTCCGGAGATATCCAGCCGCTACCAAAGCAGCAAATTCTCCCAGAGAATGGCCCAGCGCTACATCGATTCGGTCTGCGACCTTGAAGCCAAACTCCTGCTCCAAGATGCGAAGGATCACAATGGACGTGGCCATGATGGCCGGCTGCGCATTCTCCGTCGCTGTCAGGACGCTGTTGGGCCCATCGGCAATTATTCGCGACAAAGGGTACTTGAGGATTTCATCTACTTCGTCGAGGATTGGCTTGACCGTCTTGGGAAAGGCGTTTGACCAGTCGGTGGTCATTCCCACGCGCTGGACGCCTTGGCCGGGGAAGAACACGGCCGTTTTGGGGCGCACAGGCACCGATGAGGACTTTCTGATATAACATCGAGGGATTAGGATCGGATGACATCTCCTGAGGGGCGTCATGATGGTCCCATTGCCCTGGACTTCCCCAGATCGCCCAGGTTTCCCCGCTTGTTGGGCGTCGGGTCGGGCCGACAATCGTAAGGGTTGTGACAGCAGTTAGGGTCACCTACTTCCGCGCTCTATCCACAAGTTGCTCCATTCTCCTCGTCCAGGCCTCTGCAAACACTTGTTCCGAGAACCGCCACGAGTTTTTCCTTGCTCGTATACGCATAGCCAGTGTCTCATCGCTTCCCAAATTAAGAGCTTGGGCAAAGCCATCGGCAAATTCCTCTGGTGTTGTGGCACGGAAACCTAGAGATCAGCGCGGTCCTTCCCTCCTTCTTCGAAGGGGGAAAAAAAGTAAACTTACCTGTAGGTTTCCCATCAACCTCGATAACAATATCCTCTTTAGGACCGCCAGAGTCATTGACGACTGCAATCAAGCCTGCGGCTTGATACTCCACCACACCGATGCCAAAATGCTCGTTCCACATTCCATTGACACCGACTGTGCTAGTTTTCAGAGCATCCAGAATCTGCTCCCATTTGGCATTAATGACAAACTTCACGTTTTTCTTGATTTCCTGCGCCTGAAGACGCAGTCGGTATACACGCTTTTCGTCGTGATCGTCCCGCACCGAGCCTACTAAAACCAGCTGCGGGTTTAGCCGCTTTGCCAAGTCCCGATTCGAAGATAGAAAAAGGTTGAATGCATCAATGATGACGTGATGCATCTTCTCTGGACGGAACTGGGCAATGTAAACGAGATTACATTTCCTCAGCTCTTCGCTCTCAGGCGTCACGGGTATCTTATGTTGGAGCTCTTCCACTGCACAGGGCGGGTAGACGATCAACGTTTCCCCCTTGCCACCACCCCAGAGTGACGTGATGTGCCTCTGCGTCCAGGTGGAATTGGTCATGACAACGTCAATGGACGAACCAACCCAAGAGTATAGCTTGGCAAAGAATTGCCAGTATATCCGCTTGGCAAGGCCCTTAAAGCCCTTGCCCGACCCAGCATTTAAACCACGACCTTCGGTCTCATCGTGCAAACTGTTTAGCATATCCGTTGAAATTGTCGGATAATGCACATACGCACCCGTAGGCACAGCGGGAAAGAGCCACTTGCACAGCCGCAGCACAAAGGCATAACCCATGGTGTCGACAAAGATGTCTGGGGCCAGTAGCTGAAATGCATCACATCCTAGCATCAAAGACCCCAGGCTTTGACCCAGCAGGGTGAAGTAGGGCCAGGTTGAAGCCAAAACCCACGACCTCGTAGTCAAATAGAGACAACACACTCTAGCAGGGTTCAGGGAAATGTTAAATCTTGCCTTTGCATTAGCCAGTATTTGCTCCTTAGAAGCATCGTGGTCTCCAGTATAAATTACACACAGGGCACGAGGATATTTCCTCTGCGTAGCTAGGATAGCTGCGAAGAGGACCCTCTCACCCCCGCCTCCAGCATTGCAAAAGGGATGGAAGAAGCCAATGACGCCTTGGAACGAGCCATCTTCCTGTACCGGTTGTGGCGCAGGAGGAGTGGACGGTGCAGTGGCTCTATCAGAATCGACCTTCTCCCACTCTTCGTCCAGAAGCGGCGGAGTGCGCTTTACCTCCTCTGTCGCGGCTCGTTGAAGCAAGACCTCTCGTCGTTGAAGGCTCTTTCCTCGCCAGTGCGAGCCCAGTAATCTTCCAGTAAGACCGAAGATATACGGTAGCAAAGTCAGAGTGCCGACCAAGGCACAAGCGATCATAACTGTCAACATCCTTGTTCCCGTAAGTGGGGTTCGTGGCGCGAGTCGTGGACGCCTGTATGCGACGGCCCGCACGTTCCACATGGCCCACACGGCCCGAAGCGTTCGCTCCAACCTCACCTCTTGATTTGGCTGGAGGAAAGGGAGATGGCGCTGCCATATCGTCGGCTACCTCTTCGATCGAGCCAACGACTCTTTTCAACCACATGTTGGCGCAAAGCAGAACTTACCGCCATACTTACCACGCCTCCCGTAGCCCTCCTCGATGCTCTCCATTCATCAGGCCTTTCCTGGACTTATGCCATACCCGCTTCCGCACTCATAATCCGCTCCATAATTGCCTTATGCTTCCGTAGAAGCCAATTCACCGATCCCGCCGCTAACGCCGTGCTTTTACCACTAGCCTACGCCCGCAGCCTCGGCCGCTACGGATCCGACATGAAGACACGAACCCGTGGCATGGGCATTATTGCCAAGATAGCCCCAAGATTACACTACTCATGGACCATGTACAGGGAAATGCGGCAATTGAAAAAAGATCTTGGCATCCGAGTTGGTGGTATCCGTCCGTTTGCGGAGTTTGGAGGATTGGTCATCATGACCGAGGGAATTAGGGCAAAGTTCGGTGCCCGTGAAGGTCTTTTAGGCCTCGTGCTTGCGCCGATTAGAGGTGCTTGGGAGATAATATTAATGCCCTTGAAGGGATGGCGTGGCGAAGCTGCACAAGAGGGAACAGAAGAAACAGCAGCGGGATTAATTGACCCCAGCATTCACGTCGAAGGACCCAGTTGGTGTGCTGACCTCGCCGTTGCCGATCCAACTCTTGCTGTTCCCACTGCACTGTTCAGCGTTATGCTGCTTAATACGTTTGTAGGCGCATCGGGCTTCATCGCCGAATTGGCCAGAGGCACTTCGGCTGCTGGTGCGCCACCGGCCACTAACGTATCCCCGGTGAACCGCACAGGGTCGAAGGTCGTACACAAAAACCTTGGCCAGAGTAAAGCTGTATTTTTTGACAGGCTCCTAGAAGCTGTCAATGGAATTTCTTTGACCAACGCAAGCCGACTTTCGCTGACGGTCAAATTTCTCTTCTTTATCGGCAGTATCCACATTCCCGTGGCTATCCTGCTGTATATTTTGGCGAACTCGACCCTGTCGTTGTTTTTAAGGGGCAGGACTCAGGTCACTAAGACGGCTATGAGACCGATTACACCATGCAGGAGACCGCTGAGGTATAGGGTCAGAAGAAACCCTTGAAACGGCGCAGCCTTTCGGATAAGAATAGGTAAATCTATCACGGTCCCGTGCAGCCTCACAGTGTTCGGGTGTTGTCGAACAGCTAAGTTGTTTCGTTGTCTCGCGAGCACTCCCATCGGAAAATTGGTAGATGAACAGCACGCATCCAATTTGCATAATGCTGAAGCCGTCCAAGGGTGACACGCGCCTAAAATGAAGCAATGTAATCTTAGAAAAGGGAAATGACAGAGCATATCCACCGTTCTCACATATGCCTTTCCTCTGACAGAGAATGCAAACCAAGCGAGTTCTCCACCATCTTTCACCAGCTAAACAAAATGTCCTACCTGCGAGTTGGCTGTTGATGCTGCAGATGGACAACATGTGGAAGTCATAGGGCCCATGGAGAACAGCTTACCTCACATCATACCTATCATATTCCAGATAATCCTCCCGGTCAATTTCATCTTGTAACTTTCACGTGCACATTTCCCACAAAACCCAATGGATTGAGAGCAAGCTCTCGCTATACAACGCTATGAAGACACACCTCTATTATCCGCCATCTACCCAATACAAGAAACAAGAATTGCCGTTGTGTACAGCCATGAAGACGTCTATTTACTTATTGACGGGTGAGTCGACCCCAATCACAGGGTTATCCTTCGAGTCTGAGCCGAGGAAATCGTCCGGTTTATCTGCAAACACAATCAGTCACTATACTCGTCTTCGGCAGTTTGGTGATAGGACGGGACTTACCATGGCGTGCATAAAGTCCGTATTCCTCATCCTCATACTTGCCGACCCTGCCGGCCTCAACGTCCTCCCTGGTAAGCTTCAGTTTACTCTTGGGCAAACCCATCGACTCCAGGAAGGCAACCGAGTCTTTCCACTCAGTCTGTTTTCGGGCTTTGCTCCATTTCAGCTCGTTTCCCATAATGTCAATAACCTTGGGCAGCGACTCGAGCGCGGCCTGGGCATTGAGGAAAGCGAGGCGGGTGCGGCGGGCGAGAACGTCTACGGCGGTCTGGGCATATTCATGGCGAACGGCATAGCGCACCTCGCCGTCGACATAGGGGTAGAGTGTAGAGATGCGCTTGCCGCGAACGGGAAAACGTTGCTCGGTGGGCTCGCAGAGGGCAGCCACGCGCCAGGCGCGGTCGCCGTAAGACGTGGTGAGGTGCTTGGCAACCTCGGTCTCGATGCCGTAGTGCTGGATAAGATTCACGAAGAGCGTCTTGGAGAAGCCATGGGCCCCGATCAGCCGCACCTCGTGCGTTTTGCAGGTGCCATCCAACTCGACGGGCTCGCGGTACCCTTCAACGCCGGACACGAGGGGAGGTTTGAACATGGCCTTTGTATGGATCTTGGGGAACTCTTTGAGGGCTTCATCGACGGCTTCTTCGGCCATCTGGCGGTAAGTTGTCCATTTACCACCGGAGACGGTTACGAGGCCGGACGGAGACGCAGTTACGAGATGGTTGCGCACAACACCTTCGGACGATGACTTCTTGGGGTCACGCACAAGCGGACGAATGCCGGACCAGGCAGCCAAAACATCGCCGCGGCGTACTTTGATGTCTGGCTGGAAATAATTCGTGACTTCCTTGAGGATCCACTGAATCTCTTTCTCGCCGGCAACGGGGTTCTGGCGGATGTCGCACGGCGCATCGGTTGTGCCTGCAATAGTGTTACCCTGCCAGGGAAGGAAGAAGATTACACGACCATCGGAGGTGTGGGGGTCAATCAAGCCCATATCGGGCGGGGAGAAGTAGCCGGGGAGAATGATATGGACGCCAGAACTGGGAAGAACAATTTCCGGCACCGACTGGTCGTCCATTTTGCGGATGGAGTCGGTAAAGGGGCCCGTGGCGTTGATGACGCCCTTGGCCTTGACGCTGAACACTTCGGGTTCCTTGCCGTCCTTGGCCTCGATGGTATCCTTCACCTTGGCACCGCAGACGCGGCCGGACGCATCTTTCTCCAGGCCCGTGACCTCGAGGTGGTTCACCATCGTGGCGCCATAGAGCGCAGCCGTCATGGCCAGGGAGATATTCATGCGGGAATCATTATGTGCGCCGTCGTAATACACCAAGGCACCCCACAGCGTGCTTTTGTTCAGCATGGGAAACGCATCGAGGGCTTTGCTGCGTGTCAGAAAGTACGAAGATTCGATGTTCTCGCTGCCGGCCAGCCAGTCGTAGGCCTTGGTACCGGCCCAAAAATACGGGGCCTGCCACCATTTCTGGATGGGCACCATGATGGGCAGCCATGATGATAGATGCGGTGCCGTGTCGAGGAAGTATCGCCGCTCCCGCAGCGCCTCCTTCACTAGCTTGTACTGATCGTAGTCCATCTCCCAAAATGCCTTCTCTAGATAACGCACGCCGCCATGAACAAGCTTGGTGCTCTTGCTACTGGTGCCTGAGGCGAAGTCATCGCGCTCCACACATGCGACCTTCAAGCCTCGAGTGGCGGCGTCCAGCGCGATGCCAGAGCCCGTGGCCCCGCCGCCGATAATCAGCAGGTCATACTCAGCGTCGGCATTGTTGCTGTCTTTCAGCGCGCGAATCTGCTCCAGGCGCGACTTCTCTCGGGGAAATTTTGGGGCATGGAAGACGCCGCTGGGTCCATGGGTGGGTGGAGGAACGGCGGCCGCCTCCAACCCCGGAACGTCTCGAGGCTTATAGATGAAGTAAAGCGTACCGGCCCCGGCGAGCCCTGCTGCTGACGTATACCCCAGCGCCTTGAAGATGCGCTTGCCTATGCGACGGCTGGCCATCTCTACCGTTGCGTAAGTTGGATGACAGAACTCTTAAAGCTGGAACGCTCGGGCGCAATATTTCTCGGCGAACCACTAAGGTTTGACGGTAAGAGCTTGAAATGCGGGGCTGCGGCCCACTCTTCGAGTATCGGAACGTGCCGTCTCGCCCAGAATTGTTTTCCGTCTGGTTGGTCGGGTCCAACCTCGGGAGGCCATCATTGCTTGTGAATGCCGTTCATCCAAGATGACTTTGGATGTCACCAATCACGCTTCTGTGTCAGTGAATTATGAGCATGCAGGGTCCAAGTATCTGCTACTCGCGTCACCACTTGAGCAGCCGCTGGGCTATACCGTATCGCATACGACGTTTTGCTGGTAGATAGTTTAACTTCATGCCACGGCCAGGACGTAATAAATCTTCATTGGTATCTCTAGCAACTGTTGATCTGCCAATTGTAGCTGTCTGATGCTCGATTGGCTGGGTATTCATTAAAGACCTACAACGTATGTAATATGTTCCGTAATTATGTGCCGACGTCGTCCATTTGTTCTGTCTGGATGTCATTCGTGGTTCCGTTCCTGTTTCTTTGGAGCTGAGGCGGAGCCCCTGAAAGATGAAAATGTGAATCAGACTGCTATGTCCGGAATGAAGCCTCTACTGAATACGTCCAACTATGGGTTTGCGTGGGCAGCATTCATCAACAAAGCACAAGCGTTGTGCAATAAAGAGCTATGCGTCCCTTTGACAAGTCGGACCGGGTTTAATGGTAGTGTCTACACGTAAAAGCGGTGACACAGCACGTTTGGCAGCACGTTTGGCAGCCCTGCAAAAAAAAAAAAAAACGTTGGCAAAGCGTAGTAAAGTACGTTGGCACGGCTGGCAACACCGGCATGCGCGATGAAGTACGTTGGTACAGCACTTGGACACATTGACACGACATTGAAGTACGGTTGGAATGCCATGAACACGACGGGCATGCCATTAACACGATTGACATGCCATTATCACAGTTGGCATGCCAACACTGTACTGGCACTAGCGCCAGAATATCTGTGTCCAATCACTGCTTCGTCTGCCCACCCCAAAGTGAAGAATTAGCCATATTCACGTATCTACGTATCTGACAACAAAAAGCACACACATCGCGTAAAGGCATCCAGTTCCGGTTCATGTTCTAGCTATTATTCTGCCCGATTAACCCACAGCACCACGAGCTTGGCAAACGACTTCTGTCACGCCGTCACCGATCAAGCCGACATTGTTCAGGCCATCAATGTTGAGGTTCTGGCATAGCCACGAGTTCCACTCGAGGGAACGGTTCATGCCCTTCAACACAATGGTAAACATGCGCGTCATTTGCACGCGAACAAGATCAAACGCTGTGTGTGGCAACATTGGCGACCCGTCCTCGGGAAGCGGGCCACCGGAATGGCCGCCCATGGGTTGTTCACTGTGCGGACGATAGCGTCCGCACGTTCCGTTTAGGACGATGCTACCGTTGAGGTGCATAGCATTGAGGGCCTTCATGCGTCCGTCCATGGCATGGCAAATGCCGTCGAGTTCGCGCATGTCGCGGGCCGTCGAAGCGAGCGTGATACCATAGAGCGCGCTCAGGGCCTCGATGTAGACGCTTGCATCGGTCATGTTAGGCGTCGTGAGCGGCTCCACAAGCTGGGGTCGCATTTCCAAACCTGCTGCATGGCAGGTTGCGTTGACCACACGCTGAGAGTCAATGTTGTATGCATCGAGAGCTTGGTATTGCGTATTGTTGCAGACATATCCGAGCGAAGACTGCTTGTACTGGCCATCGAACGCACCGAGCAGCTGCGTGGTGAACATATCCGAGAGAGAGCGGATCGTCCAGGGGATGGCAATACTGGGATTTACATTCTCGGAGCGCGTCATGTTGCAAATCGGGCGCTGAATGAGTTCAGGGCTGAGGCCCTGGCGAGACCACTGGCCGTGGCCAAGGGCACCAATGTCCTTGCAGATGGGCTGGAGACTGGCTGTGGAGTCGGCAGAACCGGCATAAAAATTCCCTACGGCAAAGGACCAGTTGGACATGATCTGCTGGTGGGCCTCGCTCGTCGGGCTGGGGAGTACAGACGAAGTCACAGCAGTTGCGGTAGGCACGGCCATGGCCGAGCTAAAGGCCACCGTCGCAGCGAAAAGGATGTGGAGAAACACCATCGTGTGATTGTAATGAGAGAGCGTGTGTGTGTTGAAAGGAGTGTTGTGGAAAGGAAACCACTTTTAGGCGGCACGTCACCCGAAAACGGTCGCCCAGAGATGAAGTTGTGACGGCGTCGATCAAGGTTCGCGGCGTTTGGTGATGACCCGAAAATCAGGATTCGGGACGCATGTTCCGGGAGTTTATACGACGCACATCCTATTTGGGACTCGTATTTATTCTTGTGTCCTGCACACTTGCTCAGCCCAACGCTGACGACCTATGATAGCCATAACATTGCTCTATTATAATATTGATCTCAACCCCCATTATAATCGACTGGCTGGATCACTTATATTGCGCCCGTTATCCAACAAATGACATGCATGTGTTTCTTTTATCATTCTATGCGCCTACACGTAATAATAGCCTCAACAAAACTCTGAAATCCCGACAGTCTTTTGATGAGACTACCGACCCTACTCTAACCACCTTTGATGCCAGCATATCGCTGCGACATGTAGGCGTCGACATCGTCGCATGGGCGACTTTGGTGAGCCCATCTCGACTACATGCACAAGTAGTCGGCCTTTGACTGGTCACATGTATCAGAAAGGTCGTTGACAATTGCGAAAATTGACAGCGTACAAGAATAGTTCTGACTTGGGCTTCCACATATGTTGTCACGGAGATTGCGCTTAACACTGGAGATCGACACCAGATGCTCAGGTAATCTGCAGGCACATGGCTGAATCCGTCAACGGTGGGGGCACAAACGTCTGATGACGTATCATAGACCACCAAATGCTCATCAGATTTAGGCCCATCTGCGAACTGCATGTTCCAATAGGGCCAAGCACGTCGACTCAGTGATGTGAAACTGTTTGAGTCAGGTTGAGCCATGTAATCACCATTCCTTTATTACAATTGTCTCTTTTCCAGCGCGAAACGCAGTGGCTGAGGCATGTGACGACGATCGACCGCCACAAACCCAGCGCTAAACGTTTGTTGTCAATCGACAACAATGCGTTGGTATGCCCTCAAAATTCCAGGTCCATGGAAAGCAACAGTTGTACCGATTCCTGGTAGGGTCATTCCAATTTAAACGGCAATGTCGTGGGGGCGGAATTCCAAGTTTGATAGTTGCACAAGCACAAACAACAAACAAGGGGTGGCAGTTGAACTATGAACCGCGTAGAGGTCAGATGGACACGTTAGCCTGACCTTTTCCTTAACATGTTTAACCCCACTTTCTTTCGGTTCATCTGAGGCGTAAGCTGACCTTACAGCGTCCATACTTAGTCACCGGCGGTTAGCAGCGCGCTTCAGTCGAGACAGCAATGTAAATATCTCCTGACAGCAGGTTCATTGTTGGAAAGTTCACTCCTTTTATTATCCTGAGCATATCGAGATGACAATGAGAACCAGACCCAACCTGTTTAACCGCCTCCCACTGGATCTCCTACCCGACATACTATGGAATCTTGACGTTCGTTCCGTCCAATCCTTCCGCACTGCCCTTTATGCAGACAAGCAGCCAAATAACGAAGCAGTCTTGAGAGTATTGGAATCCAGGCTTTCCGTGGCCCGCTATCTTAATCTCACCTTTGGAGATGGCGCCAAGTTGCTTGATGCCATGTCCAAATCCTTTGTCTATCTTTCGGGTCTTAGAGCCACAAACTTCTTCGTTCAAACTTCATCCACCCAGCATGATCAGGATTCCAGTTGGAACTTTTATTTGCCGCAGCAAACACAGTATGTTGGAAGATTCATGCAAAGCCTCTCTGAACTAGGGGTAGAATGGACAAAGCCAGAGGAGGAATTCTACAACTTCATCACTGAGAACCGTAGTGGAAGAATGGTCGTTGATGCCGAGACATACGAGCATTTCATTATGAACGGAGCCTTTATCCACGCGGCTATGAAATACAAACTAAACATAAAACTGCCACGTGTCCACGAGGAAAAGGAAAAGTATGTCCTTTTGCTTAACCGCCGGACCATCCGCATCGCATCGCATGAAGAATGGTCAGGACAAGAGCTTAATCGTCATGTCTCCAGCATCATCCACGGTCGGCTCATTCGCAAAGGGAAACCCACGGCCAAGATTTGTCTTTTCGTGGGCAAGACAGCCTCACCAGAGAAATTCAGAGCTCCATTGGGTTTTACTTCCAGCTACGCCCAGGCTTTCATTAGCCCTTGCGTCGCTTGTCATTTATATGGCGAGCTAGCATCGCGCGGGCAGGGTTTCATCTGGGACCAGCCGCAGCCGCAGCTGCAGGATCAGGAGCGGGGAAATTTCAGAGCCCTGCCTGTAAGTCGTTCTTCAACCAGGCTCAGACATTGTGGAGATAACGAGGCAACATGGCTGGAATTCGGGACGAATGCGAACGCTCCGCCCGAGGTGACAGACTTTGTAAATGTTGCGAAGCGACTTGCCTGGTGTGAGTCGAAGGCGAAAACCGTTCCATTCGAGATATCACTTATTGGTGCACCAAAGCCCGCGGGCGGGCGGGAGGTTTGATGGTGTGGTTGATCAGGACACGGTCGATCTTGCCGTCAGGTATGCAACTGGCCTGGGAAGAGTCGACGCATTGCCCGTTAATAGCGCTTGAGCATATGGGAGCATTGTGTAATTTTATGTAGGTTGTGAATGGATGGGCAAATTATTTCGACTGACGTTGTAAAAGAGTTTGGCTATTGGCCCTGAAAGGCAGGTGCGCATGGAATTACCAAGAAAATCGTGGGTGCTGTGAAAATCTTCAGTTTCAGCACACGCTTTAGGCAGTGTATGGCATATGATAAGGCAGTGTGCTGATGTACATGATTAATGGGCAACTCGACTACTGTACATTGAAAAGCCTGCTCTTCTTCCTCGCGAGAGTAGATGTATCACGCTTCATTCTTCCTCTTCCCGAACGCATACACCCAGCCACAAGCTACAACGTTCATAGCACACATCCCCATGGTGGCGCCTCTGACTATGCCTCTTACGTTGAATCGCTGTCGTATTGCTAGTTTCCTTCGAGAGGCCAGCGCCATGTAGGCGGCGCTCCATGCCGCCGTCACTCCTGCTGCATCTTTCTGGAAGCCTTGCAAGTTTAGATAAGATGATAAGAGGAGGACGGGAGGAAAGAGCATGGGCAGAGTTTGAAACGGCCGCAGATGTTGTGCTGTTATAAACGTTGCGAGCACGCTGGGGGGTACAGAGCTACCTGGGAATGGTCAATTTTGGAGATTGACGCTGACAACCGAGTTTCGAACCTCCCCATTTCCACAGGTATTGGGTCAGTCCGCGCTCATCGGCGGTTGTGGCGACGCGGGTGTCCTTTGAAGGCATCGGCATGGTTGGTGGTGGCAGGTGACATTTTCTATTAGTTGGATTTGATGGATCATTTGATTGAGGTCACGTGGCTGTCCACAACCACCACCCATGTGTGGGCAATGATAAAACCGCAAGGGTGGAGTGGCGATTCCGTCAATGTCAGAGAAGCGAACTTCGCACCACGACGGCTCCTCGTCCCGCACATATACGGCCGAACAGAAGAGCGCCGTTCTGCGCGTGCGGAAATGCGAACCGACGGCATTCTACGCCATCCTCGACCTGGAACAAGTGCGAACAACATGCTCAGAGTCTGACATCAAGAAAGCGTACCGCAAGCTATCGCTACTGACGCACCCAGACAAGAATGGCTACCCTGGCGCGGATGAGGCGTTCAAGATGGTTGGCCGCGCCTTCCAGATCCTGAGCGACGCGGACAAGAGGGCCAAATACGACCGCTGGGGCGGCGACCCGGAGAGCCGCTTCGGCCGTGGAAGAAGCAGCGGTCAAGATGGGCCGCCGCCTAGCCCGTTTAGCGGCTTCGCACAGCAACGCGCAGGGGCACGAGGGGCCATGTTTGAGGAGGAAATCAGCCCCGAGGAGCTGTTCCGGCAATTTTTTGGAGGCGGAATGGGCGGCATGGGTGGGCCGTTTGGCGGACTAGGTGAGCCTACACGGGCGGCAGGAAGGCTACATGCTAACTGGCAACAGGAGGTGGCCGCGGCTTCGCTTTCAACTCGTTTGGCGGAGGGCCAGGGATTCGTATACACCAATTTGGCGGCGACACCCCGCGGCGGCGGCCGCATAACCACGCCGATGTCCAACCGCAGTCGTTGTTTTCTGCCATACAGTCCCTCCTCCCCCTGCTACTCCTTTTCGTCGTGCCGCTGCTCAGCTCGCTGTGGAGTTCCAACGGGGGAACGGGGCCTTCTATGCGATTCGACGCCGCCGTCCCACCGCACACGCTGCGTCACACGTCGGGCCGTCTCAACGTACCGTACTGGGTTGACCCCAGTGAGGTCGATGGCTACTCACCGCGGAAATGGAGGGAACTGGACCAGCTGGCTGAGCGAAAGTACATCTCGCAGCTCTCCAGCACGTGCGAAGAGGAACAGACGGAGCGGCAACGACTATGGAGAGAGGCCCAGGGTTTCTTGTCGATATTCCCCGACCAGGCCAAGGCAGAGCGGGCGAGACGGATGCCAATGCCGGCATGTGAAAAACTGGGCGAGTTGGGATACCGCGTGACGTACTGAATGTTTTTGCCCTGTATGACGATTCTGTACATGTATGACGTCAGTTTTGAGTATTCACACGTGATGTGATAGCGTGCGTCAACGCGCCATATTACCTACGCTTGCAGCCTTCGTTCACGTGGCTCGAGGACGAAGTATCAGTCGGGTCTCAAAACCCTCCAACTTGCAACCGCCAACATGGGGGACACTCCGATGTCGGATGCAAATAAAATCCGAGCAAAACGCCTGGCTAAATTAGCAGCCAACAGTGCGAACAATCCCAATTCTGCCCAAAATGATACTTCCGATCAGACTGGAGACTCATCTTCAAACCCCTTTGCTGATCTGGGACTAACCAAAGCAAATTCCCCTCCCAGAGCAGCTTCTCCTGCCAAACGAGACTCTTCCGGGGCCGAGTTGCCGCGACCGTCGTCAAAGGAAAAATTACAACAAAAGCCCTCAAAGGACGTTCGAGTTCCCGCTCGCCGTCCATCAGCACCTCGTCCTAAAAAGGAGGAGACAATGGAGGGCTGGCAAGATAAAAATCTACGTGCCATCTTCAGGGTGACGCTTGACGAGGGGACCAAGACCGATGTGCACGGAGCTCCGCTTATCTACCTATCTAGCTTACATGCTGAGCTGCGTGAAGCCGGTCATCCGTTGCAACTAAACAGCGAATCTTTGGAAACCATCATCACAGAAGCCGGGAGCAAGGCGCACAAAGGTAAGGCGTTCGAGTACTTGCTCCAATGCTTCAAGCGGGCAGTGCGTCAGGCTCGAAACGCGCGGTACAACAAAGTAGACGAGTCCAGGCTGGCCGTTCTGAAAGAAGCTCAGCGCATGAGCATGAGTTACACCATATTCGCCCTTACCATGCCAGACATGTTTGGAGAAGGGCCCGCTCAGGGAAATCCATTGGTCGACCACCTCCTCGTTGCAGATTCAGAAGGCGAAGTGGGCATCTGCTCCGACTTCCTTGACGAAGCAGTAGCCCGCATGGAGGAAGACGACAGCGTCAAGGAATTGCTGGTGGGCGCGGCTGAGGAGCTGAGTGTTAGACTGCGCACTCAGAATATGCTGCGCCAGTATCAGCCACATGTCCATGGTCTGCGAAATCTGATCCGCAAGAAGCCAATTGCGGAAGCCATAACGCACTCGCAAATGTGGGCGCCATCCCTTTCAAACCCGGCGCAGATTGAAACAGAGACACTCTTGGGCCCCTTTTTCCGCCTTTCGCCGTTGGAGCCTTCAGTCGCTCAAACTTTTTTCTCTGCGCCCAAGACGCGAGACCAGAAATTTATCCAAAATGCCCAGAACAGTATCCGGTTGGAGCTGCGTAACCACCAGCATCAGCTTTTCCAGATCGCAGACACGTTTGTGCGAGCTGGGGCTGGTCCCAAAGAAAAAATGCTGAGTTGGTTTGCTCTATGTGTCAACAAAAACCACAAAAGGCGAGCCATGCAGGTTGACTACAAGGCCGTTTCCTCGGACGGGTTCATGTTGAACGTCACTACCACTCTAGATCGCCTGTGCGAGCCGTTTATGGATGCATCTTTTGCCAAGATTGATCGCATCGATGTTGACTACTTCCGGCGAAACCCACGTGTTGATATTTCGGATGAAACCAAAATCAACGCTGATCAGAAAACATCAGACGAGTTTTACTCTCAACAGGCGACGGGCAGTCATGGCTTCATTTCCGAGTGCTTTTTCCTGGCCGTTGCCGCACACCACTATGGCACTGAATCTACCCAGGAGCACATGTCCAAACTGAAGAAAACAGTCAAGCATTATGAGAAAGAAGTGAGATCAATGGAGAGCGATAAATCGCGACTTCCTCCAAACGATTGGCAAGTGGCTCGGCTGGAAGAGGTCCTGAAGCGGTACAGGACAGCCATCGACGACTGCTGGAGCTCCATTTACGCCATGCAGGGGCCGTTGATGGATGATCTAACCCAATCACGCAGCATGCAGTTTATGCGGTACGTGATTGTCTGGCTGCTCCGTTTGATCTCGCATCAGAACATTCCAAGTGAGCAGATCCAGCTCCCACTACCGTCCGAACAGCCGGATAAGTTTCGCTGCTTGCCAGAGTATTTTCTGGAAGACATTGTAGAAAACTTCAAGTTCATCACCATGAACATGCCTTGGATCATGACAGTTCCGCAGAGCGAGGAGATTGTCCAGATTTGCGTGGCCCTACTGCGGAGTAGCGAATACGTCAAGAACATGGGGATCAAGTCCGGCCTCTCCTCCATCTTGTTCTACGGCTGCCAGTCCTTTGGCAATTACCCCAATGGTCTTTTGGGGGACATTCTGATTGGCTCGGCTTTTGCCCACAAGCATCTTTTGCACGCTTTGATGCGGTTCTACATAGAAGCCGAACACATGGGCACCCATACCCAATTCTATGATAAGTTCAACATACGCTTTGAGATCTTTCAGGTCATCAAGTGCATCTGGAAAAATGGTTTGTACCGCGAAAACCTGGCCAAAGAGGCCAAGGTAAACACCGACTTCTTTGTCCAATTCGTCAACATGATAGTAAACGACGTCACGTTTGTGCTCGATGAGAGTCTGACAAGTTTTACAAAAATTCACGAACTAACGACTGAGATCAGAGACCCGGCCTTTCAAACTCTGGACGAGGAGCAACGCAAAAGCAAAGAAGAGCTACTCGAAGATCAAAAGAGCAAAGCCAAAAGCTACATGGGTCTCACACGAGAGTCGATGGAGACGTTGATTCTCTTCACAGAGACCTTGCCTGATGCTTTCACAATGCCTGAAATTGTCCAGCGGTTGGCAGACATGCTCGACTATAACCTCGACATCATGGTTGGATCTCGACGGACCTCTCTAATTGTCGAGAATCCATCAGAATACAACTGGAACCCAAAGGCCTTGCTTTCCGACATAATACGTGTCTTCCTCAACCTGTCTTCCAAAGAGCGGTTTATCCAGGCTGTTGCTCGTGATGGACGCAGCTACAAACCCTCGAGCTTCCAAGAAGCAGCCAATTTGATGAGGAACAAAATGGGGTGCTCAGAGGAGGTTCTCGTGGCCTGGAACTCGCTTGGTGAGCAGGTAGCAGCAGCCAAGGAAGCCGAAGAGGCTGAAGAGGCCGATCTTGGAGAAATCCCAGATGAATTTACGGATCCTCTTCTAGCAACCTGCATGACCGACCCCGTCATTCTGCCCGCTTCTCGAGCCGTCATCGACAGATCAACGATTAGATCTCACTTGCTTTCCGATCCACACGATCCGTTCAATCGCATGCCGTTGAAGCTCGAAGATGTCATCCCAAACGATGAACTAAAGGCTCGGATTCAGCAGTGGAAGACAGAACGCCTGGCCGAGAAAAGGGGAAGCGCAGTGTAAGCTTTGAAAAGGTCTTGTAGTATCAGCCAGCTTTTGTAGAAGTGGTTTTGCAACAGGAAATGGAAAAAATGTGTTAGAGTAGTGGTGGCACTGATGTTGTCAACTTTTTCAATCCCCATCATCAACTATATGTACAACATTGCTTCTCAGAGTGTGTTCGGTCGCATCAAATCACTTTAAATCTTCAAGGCGCATTCCTAGGGCAAACTTGGAACGAAGACTTGAGACAGCAACAAAGCCAAATTTCTACGACAGCGACAAATATTGGCAGGATTATGAGCAGACTCCACAGTAGAATCAAATAAATCTGTCCTGCCAGGCGTGATGTTCACGCCAGACGAACAACCCACAAACAAGGACCTCCCGAGGACATGGCCAAGAAATAGAGTACATTTATACGCTCTGTCAAGAATAAAGATACATTAACCCCCAGCCGCCCAGCCGCCCGGCCAAAGAAAAAGGATGTCCAAGAAGTGTATGTATGGTCGTCATCATCTGTACGCAAACGAAACAACAAAAAAAAAAGCGCCGGCAATTTTTAGAGCATTGATGTATGCAATCAGGCTGGGTTGATGAGGTTCATCTTGGGCCGCAGCTGAGTTGCGATATCGTCACGCGTCGTCACAACCTCCTTTGGAATGCGAGACACGCGATATGCTCCGGCACGAACTGCGTCCAACTGCACAGCCGAAATGCCCGAACGAGCACTGCGTATGCTGCCAACGTCACTACCGTTGTCAGCATCACGCAGTCGCGCAGGAGGAGCGAAGTCGATTGACGTGAACTGTCCAGACTTTCGAAGCATATACGGAGAGGGCATGGCATGCAGATCGTCAAACGAGGATGCCAGCGGATTGAAAGCCTTCACGGCGGGACTGTACGGCCGCGCGCCCCCAAAAGGGCTATCTGGGCGGCCGCCATTCTGCAATTGCCTCATTGACGTCGGCGGCGCAAAGTCCATGGGCGCATCAATGACCGAGTCATACGACTTGAGTAAACCAGGCGTCGGCAACACGTTCAGGGCCTTGGGCGGCTCCCGCGGCTTCTGGGGAACCTGTGGAGAGGGTCCAGTGCGGCCTCGCGGTCGCGCCGTCTGCGTCGAATAGTGCCTTCCATGTGCCGAAGCCAAGTCGCGCTCACCAGCAGGCGGAGGAGTCATGGCACGGCGGCCAGGACCCTCGGCAAAGGGCTTGATGGCCATGCTTGGATCAACGTTCGGGTACTGGGCCTGGGCCGGGTTTGGCCGACCGTCCTCAAAATATTCCTTGTAAAAAGAGCGGATGCGATTGGCACGCATCTCGGGGTTGTCATCTGGCATGTCCGGCGGCAGCGGTCGAAGGCCCATGACAGCCACGGGCTCCGGTTCAGCTGCGGGGTACATTTCCGACGGGTTCGGGGTGTCGATGGAGAAGCGGCCAATGTGTCTGGGTCCAGCTGGCATCGAGTTCTCCATGGGCTCCTGAACAATGCGCGGGACAGGTACTGCTGCCTTCTGGGCCCTAGCCGCCTGCACAGCGGGATGTTGCAAGGGCGGCGATGGTCCAAGCTCATCAATGTTAGCCAGCGGCGTCTCCAGAGAGCCAAGACTGGCCTTTCTGCTACCTGGACGGCTGCGGCTGCGGCTGCGGCTGTGGAGCTGTCGCTGACCATTCTTTTCGTTCAGCGGAGAGTCGGGTTCTCCGCGGCGAGGCTCGGCACGCGATGGAGTCTGCGCATTACCAAGTAACTCCTGCGATGAGTGCATAGTGGAAACCGAGTGTGTGGACATGTTGTCCTGCATCGGCCGCCTGGAGTCGGATGAGGTGCGCATCATAGCAACGGGGCGGTAGGGGTCGTTTTCACCCGGCATAGCCAAGGACATGCTGTGCAGCGAGTCCTTGGAACTCTTCAGTTCGCCAGGCATCACGTACGGACTGCCCATGTCCATTGACTGCCCACGCCCTTTCCGGCCGCTGGTAGACCCCATGTCAGTCACTGTCATCTCAGGAATGCCACGTTTGCCGCCAGACGGAACAATATCGAGGCCGAAGTCGAGCGATTTGTGCGGATCGTTTGCGTCTTCGAGCGCCTGTTTGCGGACAGAGCGGCGGTGGAGAAAGAAGAGGACTACCAGGGCGCTAATGATGGGGATGCTGGAACACGTCAGTTTCGCCCCGTACGGTGCAGCGCGACCCCTTCCGACTTACGCAGCGCCAAGAACAATGGCAAGCGTGGTTGCGTTGGAACTGTCCGTCGGTTTCTGGCACAAGGGCGAGTTTTCGTTGTCCTTGCACTTATCCGAGCTTGAGCCACTGTCGTCCCGCGCCAGCAGGGAACGGGCAAGCAGCCGCGCTACCTGCGTAGTATTGGCGGCAACATGATCGAGGTGCGGTTTGGTGATGTCCCACTTGGTCTGGGATGGCACCGAGGGGATCCGCATCTTGCAGACACTGTGGACGGCGTAGCGTCTGTACAGTAATGGGCGGCGCGCGTGGGGACCAGTGGGCGATTTAACGAGTGGAAGGGAGTGACGAGCAAATGAAGGGACTGCAGAGAAGGAGCGACTTGCCCACGAGAGGCCCCCAGATCGCGTAGAGGGAAGCGAAGAAGTGGGAGAGAAAGGAGCGGAATGTCAGGCACGGGCCATGTCGCGCTAGACCCGAACGGGCCGCTACGGGCCATTTGCGTTACCGGCACTTGCTTTGGGACTCCACCGACTCCATGCCATCTTTCTCGAGGACCCAGTCATGTTGTGTGCAGTCTAGAGCGATCACGTCTTTTCATATACCCATTTACCTACATGCCCTGACAACACCATCTAGATATAATAGCCGATCTACCCAGATCGTAGCCCGCAGCCCGCAGCCCGCCCGCCAACCATGTGGGGCCTGCACGTGCATCTACCTGCAGCCCAATGCGCCGTCAGACGGTTGTTAGAGTTGTTCTTCTGGTCTAGCAGAAAGTCTTTCCCCTTTCCCCCTCTAGCCGCTGCGGGGACCTTTGCCGTCGTGTCCTGGTTGGACCATATCGTTCAAATGAGTCCGGCGCGGTCCGCTCCGTTTGACGCCAAAGATATTGCCCCCTCCAAATTTATACTGTCGTGATTGCGGCGCCCCTGACGATCACTCGCGTTGTGGGTGGTTTCGCGTCACTTTTTGCCGGACAAATGCAGACTTCACCCTAATAACAATCGCAAAAGATCCGTCATACGATAGCCATTAATGGTCCTCTAAGCCTCGATCATGCAGCTCGCTCTGCTTTTGGACGGGCCGTTTACGAGCAGCCTCTCAAATGAGCCTGATTGGCCGGGCACATTATCGGTTCAATACCTGTCGGCTGCTCAGCGTTATGGCGTCTGATTGGCGGCTGCTGTGTACCTGACTAGACAAGGGGAACAGGAGGTGGTTCCTTGCGGGGTAAACGGTCCATCTAGACCCTCGGATGAATGTCGCAGATGTCTCGTACGAGGATGCAGCCAGTCTGAACCGTCATCCACTCCCGACTATTAGAGGGTGCACTCAAGAGTATGTGAATTGACCGGAGAATGCACGACTAGAGACTTTGAATAAGAACGCTCGATCATTGTGATATACCATGGTGGTTTGCAAAATAACTGTACCTCATGTCCCAATCAAATGCAATACATATTCTCCAGCCAGCCCAGTTACAATGGCACCGCCTGTGAACCAGGCGCCTCTTCTGAACCAATCACCACAATCTTTGATGCTGTCGAGGTTGACACTTTTAATCATGTAGCCTAGCGTGATCGCGGCGCCGCCACAGCTGCCAATGTAGAATGCTGGGCCTGCCCCTACCATAGCTCCGGCTGCGGCGAGACAAACAACCTGCACTGTGGACACTGTCGCCATAAATCTTTTGGCATTAGCTGCTTGTGCAAGGGCAATACTCTTGACTCCGGCCTTGGCATCGTCCCGAATGTCCTGGTACGCATAGATCATATCGTAGACTATAGTCCAGGCCACGCAGCTAGAGTATAGGCAAGCGGCGCTCGCCAATGCAGACATGTTGCTGAGAAGATCCACATCCATGGCGGGAAACCCCAGGAAGGCACCCCAAGAAAACGTGAGCCCTAGCACAAACTGAGGGTAATTTGTCACCCGCTTCGCCAAGGGATATATTGCAACCAGTAGCAGACTTGGCGTGGCGTAGTAGAAGCATTGCCATGGAAACTGCAGCAGAATCACCAATCCGATTAGGAGCTGTACTCCCAGATATGGCACCGCTTGATAGATGCTGATTGCGCCTCTTGCTATTGGTCGTAACCTCGTGCGGGCGACGTGCGGGTCAAAATTTCGATCCCAAAGATCGTTCACCGTACAACCCGCCCCTCGCATTATTAACGCACCGGAGAAGAAGAGAAAGCCGGTACTGACGACGGATAAAGGTGGTGGTAAGGGCTTAGCGACTGTGGCAGCTAAAAGTGTGCTGAACAGACAAGGTAAAAAGAGGTAGTATGTGCCCGCCGGCTTATCCAGACGGATCAGTTCTCCATATGGTACCCATGTCCGCGGCAATATTGACAGTATCCCCGTTGTGGGTGGTTTATAATAGTCTGCTGTCCTTTGCTTTGCGACCGCGGTCCATCGTTTGAGTGTTAACTGGATTTTCGGTCCGGATCCCTTGCCTATACCATGGAATTGGTTTGGGCTATGGGCAAAGAGCTTTGGCGTCGTGAGCAACCGATTGCACCTCAATGGTCTCGCCATGTGGTTACAACTTCCTGATTAGGAATTACACGACTGAATTCTGATGCCTTAGGCAATACACAAAAGGGCTTGGCGGGTGGTCTTCGCCAGCGACATGTCAGATCAAGACGAGAATTATCGCTTACTGGAGCTTCGATTCAAAGACGACCTACAAGACTTCCAATCATCCAGCTCAACATTCAGGAAGCTGCGGACTATCGACCCTAGTGCAACCAATGAAGCTCCGGAAACGCTCTTCATATTGGACTCTTCTTTCAACCCACCGTCTGTAGCACACCATACATTAGCCTTAGCAGCAATACATAATTGCTACAGTGAAAACTTCCCAAAACCCGCTCGTCTACTGCTGTTATTTGCTACAATGAACGCGGATAAAGCACCGGAAGCCGCATCGTTTGCACAGCGTTTAACCATGATGAATCTCCTTGCTGAAGACATAATCAAAAGCACAAGGGGCAGGGCGAACGAGTATCCCGTGATGCCAATTGACATTTGCGTAACGACGAAACCGTACTACACCGAAAAATCCAGAGCAATCCAAGCTGAAGGTCAAGAATGGTATTCTGGGGCGCCAAAGCATATCCATCTCATGGGATACGACACTTTGACTCGTCTTTTCGCATCACGATATTACGAAGGCTTCCACCCGCCGTTATCGGCCTTGAGCCCGTACTTTCAACAAAACCACCGACTCCAGGTCACCCTAAGGCCCAGCGGACAATTTGGGTCCGTAGATGAGCAAAGATCCTTTGTTGAAAGAATCAGAGATGGCCATTTAGAGCCAGAAGGCGGTAAACGCGAATGGGCGAAGCAAATTGATCTCTCCCCGCCGAGTTCCAAGGTTGGCGTCAGTAGCACGACAATTAGAAGGGCCGCCTGCTCTGGCAACGACGAAACGGTGAGTGAGCTCTGTACTCCAAACGTCGCAAAGTACGTGCTACGCGAGAGGCCTTATGAATAAGCCTTCGACGTCCCACAATGGTAAGAGGGTTGACGTAGACGCTAGAATCGTGGAAACTGCTCATGTATCTGTAAGCATCAGTAGTTATTAAGTATGATTATTGTACACTATCGGGACCGGTGGTCGGGACATCCAACACGGTCTTACAGATCTATTTCGAGGGCCTGCCAATGTTCCAGCCCCTTGCTCTGAGAAACTTTACAAGTTTGGGCGTTACAGCAGCAGTGAGGGGTATACGGAAAAAGATGAGGGATTTGTGGACACCATATGCGAGAAGCAACTGAGTCCAGATGCCTACCAAGAGATTAGTATGGATTGATCCTACCCTGATCCAAAACTCACTTGCGTCCCTCTTTCCAGATTTCACATCAGCCTCAATTTCAGAAACGTCCGAGGGTGCTTCTTCCTGTTTGTTGCTTCGCATGTCCAAACCCACGCTGCCGACAAGCTGCCAAAAAGCTTTTACCACCGCATGTTCAGCTTGCGCAATCCGGTCAGTGCCTAGCCACTGCACTGCAAGAAAGCAAAGCGGAAAGTCGAGCACCGATAAGCCAAGATAGACGCCGACTGCAGCATAGCCATATTTTCGGGAAAGTTCTTTAAAGCGGCTTGTCGGCTTCTGTGCCGGCGTCTGTGTACTGTTGAGGCGATGGCATCGCCACGGCGGCCTCGTAGATACAGTTCTGGTTCGTGAAAGAGCCAGGAAGCGTCTTCCCAGCATATTTTGGCCTCTAGCAGCTCGTCTCGCCGGCAGTTGCCGACCTGAACTGTGTCACGTGCATTTTATGTTTCATACATTATAACTCCATAATTATGGAATGATTATTATAAATAGTATAATTTGGACAGCCTTGTAACGAGCTTACCGAAAGCGGAAAGGGCCCGTTCCCGCTACCTCACATCCCCACGACCATAATCTCCTGTCTTGTGGGATCTAGATTTTCGGATCACCTCTCCCCTAACAACGTCGTTCTCAACAGGCCGATCATGCATGCCGCGAACGGGGGAGAGCTGCCAGTGGCCCGTGGCACCTTTTTTTTAGTGTCGGAACGCTGTACATGCCAGGCTCTCGCGCCGCAGCGATGATCATTTCCCGCCTGTGGGTGTCCAACGCAAAAGGCGAGGGAAGCAACAATGAGGGAGTGGGGTAATTGAAAAAGAAAATGAGCCTCTGTATGACCAGGCTTATGGTTAATTGCGGCTTGCCAGTAAAGCTATTGTGTCCCAACCGTTCCAAACCCCGGAACATTTCGCTTTTGACCTAACCAGGGTATACCCTCCAACCTCAACGATGATGCAAGCGCCAGCCAAAGCAGAGCCCTCAATTGTGTCAACAACGGGTGTGAAAAAGCTTAAGGGATAACTTGCCGGAAACGGTCTTGATTTGACGCAGTAGATAACTCTCTTTTCCAATAGAGTGTGCATGGTATCTTCTCGCAGGACGCATGGTCGACCATCAATCTTCCCCCCCCTCCCCCCACACACATACAGGTACTTTAAAAAAGGCTGATTGCTTTCTGGTTCTCCTACTTCTATTTTGTTTCCAGCCTCGATTCCCCCCTGTCCCCTCCACAGCTGAGAAAGAGACATGGGCAGCCTTGCTACCGGCTCGAAATACTCTCGAATGAACAACTCCCAGGAAGTGATGGGGCCGCTTACGTATCAGCGAGCGTTGGACATTGCACGAAATACAGAGGACGATCTGGACAAGTACGTTCTGGACTACTTGGAGAAGGCGCTCGTGGACATTTGGCAACGCATCCAGGACAGCCCGCACGAATACGTGCTCACGCGAGACGAATTTGCCATTTTCAATTTCTTCAGGCCACGTTTTGCCAACTCGTCAGAGGCTGAGCTCGCTGTGTGCCGGTACTGGGATCACGCTCAGGGCGGCGAATCTGCCGACGGGGGGCATTGAGGACTTCTGGAAGGCGAGTCAGGCAACCGCGCATGGTGAGAGCCTCACAGCCTGTTTTCCCCAACTATTAACTAATGCGTTTGTTAAGGGGGGTCCACGCGTATCGGGAGAGAGGGGCAGCTAATGATCGTGTGCTTACGCGCGGGCCGGCAGTGACAGGGGTGTTACCTTGCTGTACTTTTAGCGTTCTCTTCCTCACTATTTTGGTATTGAGATTTGTGGCGAAGAAGAGCTTGCCACGATGCTGTGTACCCCTCAACCGCATTCAAGAAGATGCAGACTTGCTTCGTCGCCGTGGGTCTCTGGTCCAAGCCCGCCTAAACGGCGCACAGCTGATGTGGCGAACGAAGGAGAAGCAAGAAACGGACTTGAGGGTCATATGGACGACCAGGAAGGAGCACGATAGTTTTTCACAGGCTTTCCGACTTACCTTTGACTTGCCAAGAACCACGCAGGCATGAGGCCCCGAGAACCCAACCCTCGAGCTACAAAACCAAGTTCTCTCCTGGGTCTGGGTCCGATCTCAGGGCCAGAACGATTCTCGGCGCGAGTTGGGCATAGATGCTTTTGCATTTTTAGAGCCTGCGTATCCTGAGTGGAAAGTACGAAAGAGAGACCAGCTGCCGTCGCTCCTCGAGGGTTTGGTGCTGCAGTTACAGAACCAGCGAACGGCTGGCCTGTTCGGGTGGAAAGGCTGCCTTCTCACCACCGAAGAGGGCCTCTGGGTACGATGGCCATCGACGCAATACTCGGTCCCTTTGGCTCGTGGTAGGGGTCTGCCAAGAGGAAGAGTACGGATCTGCTTGGCCCATATTAAGGGCCTTGTTGGTTGGCTGGCTACGCACCAACTCAGCCCAAACCTCTTTTAAAGTATCACCAATAGAAAAGGCCACCATATACTGCCCATGCACTAATGCCCATTCGTCTGAGGGTTTTAACCAATGGACTTGCATGCTATGCACCCTCTTAAGGGATGCAGCCTGCAGCCTTGAAAAGCAACACATGCCCCGCGCACAACGCCCTCAAGCAGATGGATTGTAAGATCTGAACTGTCTCAAGGCAGAGCGCTAAACAAACAGAGTTTGACACTTGTGTGTCAACTCTATGCTAAAACAAAGCGGTGGGGTTTAAAGTTTTACGTTTGGGGCCACCTTGTACCGTTGAAGTTTTGACAAATGTTCAACACGTGTATCTATGTCGTACAACGATATATCAAAGGGGGATAAGCTTAATGGAATTTGCTGGCCATGCTTGGTTTGCATACGACTCTATGGAAGGGGCGAGTGGACTATACATGCAAAGGATTCGGAGATGATATGATCGACGAGGCTATAGGACACTTATTCGTGCCCACTTTCTGGGTTATATCGCACGCAGCTGTCCCAAATGATCTGTGGCAAGAAACCAAATGGCATGGCTCTTCATTGCACATCGATATGATTGACAAGGTTAACATTTCATTTTCTTCGCCTTGGTTGCCAGAGCCTCGCATCATCAAAAACACATGCTTTTTCTCAGGACATGAACCTTCTCCAACAATCATATGATCAGCCATTATAGGGGCACCTGTTGAAGTCGGGCCTTTTTCATCCGTGATAGACATCCTATCCAAGGCCTTGAATCCTTTTCTTCGTCTTTGCGAATATGAAGCTAGTTACTGGTCGCCTTAGTGTATGAACTCTGGGGCTAGATTTCCTTGAGGGGCCGGTGCCATATCCTACTTTCATTGTAAAATAGTGTGTTTGATTTTGACGACGCTCATGCTGTAGGTTGGCGGTCCCAAGAATTGGTGAATGCAAAGTATTGGATCTATTGTAGATGCCGAGCTTTCAGAATACGTAGGGAGTTGACACTGCCAGCGCACATGTAACTGGTTTCAGTGCGGTGAGGTAATCGAGTATGACATTACAGCACTACGCTAGCCCCACTAATCCTAACCCAAATCGACCTCACCTCTTCCATCTCCTCCTGCGCCAACGTCGAGTATGTCTGCAGCCAAGTCTGTGGTGAAGCGGGTAGGCCAGGCTACTCGAGCAACCAATTATCAGGTACCTTTGTCCATAATCTAGGCACACTGCGCCGTCTTTAACACGTTGGCCAGAAATACACTCTCGAGCCGACGGGCATTTGGGCATGGTTTAACCGATTCTTCGCTCTTGATCCAGCACGATCTTCTGGCGTTCCAATCAATGCACAATTTCGCAATCCGACGCCTGGCGGTGACTACCTGACCTATGACGATCCGACAACCACACCCGCAGCAGACATCGCCGACAACCCGTACTGGAAACGCGACACGAGGAGAAACTATCCCCGACTGTCGGTTGTCGGTCAACCTGATGCGGTGGCGCTGTTGACAGTTGGCTCGGCAGCCGCGCCAAAGGAAGATGTCCTCCAGATTGGTGAGGCGGGTCAGAAGCAGTTGGTGGCATTGAAAGACGAAGGACAAAAAGGATTGAGCCAATTCTTTCAAAAGGAAAAAGGAGCTGTGAAGGGGGTTTTGGCGGCGAATGGTATGCCACCTCTTCCGCCGCCGGTTAGTTCGAAGCAATATGACTTGCCAGAGGACCAAGCGTACGCGAATGCGTGAGTAAGGCCGCAAGCTGGTGATGCAGATGCTGATTTTAAGCCAGGTATCCATGCCGAACGTTTGTCTAAATATGTAGCTGCCAAATGGGGAAGGCGCGATCGATGTTTCCCTTTCTCTCCCAGAAGAGTTTTCCCACTTTCCCCACCCCCGCATCTGTACTCCATCAATGACCACGCCAAATGGCAGCGGTCCCGATCCCTCGCTCGGAGCTGTGTTGTTTAGCTGTGGTATCTGCCTAGCCACTCTTTCCGAGGAAGGGGAAGAGAGCGTCGGCAGATTGTGGATTACAGAATGCGCTCACATTACTTGCAACAAGCATCTTCCTGGTGGCGGTGAGAACATCAAGGGGAAGGTATCATGTATACATTCATGCTGACGATAGTCTTAGCTGCACCGTCTTATCGAAGAGGCGTGCTACCCACGGCGCCTTGTCCCCATTGTGTTGAGGAAAAGGGTGATGATGGGGAAAAAGAGCTGCATGAGATTCGTGGCCTGGGAGATGGTGAGTTTGACGATTCAATTCCTGCACTGTGGATGGCCTGTCCTCCGCAGGCGCTAGATGGATCCACGCCTGAGATGGAGGCGTTACGGTTTCAGTATTTAACTCTGTATCGCTATGCGTGTCGAGCGTCCAAGTACCTGAGGTCGGCTGAAAGAGGTAAAGTCGAAATGGAGGCGGCTTACATCGAAAAGATGGAGCAGTGTCGGAACCTGGAAAGTGAGGTGATGGAGCTACGGGCCAGAGAATCGGAGATTAAGGGCAAACAGGAACAACTGGAAAAGTGGGAGGCTCGCAAACCGGTCATTCATCACTATCTCAGAGTTGTAAAGGAGATGGCAAGTGATATTGAGGAAATGAGAAGCCAGTTGAAATGGTTGGGCTACGAGGTGCCCAAACGAAACTACGAATACAGGCCAGAGCAGGCCGAGGAGGAACTGTCACGCCCATTTCACAAGCGCAAACTCGATGAATATGCCGAGGGAGACGAGCGTCTTGTAAGGGAGCCAATGCCACCACCGGTACGTTCTCGAATCTCACTGGCACCTTATCGAGGAAACATGGTTGCGCCACGAGAGGCCAGTCCAATGCCACCTGCATCTGCTTCTCCGTCCCTTTTGGACATTGGGCCTCCCGGTGAAGAAGGTCGTCAACCATGGCAAACTCGGCAACCTGTCTATGGCCCGAGAAATCAAGCACCAAAACCACGGCCAATAGAAGGCCGACATGATGAGCAGTCACCTACTAATGCCTGGAATCTGCTCAACAGACGGGACTCTGTGGCGACGCCGGTCCTTCAATCTCAAACACGGCCGACATCTGTCATCAGCCCTTTCTTTAGAGCCCAGGATGACAAAAGACAGCTCTACAGAGACTCGGATTCATCGGAAGTTCACAGACCGAGAAATCACAACACTTTTCGCGGCCGTTTGACAATGCCTTTGGTACAGCAATCGACAGGACAACAAAACGAACCAATGCTCTCCCGTCATACGCACGTTCGGAAATCCAGCCCGCAGAGGCCTCACCAACCTTCAGGTGAGAGTAGACTGTTTCCCTCCAACGCATCCAGGCGTCGCCAAGGACATTTTTAATGTCAAGTACTAAATCTCATGCCTCCGTTTGCACAAATAACACTACCCGTACACCAGCCGGCATCTGGCGAACAAAGCATGCCCACGACACCGGCAATTTCAGAATCATACGCTGGTCTGCCCCCCGCGGTACCTGCACCGTCGACAATCTGCTGGGAATCAACCCTCTTTCTGACGGCAGCCAAAGGTGTTATAGCGTTCCACGTCGCCATCTTACCCCTAAATTCGTCAGATGTGGCATTGTACATGTCGGTATTGACCGGGCCAGGGTTAACGGCATTGACGGTAGCACGTTCAGCCAGTTCCCGCGCCCAAGTCCTCGTACAAGCCTCGAGCGCAGCTTTGGAGCCACCGTAGATTGCATCTTCATGCAATCCCAGCGAAGCGCTCACGCTACTGATATTTACCACTCGACCTGACCTGTCGTTTGGAAGATAACGCTCCGCAAGCTGCACCAACATCATCGGTCCAAGGACGTTTACTCTATAAATCAACTCAAACTCGTCGGCCGTGTATTTCCCCACGGGGGTCTTGGAAGCCACGCCCGCATTGTTGATGAGAATGTCAATCACGGGTCTGCTGTGGAAGTGATTCACCGTCTTGGCGATTAGCTCCCCAGGACCCTCGCGTGACCCGAGATCTGCTTGCACGCAGAGAACTTGCACAGAGTACTCTTTTGTCAGCTTTTCGCATAGAGACTCAGCCAAGGAGGTTGATTTGGTCGACGTGTAGTTTATCACAATGTTGCTGCCCTTTGATGCCAGATTTGCGCAAATTGCTGCGCCGATTCCTGTATCGAAAGCTTAGTATTCTTCCCATGCTTGACCTGTAGAGAGACTTTGTTACCGCGTGAACCGCCCGTCACGACGGAGAGTTTGCCTTCAAGAATTCGGTTGGCCATTCTTGACATCTTCTGGCTTGTCGATGTAGGAGGGGGAAGTGAGGGGGCGGGGCATGCGTGCTATAGGTACACGAAGGGAAAAACGCATTTCTATTCTATGTACGGTGTTCAAGAATAACAACTAGCACCCTCTCCTCTTTCCAGAATTGGCAATCAGAGATACACTACGGTCGGCCCCCTCACCATCGTCGATGACGGTCACAGAAGGGAATCGTCGCGTTTTCGTCCTGGCCTTGGGCGGTGTTTTTGGCTGACTCTTCGGCGACGGTGGCGAAGGTTCTCGTCCCGGTGGTGGGGAAGCAGGACACTGAACCGCTGTCACTGGCTCCGTGTCCAAATCTTCCAGTGGCGGTGAAGATCCCATATTGGTTATCACTGGCTCTTCGTGAGGTCCGCTCAGTTCCATTGCATCATCGGTGATAGTAATTGCTCCAGTAGAAGGAACTCTTTCAGGGTTTGCAGTGTTCTTATGATCCTCCCTAGGAAGACGGACCTTGTTGGACGGTGAGGTATTGCCATCTTCTGCTCTGACAGCGTCTTCGGCCGACAATTTTCTTTGCGATAGAGTGGCCGAGTTAGGCCTCTCCTTGGGCGCCGTCATCAGACTCTCATCTTCAGCCGTGTCCACTGTTGCTCGTCGGGACTTTTGGTCAGGTTGTCCAATTCCCTGCGCTCGTTCAATCGCATCTAGATGTTTGTCCAGTTCCGCACTGGCATCATGGATCTCGTTGTGGACTCCACCTTCAGCGTCGGGTGGTGCGAAATTTGGAGGCTCTAAATCAGGATTTTCGAACCAGCCCTGCGTAGTAGTCGAGGTTCTCCTGTTCATCTCCGTCTGTTTGGACGAAAAAATGTTGCGATAATAGTCACGCAAATTTCTCAGAAAACTCTCGCGATGGGCCCTATGCTTCTTCTTTGCTTTGCCGTTTTGCTTGACTCCCGTATTGGATCCAGCAAAGTCATGCGAGATGACACTATCAACTCGCCCAGCAGAACCGTTTCGCTCTGCACGCGTGTGAGATGGAAACCTTGCCCACGAAGCCGGAATCGTACCAATCCTTCCTCGCTTGGGCCGCTGACGCTCAACCACCGCGGGTAGCGAAACCTCATCGTCCACAACACCCGCTTTACTGGCGGACCGAAATGCTCTTCTTTCACTTTCATGGCGTTGTAAAGCCGCCTCCATAATGCCAGTGGATTCCATGTCGTGGAGTTGGTACGGTGCAGGAAAATTGATTGTGGTGGTATGTCTTCGCTTAACCTCGTCTGGCCTTGAAACAACACTTTCTGGACGAAATCGGTAGCTCTCATTGGAGCCATCATACTCGTCTATCGACGACGAGGATGTAGCTGTGACTTGAATTTTTGGAGTCTTCTTCTTCATTTTGAATGACAAAGATCCAAAGAAGGATGGCTTCTTCCCGAGTGATCTGGTTGAAAGTTTTCTCTTGATACGACGAGACCATCTTTCAGATTTAGGCATGCTACTCTCCCCAACGGTTCCCGTAACCGACCCTTGCTCATCGTGTTGAGGTAAGTCTTGCACCTCTTTTTGATGCATTGACCTGACGGAAAGTCGTCGTTTAAATCTGCGGAAGGCATTTGACCTGTGGAGAGATTTAGGATTGGGTTCGTCGGTCTGGTTGGTAGCTGCTGTTGTGATATTGTCATCTTCCGTGCCATGGGCCTCGGCACATGGCTCGACCACTTGCAATTGCTCTTCCTGAGGTTCCACTTCAATACTGGCGTCTCCTCCCCGAGGTACTTCGGTGCTGGACGATGTCTGATGTTCGATACTACGCTGCTTCGGCTCAACCAAAGGAAGTAATTCCGTAGCTTGGCTGTAAACAGAAGGCGAGCAAACTCGAAGAGGTATGCTGCTGTTCTCTTTGGAAATTGACCGGCAACTGTGTTCGTTCGACCCATCATACACAAGAGACATGCACCACAACCGATTGCGGAGGTTCATGTTGTTCAAATGAGGGCCTTGGGATGATGCCGAAGCCAAAGACTTGACAGACCCAACCTTTGCTATATCAACCAGTAGCCTCTGGCTGAGTTCGGGAATGGTCTCTTTGCTCAGGTCTGAATGCGATCGTGTCCGTCGTAGCAGCGGCTTGGACTGGGTATCCAACTGAGATGTGCTCATTGCCCGAGACAAACCGCTTCCATCGCTCGTTGATCGTCCAATCAATGAAGGGTGATCCAGCAATGGTTTGATCCACTCTAGGCTCTTTAGCACCGACGAGTTTAAATCTGTGAGGTCTTCATGGCTTTTGGGGACCTGTACGACTGATCTGACACTTCCAAAGCGAGCCTTGGCAGAAGAGTCAACATCCTGGGTCCTGTCTTCGTTATCATCGAAAGGATCGCTTGGATTGAGGGCTTCTTCAGAGCTGAGGGCCGGGTTGTCTTTGTCATACTCTTGACTGCTCTTGAGAGCCTTGACTGATTTCTTTGCCATCATCAACTTGACAGGTCCGCGTAAATTTGGAGCAGAAAGCCTTGTCCGTTTTTTAAGGTTGAAATGGTGAGGATGGTTTTCCGGAAGAGCTACCAGAGGCAGCATGTCGTCTACACCAGATGGTAGAGGTCGACAAGGAGGGGGTGGAGGAGAGCTATATCGAGGCTGAGTAAAGCAGGATGGGGCGTTCATGTCCTACACAAGCTGATACACAGTATCGATGTGGAACAAAAGGGCTGCAGAGAGTTTGCAGAGAGTTGTGTGAGAGATACAGGAAGCTGGGAAGGTGAATAGAAAGTACCGCATCTTACTAAGTATATCAGAGAAATGAGGAAGGGACGACCAGTAAACACATGATCGGTCTTTACGCTTGACAAAAGGGTTGCGAGTCATTGTTACTGTCGAGTCGTTTGTGAGGGAAGTAAGCCAGGCAGTCAAGCGTGCGAAGAGCGTGAAATGTGAAACGTGAGGTGCAGCATTGCCGTGACGGGTTCCCTAGCCCTAGCCTGAAATGGTAAGTGCCAACGGAAGTTTAGCTAAAACTTTATGTGGGGATGGTTACGATGAATCTATCGCACTCCTTTTGAACTCACCAAGTAGTGCAAGATAAATCTTGGGTGTCATTCATGGCAGGCTAGAGAAGTTCATAACCTATCCCGCGATGGAGACGCTCAACAGCTGGCAGTCAGAGGTGGCTTACGATATTCTGATGCAAGGGGACGAACAGGCGTGAGATGGAGTTTTTGACGAGGTTTTTGGATGACATCATGACACTCGCTCCACCAACACTAGCCCCACGTCTACATGGCATCGCAACCTTGAGTGAGCAAATAAGGGTAAAAAAGACAAAGGACGATTCGCGCCTCAAGCGTGGCCCTACCAGTGGGTGCATTGTGGACCAAGAGAGCGAGTAGTATATAGACGTCTGTCAGCCTTTGGGTAATTGGGGCGTGTAAGTAAAAACCGGCCAACGTCACCCGCCGTGGCGTGCGGGGCGAGGGGAACGGAAGCCTCTTCAGGTCGCTCTCCGTGACCACCGCATGTGTTCCTCGTTCGACGTCGGCTTGCGCAACTGGCGGCTACGAACATGAATGGGCGCTCGCGATCGAGGCGAGCGCAGTCGCAGTCTGAGGCGCCGAAGAATCTGCGACTGACCAGTAAGACGTGCGGAAGGCAGCGACGACCAATTGCTGACAAGCGCAGTCATCGCTGCCGATGGATTGGCCAAGAGAGATGTTTTCCGTACGTATGCGCGACTCTACCGCCGACTTGGCTGACGGTCGCAGGCTTGCCGGATCCTTTTGCCGTGGCGACGATCAACGGCGAGCAGACCAAGTCTACAGAGTGCATCAAAAAGACGCTGCACCCGTACTGGAACCAGGTCTTTGACTTGTATGTGCACCGTGGCGGGGCGGGCAAGGGCTGACAAGGCAGGCACGCGGAGGAAGACAGCATCCTGGCCATCCAGGTCTTCGACCAGCGCAAGTTCAAGAAGAAAGACCAAGGCTTTCTAGGCGTTGTCAATGTCCCGATTGCCAGGCATATTGACCTTGACGGCGAGCCAATTGGTCTGTCGTCCCCAGAACGCCCGGCTGCTTCCGCTGACTCTTGGCAGACGAGATGTTTACGTTGGACCTCCAAAAGTCCAACGATAGCATCAACGTGAGCGGAAAGCTTATTTTCAACCTCAGCACCAACATGGGACGCCAGCCCCGAGACGAGGCTTCAGCCTCCAGTGCCGCGTCGTTGGACGGACAGCAGTCGTTGGCGTCCGCACCATCAGCTCCCGCTGCCGCCGCCGCCGCCGCCGCCGCACCTGCACTTGCACCTGCACAGCCTGAGAGGCCGGTGGAGCAGCAGTCAGCCAGTCAGGGGTCTGCGCGTCCGTCAAACCCAACCAACGGATTGCCAGGCAGCAGCCGGAGTGGGCAGGCGGGGCACAGGCGGCCAGACAGACCGTCAACAAGTGCATTCGAAGATTCTCAGGGGTGGCTTCCGGAGGGATGGGAGCGCCGGCTGGATAACCTCGGCCGGACCTACTATGTTGACCACAACAGCCGCCAAACGACTTGGACGCGGCCCACGGCGACGTTTAACCCGAATGCGCAGCGCAGCCAAATGCAGCAGCAGCATCAGCAGCGCATGCTGCCCGAAGACCGCACAGGCGCCAACTCGCCTTCGCTGCCGGACAGGACTGCATCCTCGTCCCACTCCAGCGCCTCGACCTCGCAAATGGTCGCGACGGGCGTCACCACGAGCGGCACCGGAGAGCTGCCGGCTGGGTGGGAACAGCGCCGTACGCCCGAGGGCCGGCAGTACTTTGTAGACCACAACACGCGCACAACAACATGGGTGGACCCGCGTAGGCAGCAGTACATCCGCATGTATGGCAGCAACATGCAAAACGGCATCCAGCAGCAGCCAGTGTCACAGTTGGGCCCGCTGCCGAGCGGCTGGGAAATGCGACTCACCCATACTGCACGCGTCTACTTTGTGGATCACAATACCAAGACCACGACGTGGGACGATCCGCGGCTGCCGTCTTCATTGGACCAGAACGTTCCGCAGTACAAGCGTGATTTTCGGCGCAAACTCATCTACTTCCGTTCGCAACCAGCTCTCCGCATCCAGAACGGCCAGTGCCATGTCAAGGTACGGCGTTCGCACATTTTCCAGGACAGCTACGCCGAGATTATGCGGCAGACGCCGAATGACTTGAAGAAGCGGCTGATGATCAAGTTTGACGGCGAAGACGGGCTGGATTACGGCGGTCTTTCGCGCGAGTTCTTCTTCCTGCTCTCGCATGAAATGTTCAATCCATTTTACGGCCTGTTCGAGTATTCGGCCCACGACAATTACACGCTGCAGATCAACCCGCACTCCAGCGTCAATCCCGAGCATTTGGACTACTTCAAGTTCATTGGACGAGTGGTCGGGCTGACCATTTTCCACCGGCGTTTTCTGGATGCGTTCTTCATTGGAGCCTTTTATAAAATGATGTTGAAAAAGAAGGTGACTTTGCAGGACATGGAGGGTGTGGATGCCGACTTCCATCGCACCTTGACCTGGACCATGGAGAACGACATCACCGACGTCATCTATAGCACATTTTCAGTCGATGACGAAAAGTTTGGCGAGCGGGAAACTGTGGATTTGAAGCAAGATGGACGAAACATCGAAGTGACAAACGAGAACAAGAAGGAATATGTGCAGTAAGTGCAACTGGGCGCCAGCTTTGAACCACGCGACTAACGTGACAGACTCGTTACCGAATGGAGGATCCAGAAGCGGGTGAGTGAGCAGTTTGAAGCTTTCATCTCGGGCTTCTTCGAGCTCATTCCTCAGGATCTCGTCAGCGTTTTTGATGAGCGCGAGTTGGAGCTCCTCATCGGTGGCATAGCCGAGATTGACCTCGAAGACTGGAAGAAGCACACTGATTATCGCGGTTACACGGAAAGCGATGCCGTCATCCAGAATTTCTGGAAGTGCATCGCCGGATGGGACTCTGAGCAGAAATCCCGCCTGCTGCAGTTCGCAACGGGCACATCACGCATACCAGTGAACGGATTCAAGGACCTGCAAGGGTCAGATGGGCCCAGACGATTCACAATTGAACGGTCGGGCGAGGAGACCCAACTCCCGAAATCTCACACGTGTTTTAACCGTCTCGATCTACCGGCGTACAAGACGTTTGATGCATTGCAGCAAAAACTGTTATGGGCCGTTGAGGAGACTGTGGGCTTTGGCCAGGAGTAAGTGCGGAACGGCGTAGTGTTTTAGAATGTGTTTTTTCTTCTTTCTGTAGCTACGCACGGTTGGTGGTTTCTATCATGCCCTAATCATCGGGGTCTTGTAAGGACCGGAGTAGGTATACCAATCACGAATCAATCCTGGTGTATTCCTCTCTATGCTCGGAAATCTTGTGAAAAGGTATTCACGTCCTATCCTGCCATTTAAATATTTCTTTACTTTTTTTTTCATTTCCCTAGAACCTCTTTCACAGCTTTAACAACGTTACCGATATCGCTTCGTTTCTGGTCCGTGACAGACACTCCCATGTGTCCGATACGGAGGTACTTTGTTGCAATTTGCTTATGGAGACCGCCCGCAAGTACGAGGTCATGTTTCTCCAAGAATTTCGGTAGCACATCCGGAGGGGTGATGCCCTCGGGGAGGTAAAAGGCTGTCATGCCGTTTGCCTGCAAGTTAGGGTCCGCAGCGAGCTGCTTGAGGCCAACTTCCTTTACTGCGGCTTTGACCTTTGCGCTCGCGTCGCGGTGCTGAGCGAAACGCTCCTGTAGCGGCCGGCCCAAAATGTTGGTCAGACTTGCGTGGAGAGCACGCACGAGCTGGGTCGATGGCGTGGCAAAATACGAGGGTTTGCGCGCCTCGTAGTTCTGCATAATGGGAAGCCAGTTCTTCCAGCTTGCATAATAAGAGGCGGGCTTCTCCTTGCGGCTGTGGAAGCGTTGCATGGCGCGGTCGGAGACCATCAGAATCGAGAGTCCCGTTGGACAGCCCAGCGCCTTTTGTGACGCCGTCAGCACACAGTCAATGTCCCAGTCGGTGAACTGGATCTCTTCACAGCCTACACTGCAAACTCCGTCGACAACGACAAGAGTAGACGGTGACACTTTGCGTACCAGGGCCGTTATGGCTTTGATGTCTGACAGGACGCCCGTCGAAGTGTCCGTGTGAGTCACAGTTAGCATGCGGTAGGAATTCTCCCCGAGGGCTTTTTCAATCTCGTCTGGCTTTGGACGCTCGCCGATGGGTGCCTTTAGCTGCGTTACTTTGGCTCCATATGTTTCCAAGCAGTCAGCGAAGCTGTCAGCAAAATAGCCCGTGTGTAGGACCAGGACTTGATCTCCAGCTTCGAGGAGGTTCGTGGCTACCTGGTCCCAGCCAAGCGTTCCCGAGCCGGTTATGACGAACGGCTGTGTAGCTTTGTCCGTAGCTTGGAAAAGCTTTCGCACCATCTCCAGAGTCTCGCCGAATATGTTCACAAACGGCTTGCCTACATGGCTCTCGGCATGGTATGTCATGGCTTGGGACACTTCATCGCCGACTTCAATCGGGCCTGGAATCATCAAAGCTGGGTGAGATGCCATCTTGGGTAAAGAGTTTTCTTCTTCTTCTTCTTCTTCGTTGGTCTTCTGTTCCGGTTCTTGGATAGTCTGCGTGCCTTGGCTTCTACTTGTGATCGGTGCGGGCTGAGACTGATATGCTTCGTCTCTGCCAACGGAAAAGGGAGTATTAAGTGGAACGTCCGACTCCAAATGCCGAGCGATAAGGAACAAGCGATGGTGAGGCGCCATCTGCCAGTGCCCGCTTTTACCTCGACGCCTCGGAACCATGTGCATAGACGGGATGCGCCGTCGGGAGCGGCGCGATCCGTCGGGCCGGGCCCGTTAAACGTCACCTCCCAGATGTTCGCTGACCATTGCGGATCAAAGTCAAACTACAATGGCCAGGCTGATCCTGGTTCTCGGCGACCTCTTCATTCCGGATCGTGCAATCGTGAGCCCGAAACCGACGCTGCGAACGCCAACAACGGCTGGCTGACGCGGCTTTTGTTTCCAGGACATTCCGGCAAAGGTAACGGCCTTTTTGCTTCCAGCCTGTCATCACCCTGACCAGTGTACAAGTTCAAAAAACTCTTGACGCCGGGGAAGATTAGTCAGATCCTCTGTCTTGGGAATCTCACGTCACCATCAGTTTATTCTTTCCTCCGACCCATCGCTCCCGACCTCCAGCTCGTCAAGGGAGACTTTGACATTGTGCTTTCCACAGCACCTCCACCGGGTCATCAGGCTTCGGAGAACAGCTACACGGTACCCACAGCGCTCAGCAAGGTCGTTACCCACGGGAATCTGCGCATAGGCTTTACCCACGGCGATGCGATCCTCCCGCCCGGTGATCCAGACGCTCTGCTCATCGCTGCGAGGCAGATGGACGTCGATGTCCTCTGCTGGGCCGGTACATGTAAATTTGAAGCGTACGAGATGGAGGGCAAGTTCTTTGTCAATCCTGGCTCCGCGACGGGCGCGTGTTCGTGGTCGGATGCTGAAGACGAGGAAAGGAATGTTCCGTCGTTTGTGCTCATGGAAGTGCAGGGCGATGGGCTGACGTTGTATGTTTACCAGCTGAGGGAGAATGAGGCCGGAGAGGAGAGCGTGGGCGTGGAAAAGGTCACGTATAAGAAGTCTTGATGTGTTTCATCACACTGTGTGCCCCTTCTACGTCTTTCGACATCTTACACAATAATACCTTTGCCTCGTGTACTTGACCCGCAGTTTGGTGACATGAGTGGCTTGAGTTAGTCTAGAATGTCTATCATCTGTCTCAGCTCTCAATCCTGCTTCACATTGCTCAATTTGCTGTCTTGTTCAGAGACTGGCATTGTTACATGGAGACTGGGCAGCAGGCTTCTTGCGCTCTGTCTCGCGCCTTGGATGAGAACGGCATCCATTATTACCAAGGCAGCCATGGCTTCTACGATTGGAACAGCACGGGGAACAACACAGGGATCGTGACGGCCCTTTGCCTCCAGCACGCCACTAACCTCGTCGTAGCCCGTCGTCTGCTGTGCCTGGCCGATGGTGGCCGGAGACTTGAAGGCCACGTCAAAGTAGATGTGGGCGCCGTTGCTGATGCCGCCCTGGATGCCACCGGAATTGTTCGTCTTGGTCGTCAGACGCGGCCTCGGGAATTTGCTCCCTGGCGGAGGCGTCGACGCTCTGATGAACGGGTCGTTGTGGACGGATCCACGCAACTCGCACCCACCGAAGCCAGAGCCGATTTCAAACCCCTTAGTGGCCGGAATAGACATCATGGCATGCGCGAGCTTTGCTTCCAGCTTGTCAAAGCATGGCTCGCCGAGCCCACTGGGGCAGTTTCGCACCACACACGTTACTACGCCGCCAATGCTATCCTGATGGTCCCTGTAGTGGGCAATCAAATCTTCCATGCGCTTCTGCGCCTGCTTATCGGGGCATCGAACTGGCAGGAAGCTGTCGACATGCTCCCGCGTCACGCTGTCAACCAGCTTGAGGAATTCTGGGTTCTGGGACTTGGTTGGATGCTCCTTGGTCTCGGGAAACAGGTGTTCGTGCCCTACCGAAGCCGTAAAGGCGACGATTTCCACCCCGTGTGCAACTCTCAGGTATTTCTCCGCAATTCCGCCTGCTGCCACTCTTGCAATTGTCTCCCGTGCACTGCTCCGCCCCCCGCCGCTACTGGCCTTGACTCCATATTTCTCCAGATACGTCCAGTCGGCGTGGCTGGGGCGCGGGAAGTTGTTGATGTTGCGGCCGCCGCCTCCGTAGTCGCGCGGTCGTTGGTCCTCGTTCAACACCCGCAACCCGATCGGAGTGCCCAAGGTTACCCCGAGCTCTGTCCCCGATTGTATCTCTACACGATCCTTTTCATCCCGGGGCGTCGTCAGAGCTGACTGACCCGGTCTCCTCCGCGTCAATTGTGGCTGAATGTCGCTTTCGTTGAGCTCCAGTCCGGGCGGGCAGCCGTCCACTATGGCCCCAACCGATTTGCCGTGTGATTCGCCATACGTGGTAAGCCGGAACACTTGGCCAAAGGTTGACATTGTGTTTCGACTGAATATGTATATCCCCTATGTGGAAGATGGCATATACATGTATTCATCCCCTACATGGCAGCTGCACCGCTGAGGTCTTGGCGGGCCACACAACATTTTTTTCATCTCACGAACAGCTGCATATGTTGATTCACGGGAAAGCTCATCAAATCAATCCTCAAACTACTGGGTATCATGTTGAAAATGCCCCTTGGCGATGCAGCGGTTGAGTGCTGCGACAACGCCCCCTCTAAGATCTACTGTTTGCTATACTTGCCGCGGAAGAACTTGGCAGCATTGACCATGTTCGAAAGCGACTCCTTGGTTTCCTTCCACTGACGCGTCTTCAGGCCACAGTCCGGGTTAATCCACAGCTGATCAGGCTTCAGGTATTTGAGCATTTCCTCAATGCGCTGCTTGATTTCCTCTTCCGACGGCACACGTGGGCTGTGGATGTCGTACACACCCGGGCCAATGTGACGAGGGTAGGCCTCATCGATAAACACCTTGAGCAACTTGGCATCCGACTTGGAGTTTTCAATCGACAAGACGTCAGCATCAAGGGCGGCAATGGCATGGAAAAAGTCTTGGAATTCCGAATAGCAGAAGTGCGAGTGGATCTGAGTGGAATCGCGCACCCCTGCAGTGGACAACTTGAAGCTGTTCACGGCCCATGACAGGTACTTTTCACGCTCAGTGCCCGCACGTAGCGGCAATCCCTCGCGCAAGGCTGGCTCATCCACTTGAATCACGTAAACTCCGGCCGCTTCGAGGTCAATGACCTCATCACGGAGAGCCAACGCCAGCTGCTGCGCCTGCACCGACTGGTGGACGTCATCACGCGGAAAGGACCAGCGGAGGCAGGTAATGGGGCCAGTCAGCATGCCCTTCATCGGCTTCTTGCTTACGCTGACTGCATATTTGCTCTCCTTGACCGTCATCGGCGCCGGACGCGAGATATCGCCGACCACAATTGGCGGCCGCACACAGCGGGAGCCGTACGACTGCACCCACGCATGCGTAGTAAACACATAGCCGTCGAGGCGCTCTCCAAAGTATTGCACCATGTCGTTGCGCTCCGGCTCCCCATGCACAAACACATCCAGATCCAGCTCCTCCTGGATGGCAACCACATCCCGAATCTCCTTCTCAATGAACTTTTCGTACTCCTCAGCAGACAACTCCCCCTTGGTAAACTTGTTACGTTGGATGCGAATGTTCTGTGTCTGCGGGAAGGATCCGATAGTGGTGGTAGGAAACATGGGAAGCTTGAGATGCTGCTTCTGCTCCTCGTATCGCTTGGCAAACGGCGCCTTGCGCTCGTGCATCTCGCGCGTTACAGCTTCCTGGCGCTTCTTGACTTCCGGGTTGTTTGTGCGCTTGGACGTGGCGCGTGACTTCATGCTGGCCGCGTTGGCCTCGAGCTTTTCGCGTACCGAAGCCGGGCCTTCGGTCACCGCCTTTGCAATGACTGCCACCTCGGTTGCCTTCTCAACCGCGAATGCAAACCAGTCCCGCACTTCACTGTCAAGCTTCTTCTCGCTTTCAAGCGTGTGAGGGGTATGCAGCAGAGACGAAGACGTGGCAATGATAACGCGATCCTTGCCGAGCTTTTGCAATGCCTTCTCGGCGAGCTCGATGCTCTTCTGGAAATTGTTTTTCCAGATGTTACGACCATCCACGAGACCAGCTGATAACACTTGCTTCTGCCCAAGATGTTCAAGCACCTTGTCCAGCTGCTCGGGCGCGCGGACCAAGTCGACGTGCAAGCCGTGCACGCCACCAAGGGCGGCATCGACAACGTCGAGATTGTGGACAACGTCGCCAAAGTACGTGGCTACAACCAGCTGAGGACCGGCCTTCACGAGCTTCTCGTAAGCGGGCTTGAAAGCATCCTTGGTCTTGGACGGCAGATCGAAAACGAGGACTGGCTCGTCGATCTGAACCGTCTCTGCACCGGCCTTGGCGAGAGCCTGCAAGAGCTGTTCGTAAACAGGCAGCAACTTTGGAAGCAAAGTGATGGGGTCGACACTCTGACCACGGTCGGCCTTGCCGAGATGAAGGAACGATACGGGGCCAAGTAAAACAGGACGGGTAACGATGCCGGCCTCCTTGGCTTCAAGGAAGTGTCTCACAGGTTTGGGATCATCCGCCAACTTGAATGTCTGGTTGTCGTGGAACGTCGGCTTCACATAGTGGTAGTTGGAATCAAACCACTTGACCATCTCCAGCGCCGGCACGTCGACATTGTCCTTTTGATGGCCACGGCCCATGGCAAAGTATTCATCAAGCGTCGACAGCTTCTGCTTGCTGTAGCGGTCAGGAATGGCCTGAAACATCTGGATGTGGTCCAGTACGTGGTCGTAGTAGGCAAAATCATTCGATGGAATGATGTCTACGCCGGCATCCTTCTGGATCTTCCAATGCTCCAAACGGAGCCTCTTTCCCTCAGCAAGAAGTTCGTCCTTGGACAGTTTCCCGCCCCAGTAAGCCTCTGTTGCCTTCTTCAGATCACGCAGCTTTCCCATGCGGGGAAAGCCCAAAACCGATGATTTTACCATGTTGAGGGAATGTAGGAAGATGATTGTGGTCAACGAAAGCTTTTAGAAAAAAAATTCGGTGTGGGGTCGCGGGGCTGTCCCCGCACCTTGCAGCTTGTGGGTGGAACGGGAAACACCCGGTAGCCGTAATGCGGTAAACCATTACGTTTTTTACAACCCTGGACAGCCATCGTGGAGGATCGGGCAATCAAACGGTTCCAAACCAGCCTGATGCAACAACCCGGAGAACATTGGCCTATTTGAGGTCCGTGGTAATGCGAGGACTTCTGATAGAGCGTGGACCGTAGCGGTTTGCTGATGTTGTCTCATGAGTCAAGCGATCGACAAATCAATTAAGGGGTCTTGGGTATCTGTAGAGTTAATTGCTGCGAATTGCTCAAGGTGTTGTTGAATGGAGCATTAGAATGGTCGAGAATAGACAGATGGCACTCAACAAATGTCGTGCTGTGTACCAATTTAGATCCAGCCTCGCCACCCGCCACCATCAGAGATCGCCACTGGATGCCTTTTGGAAGGTGGGTGCGAACAACCGTCCGAGTGGCGATGGAGAATGTGTCCGAGCTCGCATTAATTAGTTTGACACTGCATTGGGCGGCTTCCGGGGGCTTTATCTTCACAGTCCCTGCCTGCTTCTACCATCTCACATCGTCTCCTCTTCTCCCACGCCTATCTACACCCCATCAATACACACCTCTAATCCTCCATCCACAACTATTCCCAGCACCATGCGCTCCTTCTTGTTTGCCCTCACCTTCGGCCTCGCCGCCGCTCAATCCGCCTCTACCTCCGCTGCTGCTGCTGCTGCCTCTGGCACATCTGGATGCGGCAAGCAGATTGATGCGTGAGTCTTCTTGCACCACATGGTCATGTACGCTTACTAACGGCTATAGCATCATTACTTCCTGCCTTGGATCCATGAACGCCCAGCTCCAATCCTGCAACCAGCAAGATTGGGATTGTCTCTGTGAACAGTCCAACAATGTCAAGACTTGCTACAACAACTGTCCCACGGACCCCAGGGCCTATGCTATTGGACAGCAAACTGAGAGCTACTGCAACGCTGCCAAGCAGTGAGTATACATTGACACATGCATTTGCTTCAGGTGACTGACAAACTAGATATGGTACTACGTCTAAGAGCAAGACCGCTACGGCCACTAGCACTGCCTCTTCTCAGGCCTCTTCCAACTCGGCCTCTGCTACTTCCAGCGGCTCTTCTGCTGCCACCTCATCTGTATGTGCTTCCCTAACACCTCATCCCCATCAACTCTAACCTGTACAGTCGTCCAATGGCGCCTCTGCCACCGAGTCTTCCGGCGCGTCCTCCAGCAGTTCCAGCGATTCCAGCAAATCTAACAGCGCCTCTGGTGTTGTCGTTGCTCCTGTCGGTGCACTTGCAGCCATCATTGGCCTTGTCGCCCTTTTCTGAACCGTATAAAGACTTCGTGGCGTAATGTGAGCTTTACAAGAGATCGTAATAAATGTAGCGTTTCAGCGATTTTTCTGCTTGATGATAAATAGACCTCTGTCGATCTTTCTATTTTCGTCTCAAGGGCTTGATCTTGATGCAGGGAATGCATGACAGGTCTTGGCGCATACGCAGTTCCAACGTACAAGCTACATTAGTGTAGTACGTCCTTGGTATGCAGGTCTACCATGCGACAATTAATTTTTTGGAAGAGTAGTGAATATGTAAAAGTCGATCAGTATATGATATTCGGAAGATGAGCCTGTATTTCTCTTCGTCATAATATTTCGACTTGGGGAACAAGTCACTTACCGGGAGCGAGTTTTTCATTCGATGCTATCAAAGCTCGGTCGCGGCCAGCTCTCTTGGGGCATTCTGTTCCCGGAAGCCAAGCTCTTCCTGACCTCATGTCTCAACCTTGAACCAATAACAACCAGGTCCACTGTCGCCGGCCTCTTCTTTGGACTTCCGCTCAACATGCGAACAATCAGGTCGGGATAGCTCACTGGCAACTTTCAAGGAGCCAGTCGATGCCGCACCACTTTCTCATCGTAATCCTCCACCGTGTTATCGAAAAACGGGTATTATGTCATCATGGTGGAGTAGACCACGGCGCCGGTGCTATACACATCCCTGCGAGCGAGGTGTTTGGCTGTCCTCACTGAACTCCGTCGACTGTGGAATTCTGGCGGCACGTACCCGTCTGGTCCGCTGAAGAAAGCCTAGAGGCGGCTCTTACCAAAACCTCTGAGAACGATGCGTAGCAATGGGTCCAAGGCTTTGTCTCAGTGCATTAATATGTTAGCTAGTTGTATGTTCCCGTGGATCAAGCAGTCATGACCAGTCACTTTGTCGTTGGGGGTATCAATGTCTTTGATGCCCAGGTGGAGGAACCCTAAGACCGAGGCCATGGAGGACATTATATGATCAACAGAGCTTGGACATTCTCGCTCCCCGTGGATGCCCCTGCCAGTGCTGGATGAGGTTCTGGAGGTTGTCTTCGCCCAGGTGATACTATGGCACTTTATGCCAGTTTTCATTGTCATATTCGTGAATGAACATCTGCATCAGGTTGCCGTTTTTACGCAACTGATCCCTCAGCAAGTTGATCTCGGCCGGAATGTTCGTCAGGCCATCCCCACGGCCGATCAGTTGCTTCACAACCACCAGTCTCCCACCGGCTTGGCCAGCTCCAGAGTGGCCAGGGTGACTGCTTCGTTGGTAATCAACCAAATTTGATGGTATTCTATGCTGCGCTGTTTCGAATGAAATAAGACGGGATTTATCGGAACTTCCAAAGAGTCACCTCATTGATGAATGGGCCAATATCCTTCCAGTTTTGGACCGTTGGAACAAACACCTCATGGTAACAAAAAGGGATCACTCTCGCGGAAGTTTTTCGTCAGGCAACGTTTGCCAGCTTCGTGGAGCCGTATCTCACCTTCTTGTACGTGAATATGATCTGCTCCAAGGAAGCATGACTGTGATAATCTGGCTTGAGCAGACCGTTAGTGGAGCATCATGATCTATTGTTGTTCTTTGTTCTTGCGTCTAACAATAATTAGTAAGAGCGGTTCTTTGTCAAGGACAAGGAGACTGACCGTCTCGTGCTATGATATATAATTGTCGGATGCAATACTGCAAGAATAACAGTGCACGTGGAGATATTGGCGTTGGAATTGCACAGATTTCACTGAAGCCTTTGTATGATAGCGTATCGTTTTGACTACAAATTTTCCGATGCAACCTTTTTGCAAAACTGACAACCTGAAGATCAGCCAAATCCTTACTTGAACTATCTCACTCCACCGATCATACAGCAGCACAAGAAGTGAGTTTAGCTTGTTTTGAGGGAGCCATTCATACGTTCAACCAATCTTCAAAGCTTCCAAAAAAATACAAGACCATTTCAAAGTTAGCTCACAGCCATATTTTGTGTACAGTCACCCTGTTGAATGCCTAGGTCTATTCGAGACTGTCAATCAAATCGAGAGAGGGGCTTCTCTTTCGTTGATTTGTGCCTCCCGAGGACTCTTAGCTGGACCATGAGCGCGCATGTATTGGAAGCATCACCACTAGTAATTGCGACCAAACAGCTTTAGTAAAAAGTATGTGCGACGTTCCACATACGTTGTGCTAGGTTTCCCACATCTGTCCTATCAGTATGCCCCCCGACAAGTCGGTCTCTAGGCCATACTGCGCATTGCTTGCGATGATAAGGTGTCCGTGAGCAGTGCAGTGCCAGGAGCATGTCGCCCGCGAGATAAATTATACACCCTTTTGCTGACCAGCGCAGTGGTACAGTATTTGCCCCGTTTTTTGCCTTTCGATCTTTCAGACTCTTGCAGCCAATTAATGACAGCTACTTTTTTTTTGCTCAATCTTTCATCTTACAATTGGCTCTGTGGATGCTTTTAACGTTTTAAGAATTCGCTAACCCTCTCCCGCAGCGTAAATGGAACCCAGCAACATCAATACGGAGCAAACCCGCCCCGAGCTCGACCTCGATAGCCGCCGCGATAGCCCCCGCGCGGCGTGAAGGGCTGTGAGCCATAGCCGCCACGCGACCCATAAGGAGAGAATCCGCCGCGTCCGCGAAAGGTGCCACGCCCACCCCGTCCGCCACGGGTCATGCCGGGCAAATTTGTTCGCTTGGGGGTAACCTTTCGCATTTGTTAGGATTAGACTTGTATGAACATGGGGAAATCACATACCTTGATATTGCGTCCGCGGAAGGTGCTGTCGTTCAAGGCCATAGCTTGCGCGACCAGACCAGGTTCGCTAAACTCCACATAGGCATATCCTTTGGGATGGCCAGTAAACTTGTCCAGCAGGATCGTTACCCGGTTGATGCTGCCGCATGACTGAAAGTGTGCCTGAATCTCCTCGGGACTTGTGCCATAATCGACATTTCCGACAAAGATACTTCGGGCATCAATGTCTTCTTTGCTCTCACGTAGCTTGTCGGCTTGTGTATCTATCGAGGCCTGCATCTCGCGCAGCTTGGCTGCCTCGGCCTCCATCTCCTGCACACGCTTCTTCATTGCTGCAATTTCCGCTTCCTCATTGCCCTCATCTATTCCATCGTCTTGTCGCACCATGTCGAGTGAGGTATCTACCTCCCTTTCAATCGTTTGAGGCATCCTGTCGCGAGTGAATAGCAGGTCGGGTCAGTGTGCAAATCGTATAAAAAAGATGTTGTTGCAACAAGGTTAGCCCTAGTTCCAGATCTGGTTAGCGCTGAATCTTGATTTCAGTTAGTGCCAACACAGACATTTACCGGGAAAACTGGTGGGCCGTCCATCATGAGCCTTGATACGATCAAATAGACATGTTGGTGCGAACCACATCCCATCCACATAGCTTTGTGTACATTAAGTCGCCAGCAAGGTCTTCCTACATCGAGAGACTCCCATACGCTCTCTATAATTTGCGCGTACACGGCTTGCGCAGACCCAGTATTCATGTCACGTTCATCAAAGGGAAGCTATGAAGACAGTGAAACTGGTTTAGTTTATTACAGAGACATTTTACAAGTAGTAATCGAGCTGGGTGGGTAGAATGACTTTTTGCACCCCGTCTGTGCTACACATCTAACCTTCGAACGTGAGTGAGGTACCGATCTTGTGGCCGGCCTAGTTGAAAAAATTAGCGCAAACATACCATTGAGGTCTAGACATACCTCGTTCAATTTCTGAGTATCAAGCGAAAGACCGAGACCGAGAGTGGTGCCGGGGTTGAGCTTAGTGCTATAGGCGAAAGCAGCAATGCCGCGATCGTTGATCTTAGCCTGTCGTATTTGTCAGTAATGCATTTGCCTACAGCCTGTATAGCTTGCCTTTGCAAAGCTCATCGAGTCCAGCTTGTACTTGGACGCAAGCTCAAGCCCACTCGCCTTGGAGGAGCGGACATCGTATCCAGCCTTTGCACCAACTTCGACTGCATTATTGACCTTCTGATAGAAAGAGGCCATTACCATGCTGAGGTTCTGAATTCCCTGAAGTGACGCCGTGTAAGTAGGCGTCGAGTAGGCGACGGCGAGACCGTAGCGGGTGACAGCTGCCTTCTGCACGTCGTAGGCAGCTTCACCACCGACAAGGAAGCCTTCGTGGCCAGCAACAACATCGACAATGGCATCAATGTTGCCGCTGGACTGGGCGTAATTGAGGAAAGCTCGGGAATGGACGTTGGGGTTTTTGAAAGCCATAGTTAGCTTCTGCGCGGCACTGCTGGGTTTGCTGGGATTCCACAGGTTCTGCAGGTCGATCTTGGCACCAGGGGCCACAACATCGGCGAGCTCAACCTTGGTATCGAGCAGCGAGGCCGTGTTCCATGCCTGAGTGATGGTGACACCTAAAGCGTGGCGCAAAGTTAGAGCCACCGTTTCCGAGGACAAATAGCTTGGGAGTTGAAGCGATGCAGAGGCGGCATGGGAGATACACGACCAATGCAACGCCTTGAGGCAGTGGACATACCCTGAGGCTTGAGAGTATGCTTTCCCTCGAGCTGTGGCGAGTCAGCGACAATCGGCGGCAGCGGAGGCAGCACTTACAGAGCCACTCGTAACACCATCAAAGCCCTGCTTGCCCTTGACCGTAACATTGGTGCCGTTGGGCGCCTTGAGCTTAACGTCGAGCGTGGCTAGAATCGTGTCAGTTGGCAATGCTCAGCGGCAACATTGGGCTTACAGACCTTGGGCGGTGTGGTAAAAATCGCGCGTGATGAGCTGCACGGTCGCGTCAGTGTGGCCGTCACGCAAGAGGGTTACATACATCATTGGCGGCCTTGGCCACATCGCCGTAGGCCGGCACAGGCATGGCGAACGACTTGTTCACCTCCTTGACCAGTTTCTCCGTCGAGCCAAATGGCTTGGGAATATCGGAGCTGAATGGAGACGACATATTGAACCAGTTCTGCAGGCTTTGAGATGGGCGCTGTGTGTTCTTGTCAGGAGGTGCTGTCAAGGTGTGCGGAAGAGAACGGCGGAGGAAGAAAAAGGATCGGGGCGCTTGGGCCCCTTTGGGTAAAGCGCACCTTTGCAGCAGATGGCTCACCCTGAAGCCCGGCCTCTTCTTCGTGAAGCATTACTTCGGCCATTGTTGTGCAACTCTGCCCCTGCAGATTCCACGGGAAAGAATCTGTTGGCGCCGGCCTGTTGCATGTAAACTAACACACGTGCACGCTCCACCAAACAAAAAGGAAAGCGCAGGGGAGCGCAGGGAGAGGGTAGACAACGCGCTAGGGACTTTGCAGCTAGATACTTGGTGGTAGAAGTGCCGTCTGTCAGTACTGCTGACACTTTACGTGAAGCTAAACTACTCCCCGGGCTTGTATGCCTGTTCATGGGTTGATATCGCTCTCCCAGATGGATCCGTCTGCTTGCTCCATGTGGGTGTCCATCGCATGACCGTGCTGGCGCAGTAGGGCGGGAAGTGCTCGTCAAACATGCACCGGTACCAGTAGGCCTCCTTGGAATCGGGTATGTCGTCGCCCCAATGCGGCTTGTCTTTGCGCACGTTTGCCTCCTTCATCTGTTCATCCGTGACCATCTTCTTGGCCTCGTCTTTGAGTGCATCGATCCATCCGTAGCCCACGCCGTCAGAAAATTGCTCCTTCTGGCGCCAGAGTATGTTTTTGGGAAGATAGGCCTTCTCGCCGGGAGGCAGGTTGGCTGGGTCAAAAGCAGCCCGCATGATGTACTTCTCTATCCTGTCTTTTGTGATCATCTTCTCTGCGGGGTCAATGTTCATAGCCACATCCAGGAACTCCTTGTCCAGAAAGGGCACGCGGGCCTCAACACCCCAAGCACAGGTTGACTTGTTGGCTCGAAGACAGTCTGCAAGATGCAGGTTCTTGACCCTACGCACCGTCTCCTCGTGGAACGCCTTCTTGTCCGGGGCGGCATGGAAGTACAGATATCCACCAAATATCTCGTCGGATCCCTCGCCAGAGAGTACCATTTTGATACCCATGGCTTTGATTTTCCTCGAGAGCAAGAACATGGGTGTGCTGGCACGTATTGTCGTGACATCGTAACTTTCCAGATGGTAGATGACATCAAATAGCGCATCGAGTCCATCTTGAATGGTAAATGTAAAAGAATAATGTTTCGTCCCAAGAAACTTGGCCACTTCTTGTGCTGCCTTTGCATCAGGGGAGCCTGGAAGCCCAATCGAAAAGCTGTGGAGTTGTGCGAGAACAGGCGCTTCTGAGAGTTGGTAGTCTTCATCGATACCTGCCAGATTATCATCCTCCCAAGTCTCTTCTGCTCTGCCGTTGGCTTGTGGGCTCGATGTCCCAGACCTCGATAGCGCCTGCTGCTTGGCTTGTTCTCGTTGCAGCCGCAGGGTTTCTCTCTGTGCAACTGACGCTACCAGAGAACTGTCTAATCCACCAGAAAGAAGAACTCCAAATGGTACTTCGGCCATCATCCTCTTCCTTACAGATCGTTCGAATGTCTCCCGCAGCTGTGTCAAATCCAAGGGGTTCGATGGGACCTTACTCGGTTCTATCAACCATTTGGGCGCATAGTACCTGGTTAGCTTGTCCGTTTTGCTGTCATAAACATGTCCTGGAGGGAACGTTTCGATCTGATCGCAGACGGGAAATAAGGATTTAAGCTCACTGGCAAAGTACACAGCCCCTGGTGTACTTGAATCCCTTCCGATATAAAAGGTCGTGATACCGATTGGATCTCTGGCTGCAATAGTTCTGTCGAGGTTCTTGTCATGAAGTACCCAGCTGAACATGCCATCCAAGTACTTTGGAGCATCAATACCATGTTCTTGATACAAGGGAATGATGACTTCACAATCACTGTGAGTCTTGAACAGATACTGCTTGTGCAGTTTATGGCGAAGGATTTTGTGGTTGTAGATCTCTCCGTTGACTGCCAGAGCCAGCGAGCCATCATCGCTCACTATGGGCTGAGCCCCGGTGTCTATTCCCACAATGGAGAGGCGCTCATGTACCAGAATTGTACTGTTGGCAATGTGGTTGCCACTCCAATCCGGACCACGATGCTTGACCTGCTTACCCATGCGGATAGCTGTAGGTCGGAACTTTTGCACATCGGGGTGGCTGTTGCAACGTGAGCGTTGACTTCCAAGACACCTGGGAAACTCACCAGTGACATGCAAATATTCCGCACATGACGGCTACGGGAATGAGTCGTTTGGTCGAACAGTCTTTATCAAAAAGATACACGTTTAGCGCTAGCGGCTTGGCAACTCTATGATACCGTGGGGATGTTATGTAAGCGGAGGACCGAGAAGCTTAACGCCCTCCGAGGACAGTCAAAGTGAAATCCAGCGTTGCAGTTGAACAGCATTGCAACCAAGCATTCAAACTACGAGGACAAAAGTAGACGAAGACGAAGACGAAGAAGATGTGTTAATGATCTTCAAGTCTTTGGCTATCATACCGTTTCGTTAGATTTCTGGATTGTGATGAAGGTGCGATGTTGAACTTCAGGAGTGTTGAGCTTCCTGTGCTCGGCTTAAGAAACAGATCAAGCGTCCTATCACCAATGGCGGTGAGAATGAGGGATAACGACTTTTGGGTCGAAGGTCAATACCCAAGTCAAAGTTCTCAAAGGGTACCGCATCAACTGGACAATCACATGGAAATTTTACGAATGACGGGTGGGCCGGGCCGGGCCGGGCCAGATCTATGTCCTGCCACGCAATCATCGTTTGTTGACACGGGCCTTGATTGGAAACGCTCGGGAGACGTCGAGGAATGTTTGTAGATTTGCCTGCAATACCCGCTCACTATGAGACCTGCTTTGGCAGCAGCGGCGCATCGCACACGTGCTAGAGCCACATCGTTGTCCACCGTGCCGCCAGCAGAAAATTCAGAGCACTACCACCCTCATCTGGCGGCCATTGCCGCCTCCATATTGTACCTATCGCCTTGTCCTTCCAACGAGGGCCGTCGTGTTTACATATTGAATGCGGCCGCACTTCCCGATGCCTTCGAAGTTGACTACGACAGTTTGTTGGCCTATGTTCTAGCCAGGCTTCCTGGTGAGGATGAGTTGCTGTCAGGCACCGAATATGAAATCATCTTCTTTGCTGGCGGTCCACCCGAAGGGGCAACAGTCGACAAGAAGGCCGGGCCCGGCGCAGGCTGGTATTTGCAGGTTTATAACGTCTTAAGCCGAGCAACGAGGAAGAAGCTGCAAAAGTTGTACATTGTGCATCCTCGCACTTGGGTCAAGGTCCTGCTCAGCGTCTTTGGCACTGTTGTATCGCCCAAGTTCAGGCGAAAGACGGTACACGTAAACACGTTGACCCAGTTGGCCCAATTCGTATCTTTGGAGAAGTTGCTCATCCCTCCCTCGGCTTACCAGCACGATCGAAAGTTGACCCCAGAAATCATCGTGCCTTCTGTGAGTGGTCGAAGAGCGTTTGGTGCAAGGCACCCGTTACCAAAGAACATTGAGACGGGTCAAACAAGGCTGCCGCGGGTGCTCAGAGAGGCAACCACTTTTGTGCTACAACCAGAAAACATCGTTGCCGAGGGTCTGTTCCGTATTCCCGCACACAGCGTTCTGTCTGGCATCCTCAAAGAAGCATACGATCGCGGTCAACAATTTATCGTCTGGAAAGGCAATGGAGCCACGGTTGTGCAGCCAGGGATGGATCCCGCTTTGGTAGAGGAAGTGCGGACCGAAGATTCCTACACGGTGCACTCTGCAACCAGCCTGATAAAGCTGTGGTATCGTGAATTGCGTGAGCCCGTCTTTGGCGAGCAGAGCTACCCGTACTTGAGGGAAAGGTTCTCCAGCCCAGACTCTGTAGTGACACCAGAGGATTTGGTGGATCTGATCCTGCCTGGTTCCCCATCTTCTCCATTGGCCGCCACAAGTCAGGAGATTCTCTCTCGGCACTTGTTGCCTATGCTCTCAGAGGTTGCTGCCCATGAGCCACAAAACAAGATGAATGCAGATAACCTTGCTATCTGCTTCTCCATGTGTTTGGTTTGTGGCCCTGACCAGATGGAAGACGCCAAGATGTCCTCTATCTTGCGGAAGGTCCTTCAAGCGGCTATCCAGATGTGGCCTCAACTACGTTTAGGGCTCGGCATTGACTCAAAAGCATTTGAACACGACCTCATGCCACCAAGCGATATGCGTGATTATGAGGATCCGTTGGAAGAGCCCATCATCGCCACGTCCTCGTTCAACGAGAATGGCCATAGAATCCAACTGGACGAGTCCGATGAGGAGAGCCAAAGTCCATCGACTTGGTCCCGTCAGCGAGCGACGTCTACCGCCAAGCACATTGCAGGTGCAGTCTTGCCAAGGAAGTCGAAGCCGTCAGTGTCTGAGACGACACCACCGCAAATTGCCACGCCACCGCTCAATCCAGGAGTAGATAGCCCGGTCAAAAGAAAACCCGTGCATTCCTCAGCAGAGATTTTGATGGAGAAGTTGGCCACTGGCGGCGTCACTTGCGACTCATCAGATCCAGAAGAAAGCCGCAAGGTCGATGGATTCAAACCCACAATGAGCACCCATAATTCACTCGCACAAGCCGCACAAGCGGTGGTTATTTCGCGCAAGGCGCCTCCAATACCACCACACTCCCGCAAGCCTTCCAAACCCATTGTCGAAAGCAACAACGTCACGCACGATAAGCCCGAAACTAACAGTTCGAATGGCAACACCGAAGGACCCATGTTCGCAAAGCCCACCCATCCAGCATCATCATATAAGAAGCCCGCGCCACCTACAAATATCAACGAGTCAAATCCCATAGCGGCTTCGGGATTAATGCAAGTCCCGCCCCGCAAACTTCGCACCCCATCACCAGGTTTGCTCCAGCGAATTTCTTCCATGGAACTCGATAACAAAACCCCCAAACTCCCGCCGCCACAAGACAGAAACGCAAGCTTCAAGAAAGCAAGTGTGGATGATTTGAGGAAGATTTATGAGGGGAAGTGAGGCATTACATGATGGGAGTAATGGCGGGTGGCATGGCGTTTTTTCCTGTTACTTTGCGCATACATCTTATTTCTTCGTTGGCATGAGCATGTTTCTTTATGAGAGTTCTGAGGTGTGCTAATAAGCATTTAAATCTTTTTTTTTCCTACTCCTCGTGCTAAAGGCGTCTCTAGTCCGAAATTCAAAGCAAAACTCTATCGTGGACAGAAGCCCGTGCCAGTCTAGCGCGGGACAGTTTCTACACTACATTAACCCAACGCTACAAAACGCTGTAAACCATGTATCACAGACATGTCTTGTCTAACTGATCCCAAAGAACCTGACAACCGCATTTCTCTCCACCGTCCCATCCACTTTGGTGCCGCTATGATTTCCATTCTTCTCGCCAGATGTCTTGGAACAATTTTTCAAAACCAGCAACCCGGAGGCCTGGACTTCTTTTACCAGACCAGGGACCAGGTTGAGTAATTTCTCCTCGCAAATAATTCCCGCGAGATAGTTCTCCTCTGCAATCCGTACGGTCTCTTTAACGGATCTGCTGGTGACTCCGCAGGGAAGTTTCGTCGTTGAGGAAGAGTCGTGCTTTTCCGAGGGACAAAAGGCGTTGCACAGGAAAACTGGATCTGATCAAGTTAGAAAGAAAAACAAGCTTGGCGTTTTATTATGCGGAACTTACGAATGCTTTGCTTCCAATTTAATGCAATGCATACTTCTGCGTCGTAGGACGTGAAGATCACATTTTTGGGAGACGCTGCAGCTGCATTGATCATCCGACTCTGCGAATGAGAAAATATGACTTTCAGAACCGCATCCATTGTGGTGTTGACGTCTTGCACTTGGGACATATGAGACTCTTCCGCTTCAGATGCGTTGGGACGGCAAATATGCACTTCTAGCTGCATATCCGCGGCCAATAACTCCAATGCTTGTGCCAAAGACCAGCATGCTTCTGCCAGGCTTTTTTGGATACCAACAACATCATGCAGGTCTGTTGGCAACGACAAAGTACTTGTAGCAGTGAGGTCAGAGAGATCCTGGAATGTCAACCTGCTGATAAGGTCATTGCGACTGCGTGGTATTGACAAGTAAGGGTAAACCACCGGAATTCCATCGCTTGATACTTGGACAAAAAGTCTTAGGTAGTCTCCTGATAATCGTGTCTCAGCCTCCGATCCACCTGGCTGGCTTGATCTTCTATATGACGGCATTTCAAGAGATCTGCTCTCGACTGGCTTCACAACTTGATAGCGGAAAGCAATGCTCCCCACTGCTCTCATACGCAGATCGAACAGCTCGCATTCATAAAACCCTGAATTGCCGGTGAAAATTCGGCTCGATGCAGCGGCTCTGGCGATTATTTTGCTGCCAAACCCAGGATAAATGTCAAGGTCGATGCTGAACGATCGCAAATCCTGGACTAGAAAGTAGACATGGTTTGAACCGTCTTGAAGTGGGAGACTGATGCTACGGGGGAGCAAGCTGGACAGTTTGGAGGTGACTGTCAGCCGTGCAGCCGGACAACGACTTTCTCCGTAGAACTCTATCGGTTCACGACCAGGAACATCAAAGGACAAGAGGACGAATGTCTTTGTCTTGTCTAGGAAATGCTGTCCATAATGACGAACAGGTATCATGGGTGGTGGTAGGCTCAGCGTTGGAATATTCTCGATCCCGATTGATGTCGGAGTCCGAGATCCTAATATTGGCGGTGCATTGTTCTCAGGGCCTTCCACCTGGTGATCTTTGGCATAAGTTGCTAGCAGTAGCATGCAGTTCAAGTGGCCCTCCCAGGCGGCGTAGTACATTGCAGTATGCCCCTTTTCATCAATAACATCAACGTCCACTTGAAGTTCCAGGAGTGCCCGTAAACTATCAAGATGACCTTCATTGGCCGCATAAAACAGGGGAGACCATGCGTACAGATTATCGGGCTGGTTCAAATTGGCGCCGTACTTTTTGAGCACAGAAAACACTTGTTTTCCACGGCCAAACCTTGCAGCAATGTGTTGTGGATACAGTTTCTCTGCATTGGGCTGTTTGGCTGGGAGATGTTGCAGAATCAACTCCACAATAGATTGTGTGGCATGTTGGCAAGCCAAGTTCAGTGGGACATTATCCGTAATTCGGGCTCCTAGCTTCAACATCAACTTCACGCTGTCGGTCTTTGAGCCAATGATTCCATGGATGAGGGGGGTGAACGCATTGTTGTCTTTTGTGTCGACACTGTCTGGTGCAGCAGCAACCAATTTTTGGATGATCTCCACAAACTCGTCCATGCAAGCGTAGTGAAGTGGCAGCCGTCCGTAGGCGTCCCGCGCCCTCACATTGGCACCTTTGGCGATTACAACATCCAAGGAGGCAACGTTTCCGCTAATTGCAGCCTCGTGCACGCAGTTACGCTCTGTGACTCTGTCGATGTAATTGTAATCCACCATGCCAGTGTCATCGAGGACCAGCTGCATCTCAGGCGAAGACACAGCCATGCTCCTCTGAAACATTCTGCTGATGCGTTCCTTTGCATTGTCATGTTGTGCCACATAAGTAGCCCACCTACGGACCACGTTTTCCTCGCCGGCACCTATGGCTCGAAGTAACTGTCCCTCAACTGCGTCTTCCGGGGTGACCGAATGGCCTCCGGAGGTAGATGTATATGTTACTGTCTCCCCTTCAGCCCATGCCTGTAGCTCGAGCTGTCCATTCTGGGCCTTGTCCGAGAGTTCACTAATAACCTCTGGGTTAAAGCATGGTTGAACGTCAACAGCACGGGCAAGAAAGAGTTCTTTAGATCGAGACTGGGAAGAGTCAGCTTCCATTGAGTTCGAAGGTCGAGTACCTTTGATAGCTTGTCCCACTGCACCATGTTAGTGGGTTCAAATAAAACAGGGGAAAGTCTAAACCTTCTTCATGATTTTTGAAAAAGCAGTGCGATTGACCTCGACAAACTGCTGCAGCTTGTCAAGGTCACTATTAAAGAATCGAAATCCCTCTTCTAGTGTTGCATGGTCGGAAGTGAGTTTTGAAATGCCACAAGACTGTGAAATCAGAGTGTCCTTTTGGTCCAACAGGGTTGCCAACCGCTGTGTAAGCTGGCCATCGTTAGCATCAGTTCGACACAATCCAGTATCACCTACCTCCCCCTGTCGCCGCAGGTAAAACGTATTGATTCTTTCGAGCTCACTGTCAATCTTGGCGAAGAATAATTGCTTGTTTGCCTGTGATGCAGTAGGAATGGCTGGTGATAGCAGTAGTGGTGCCTGTGTGCTCACACACTGTTTAATGAGCTGCCAAATGGATCAGATAAGCTCACTCCATCTTGCTTGTCATGGCCCACCTTCTTTAACCCTTTGTAGTCTATGAAACCTGGGGCATATTCGGGAATTTCCAGCTGACGCTTCTGTATGTGTTTACCGAATTTCCTAGAATCGAGTCATCAGTCGAGTTAACATACATATGGGCTGCCTACATGATTACGTTGCAAGCCTTCCAGGATGAGCCTCTGCTGGAAGATCTGGAGTGAAATGCGTGAAATTTCCAAAATCGGGTCAAGAAGTAAGAGCAGGCCACATCATGATGGCCCACGGCACTCAAAATTGCTTGGGAAATAGTTACCCGCGGCCCCCCACTCCCCCCACTGCGGGGCATAAACACACGACCTCACCCAGTGGGATCCAATCGTTCGACTACTCGCTTAACTGAGTAATGCAATTGGTGGCATGCGAGACTTCAGGAACACGTGGGGCTCATCGAGAATAATCTTGGCTATCTATCACTCAAATCTACTTCGTCACAGAAACGCCGGTCCGCTCATGTTTGATCGTTAGGTTGATTGCCCCCTAGACTGGGCGGCCGCGGTATCAAGCCTGCCTCACCCAGGCCATCAAAGCCCGTCATTTGGTCAAAGTTATCCCACAACTCGCTTCCGCCTCGTGCCTGAGACGCAATACTTGTGTCCGCTGCATGCTACTGAATCTGAGCCCTTCCTCCACGTTGACGGGCTGTTGTGACTTTGTTTGCGTTGTTCGTGGCTTTGAGTAGTTTAGACTGTCATTGCTGATGGTGAATGGCTCAATCGATTTTGACCAACGCCACTCGTAGGCTGGAGCATCCATGCGAGAGGTAGAACGAATTGCCAAGGGTAGTGGGAAGGGTGAAGGAGAATGATGATGTAGACGTGTTCTCCACCTCTCTCTCATTTTCACACTCCCGGTAAATTATGTTCTGCGAGCATCTGCCAGCGAAAGGTGCACGCCAGGGGGTGGCGTAGAAGGGTCTTTTCCAGGTAGCACCCAGCTCCTCTCGTGCCGCGGCAGAGCCAGTTGGGCGGCGAAATTGACCTCTTCTTAATTGTCTGTCGACCACAACCCCGAATCCGACCCTATTTGATGGCAAGCGCCTTCGTCATCAGCGCCCAACCTTGACCGCGCGAGGGCGCGGGGGTAGCTTGGTGAAAATGCTGACCGTATGGACGTGCTAAGCCGTTTGCGAGGCTCTTGTTGGTCAACCGGAGGGTGCTGAGGGTATGGGTCCCCCATCGATTTGCAAAGAGTCCCTCGCGAGCTGCCGCCCGACAAGGTTGCACCGGAGATTTGACCGTGACGGCCTGAAGTAGCTCGTGAGCCGTATGCAAGGAAAGGACTGGAATAGCAGGTGCTTGCCCGATTGCGAACGAACGACTGCCTTTTCTCGTCTAAAGTGCAACCACCAGCAATGCAGTTGCTGGGCTGGACCAAACGAATGCTACTTCTTTTCTCTTCTTCTATCAGCGCCTGCGGAACTGACTTGGTCAAGTACGATCTAGATGGAAGTTGGGGGAATTCAGACAGCAGGCTGGTGCCTTGAGTACTAAGGGAAGCTTGGCTGCTGCAATCGAACACTGCTGACAACCGAAAACTGCCGACGCCTTTGCGCTTATTTCTGTTGCCTTTGGAACTGTGATGAGGCAAGACTGTGCTATCCCGGCGTGGCAAGTCGAGATTTACACTCACCCGTGGTGCATGACGAGAGTCGGAGCGATTGACCGCGGACTTTGTTGGCGATTGTTGAGAGAGATGGTGTGAATGTCGGGCCATTTCTGTTGGCACAGAGAAGCTGTCATGGGGAGTGTGCAACGCAGTTGAATTTCCCCCCAACTCTGGGATGTTTGCATCGGCCTTGATTGTGGCTTCTCCATTTCCAATCAATGATACCTGGCTCTTGCCCGAGAATTGTTTCAGTCACTTCGACTTTCTTCCATCTGGTCGGGGCGGGAGGTCGAGCTCGATCTGGGGCGGATGGTCCCTTCTGGGAAACGACAATTGATACTCGACATCTGCTGCCTCGCCTTTCTCAATGTCTTTCGCCACATGTGGTGGAGTGCTGATTGGGCTCGAACTCTGTATGACTATTGGGTACGAAATGTCTCTGAACGAGCGTGACGATAATGACTTTGTCCTCTTTCGCCTTTTCCGACGCCAGCAGAGAAAAAGGCAGAGGGCTAGCAAAGCTGCGACTACTACGCTCAGTGCAGCAATGACTGCGATCGCACGTGGTGACATGTGCGGACGTGTAGGGGCCGAAGTAGCAACCGTTGAAGCAGTAGACACGAAGGTGTTGATGGGCGAGGCATGGCTAGCAAGACGACTAGTTGACAGTATTCTGGTCGCAGTAGGCTTAATGCCAATCTCGAAAGCCTGGGACTGCTCAGTTCCAGAAGCAGGCGACCAGGCCAACAGTGTGGCTGTCATGCGAGACGGAGCTGCTTGTGTGGGTACTACGCCCTGCAATTGTCGCAATCTCGGCTTGAAATGTAACCAGTTCCTGGTTGCTGGAATATCCACGTCCAAAACAGTGTCCGGCTCCGAAAAGAACGATGCCGGAAATTGGTAATCAAATGTCTGCCCTTCGGAAGCCTCCAGTCTCCCGATGGCCCCGGAGATTAGCTGGACCTCCCCAGTGTTCAAATTGATATCAACGCTCGCCAAGTCTCCGTCTCCGTCAGCCACTGTGACTGAGAAGCTCTGATTACTTGGCATTGCGGGAACAACGCCCTCGATCAGGAGGTTCTCTTGAAACTCAACCAGCTGGGCAACGAGGAAGCTGTTGCCCTCGTGAGGTTTGCCGGGCCAATTGGAATGCCATTGCGGAAAAGTTGATGCTGCAGCATATCGATGGTAAAATTCATGTTCGGACGGATGGTGAAGTTGTGTTGTGAAGTATAAAATGTCAGTCTTTTTCGCGCCTAGGGCAATGGCAAACCGGGCAGTCGTGCCCCCGAACCCTTGGACATCCGAAACAATGAGGTCAATGTCCCAGGACTGCGGAGGTGTGCTGAGGGCGGGCGCCGTGCCTGAGAATGACAAGCTCTCGGGGTTGAACTGCAACCATGAAGGCAGTGGCGTGTGGTCCGAGAGCGTTGCATAGCAATACAACTTGCGCTGGACAATGTCGATGAAGGAACTCTGCTGGAAATGGAAATCAAGCACATTCAGTGGTTCCAGAGCCACCACGGGTGGATGGGTGCTGGAGAGATTTGCTGATTCCTTGAGTGGCTGGCTGATATCACCTTCAATTAGAGGCGCAGGATCGGCCGACTCGACCAATGTGCAGACCATATAGGCCTGCCCGGCCTCGCTTGCCGCCGTCAAAACAAAGTGTACGGATCCCGCATCGCTTGGGCCCGGCGTGCCAGTTAAAGTCTGCGACTGTCCATTTAATTGTAGCCACGACAGCTGCCCCGAGATTTGGTATGTAAAGTTCGACGTCGTTGGCGCAAATGTAGAATTGGACAATTGGAACTGGTACGGTTCATTGACCCGGGCGACCGTTGGTACTTGGGAATTAGACGGAAACAGCACATTGGGGGCCGCTTGTGCAGCTGTGTCCACAGAACAAATTAAGCATATCCATTTTGAGAAAACTGCGAGGACAGAGCCATTCATTGCCGCCTTAACAGCGTCAGCCTTGAGGATGTCGGGCGGTTGGTCAGCACAATAGTTTCTGCCGTTGATCAGAGAGCAAAAAAGATTTTTACCAGACACAGCCGAGGGTCGAGATTATGGAGTCGCGTGGATGCGAACGCGACACGTGTAAAGTAGATATTTTCGTGCCCCTCTCTCCAGCGTGGTGGCGAGGAATGGAAAAAGAGTGTGGGAAACCAGTCGTCGCAAGGGGTGACTGGAGTCTAGGAACCGCATCGCCTACCATCCTACCAGCCTTTCCGACATTCAAGGGACGCTCGTTCTTAGAGGCCCAGCCTTCCCTAGTGGGATGGTGCTGGGGAGGACGGCACGAACACCTCGCTTCCGGTCTCGCTCAACAGCAACCACTGGATTGATTGGAACGTCGGCAAACCCATGGGTTCGATTCTAAGGGTCTTGGCCACCTTTTGCACACATTCCATGTGATGAGGTAGCATTCACAGCTTCGCTGTTGGTACTTGAATTGCGTTTGCTGGTTACCACCCTTCGAAGCTCACATAAGGATGGCAAGCAAAAGAACAAGACTGGTACTCGACAAGAATTGTATCAGATCATGGTCTCCGTTCTGTTAGTGTCGACTTCGCTGATGAGGGTTCAGTGAGTTGCACAGAGCCATTGTTGAAAGCATTGCATGTCTGGCTTGACCCGTTTAGCTACGTGGTTGGAACCTACTTTAACCCATCATTCGGTCAAAAACGAGATATCGTTAGTTGCATGTAGCGTGTTCGACGGTCCAAAGATAAGACATCACTTAGTTTGCATTGAGGCCGCAGTATTGTTGTAAGATGAGATGCGACGCTAATCCCGTTTCGGCATCCTGAGATCAAAACCCACAGTAACTTGTTGGTAAACGCATCGAAAGTTAACGGCGCAAAAGCTGTGTGACTATTCTGCTGAGTAGAGTTAACAGCTTGATTTGCATCTATGGTTCAAGCAAGATACTAGATAGGGAAACATCACCTTGGGTCGGACCGAGCCGTACCGGCGAACAATTTCCCCTAAGGGAAAGAGAGCTTTGTAGTGTTGTAATAGCACGCACGGATCGATAATACACACTCACTTTGTCACATAATTCTGCATCTGCACTAGGTTGCTCCGCGAGTAATTTTCATGGATAGCTTTACCGTCAGTGAAGATCTAGTCACCTCGCCTTCGCATAAGCAAGCTGGGACCAGTCATACTGATTTTGATGGCCTTCTCGCGGCCAAACGTCAGCTGAAATTGCACGAAGATTTGGCACAAGGGAACGGAGGTCAAGCTTGGCCTGCAGGTCATGTATTAGCCAAGTACTTACTACGCACCTGCCGAGAAACACTGAGAGATTGTTCCATGTTTGTACCTCATTACGTAGTCTTCATGACAGTGACTGATTGTTCAAAATAGTGTGGAGCTGGGTGCGGGTGGAGGACTTGTTGGGTAGATATATATCGTCCACCAGCATTGTTTGGCCGCGGCCTGACTGACAGTTGTATAGTCTCTCAGTTGCTCTAGGGTGTAAGCTACGGCAGCCAATTTACATAACCGATCAGGCACCCATGCTTCCATTGATGCAGAAGAACATTGAACTTAATGGTCTGCAAGATCATGTCAAGGCAATAATTTACAACTGGGGCGACTCTCGTCCAGACAACATCCCTTCGCACCCTGATGTTGTTCTTGCTGCCGACTGCGTCTACTTCGAGCCAGCTTTTCCGTTGCTATGCAAGACACTGGAGGACCTGATCGGACCGGAGACGACGTGTTACTTTTGTTTCAAGAAACGACGCAGAGCTGACATGCAATTCGTAAAAGCTGTTCGAAAGGCCTTTGAGGTCGAGCCTGTGCTCGATGACCCTGACCAAAAGACTTATGCCCGCGAGAACATCACACTGTAAGTTTCCCTTGACATTAGATGTGGACATTATACTAATCAATCCAGTTGCACCATTAAGCGCAAGCATTTATAATGTCCTACTTAGGCCCTGCTGAACAAACCTCCAAAGCGAATAGGTCATCTCTATGGAGCGTTCGTGTCCGGAGCCAAGGGTATGTAGCCTTATATGAGCACTTATTCACTCGCTTTGTCATATGTCCAACCGTGGAATTTCCGGGTGTTCCTGGCTCTCATTTTCTTGGCATTGGTTTTATAAAATCTTGTCCTCTTCTGTTGGCCATCCACGCAGCGCTGCATCCTCGCTCATAATCTTCAAGAAAAATGTCGTACGGCAGTTATATGCTAGGATACTAAAATTCCACGCTCTTGATATTTCTGGTACAGTATTCCAGCCCCAGATTTCTTCCCAAATGACATAGCTGCGCTGAGATGGGTTTGTGGGTGTTATATGACTACTCATCCAGCTTTTACAGTGTCCATCACTGACCAAAGTGGTATGCCGATGAGCCGTATGGGCTTAATACGTTTTTTGTGAGCATAAATAGTACATAATGATGTTGTACACGGAAAATCCAGCGTTCCCTCAACCCGCTAATAGGGTTAAGCTTGCGCAGTAGCCTTATTCCGCCCATAATCGTGCGAACTGTTCCACACATTATTCTTTATTTTGAGTGGTAAAATCAAGCTCCTCTATGGTCGTACTGCCTACTCCTCAAGTCGTCCAAGTCAACTGGTACCAACTGCTGGCGTGCGTAAAGCGTTATGCCAAGCATAAAAGCCGGCATAACATCACTTTATTCAACCTATCAGCGTTGTTACCTCAACAGAACATTTTAAGTACGACTTACATCCACAGTTCTTCGTCCACTCTCCCCCTCATCAGCGCCATCACGAGCAAAAGGAACGCCAGGACGAAATTAAGCGGGACAAGGAAACACTCCAGCGGAGAAGCTGCAGGACCAATCGTCAGCACGCCGTCCCTCTTTTTGTCTGGCGGAAGAATTTTCCAGATGGCAGCAGTACAAGCAAGGCTGGACAGGCCGAACAGCACACAAAGGCGTCGCGACGACATGGTGATGCTCGAGCCGATGATGAGCATGCCAAGAATCGGCATGAAGAAGAAGATGGTCTGATATATTTTGTTGGAGCGCAGGTCTTGGTCGCGTATGGTGGATATAACCTGTTCTTGCTCTTCTTCGTCGAGGATTGGCTCGCTTGACGATGATGAACCGCGCCGACGAAATATCCGACGCCTGTGAAGATCCGGCATTTGTAAAGTAGGCATGAAGGTGTCTGTACCGGAGGGGGTCAGGGTTTACGTTGGATTGAGCGATGTTGAAGTTATTTGAACATTTCAAGTGTGTGGGTATGCATCCCCAACGAAATGTTTTTTACGACAATGACAGTCGTGTCTAGTTCATGCTAGCTGCACAAAAGTGAGGTCGAACTCTTTCGCGTACACCGTCATGCAACTAGGGTTGCAGCAGAAGGGCCAATCAGCTGTCACCATCAGAAGCTTAACCGACTACACTTCTATCGAATCGCCTAAAATGCGTGCGCGACTGTCGCCTCGGCTACGAACGAGCTCAATAAGACCGATTCCGGAATATCATAATGGGTTTCGAAGATGTTTGGGAACTTCTCCACGCCACCAGAGAATGGCACCCTTGATGGAGCGCCGGGCCGACCGCGAGCTGCCAACCATATCTGATGTGCTCCCGCACTGGAGCCGGACTCTTCCAGTTTTTGTACTCATCATGATTGGCTCAACCCTGGCCATCCTCAACCACCAGAAGCAGACAAGCTCAATTGTAGCTAGTACTTTGTATGCGCTTCGCACAAATCCGGCCGTACGCGAGATTCTAGGCGACGAGATCTATTTTGCTAGCCGTTATCCATGGATTTGGGGTGCTATGGATCCAATGGGTGGTTTAATAGACATCCAGTACTGGGTCAAGGGAACTAAGGGACGAGGTTTAATGAGATTCAGGAGCGAGAGGAAAACCAAGCATGATTTCGTAAGTGCCTGCCGCAATCCTGGAAAAGACCCCAATACCGGGAATTGACTGACATTAAATAGTTCCAGACAGTCAAGTGGACCTTGCAGCTTGAAGGTTGTCAGGAAATTTCCTTGCTCACGTCCGAGGGCAGTGATCCGCTCGAGCAATATGGCAACTCGTGAAAAGACTGTCAAACACACACATCACGTACAAAATGTTCTCAGCCCGTGGGCAGAGCAACATTCACGGACCTATTCCTACAAATCTCTAGAGCTAGATTTAGTTCTCACCGTCATACCCAGCCATAGCCCTGTCGTCATGGCCAGAACATAAACGCATCAATAACATGTTTTCTCAAACTTGGTCGGCGAGGATCCAATCGAGGCGTTGACGCACTTCAAGGATGATGCCAGTAAGAGTGGCTGAATCATGACTTCCGGCGACGAATTCCCCACCAGTGCAGTATGTTGTCACGCGGTAGCTTGAGTACATATATCATCGAAAACTGACCTTGGGAACTGCTGCAGTGAACGGTATTTAATTGACACTGATCGATAGCATGGCATAAGATATGGAACATTGAGATCTGTGCACACATAAATACAAGGAACTATCTTGGCTTCCGCATAAGATGAATACCCAAGGCCATCCTTTCCAGCAACCTGTGTAAGGCTGGGAACTGATGAAGATGGGGGTCGCATCAGCTGGAAATAGTGCAAGACCAGCGACACTTTGACCCTAGACATGAGCAGACTCAGCAGTCGCAGGGACGCGTTCCAACAATGAGCACAATCAGAAGCCTCCGTAGAGGCATTTCAGAGATTAAACCGAAGAGAACAGAATACTCTACATGATCTAAGCCAAAATGCAAAGAGAGTTGGAGGAAAAGGGACGAGAGAGCAGAAATTCTGTCAATCGGGCGGAAGCGCGCTAGCGAGTCATGTTAGCGTCCAGTCACATGCACTGTCGTGTGATTGGTTTGCCAACCCTGGAAACTCGATAGTAGCCTGTTCAGGAATAGTTTGGTTATCAAACATCAATTGGTACCTTGGCCGATGGGGGGCAAGCGCAAACGAACAGATCCCACAAGCAAAGGGCCGGCAAGGAGGAATCACGGAATCAGAAAGAAACAAAAGAGTGTGGTACAGCAATCGCGACCATCACCAATAAAGAATCCATTTGAAGCCGAGAGTGGCATTTTACTATTCGGCGAGGGCGATTTCTCATTTGCACGTAGTCTAGTAGACGAACACGGTTGCTGCGATGTGACAGCTACCAGCCTCGACTCCCAAGCGGAGGTACAGGCCAAATACGCCCCACAGGCGGAGGAGAACACACGCCATCTCATCGATGAAGGGCAAACGGTATGGTATAATGTCGATGCCACGCGTGTTGAAAGCGACAATAGATTTTTCCGTAAAAAGAAGGTGAAGAGATTTTGGGATGTAGTCGCTTTCAACTTCCCTCATGTCGGTGGGAAGTCAAAGGATGTCAATCGCCAGGTGCGCTTCAACCAGGAATTGCTTGTGGGTGTCTTCAAAGCGGCTTCGCCATTGTTATGTTCAAGCGGGACAATCATAATTACGCTTTTCGAGGGCGAGCCATACACCTTGTGGAATATCAGGGATCTGGCTCGTTACTGTGGGTTGCAGGTCGTAACGAGCTTCCGCTTCAACCATGCGCTCTATCCAGGTTACAGTCATGCACGTACCTTGGGGAACATTGAGGGCAGTGGGGGTTGGAAAGGAGAAGAGAGGGAGGCGAAAAGTTATGTTTTTCGAAACAAGACCGAGGACATTACGGCAAGGGGTCAAAGCAAGCGTGGCCAAGAAGACTGATTAACTTTACACCGATATGCATATAAGTCGGTTGAACTGTTGCATTCCACTGCATGAGGGTCAAGTAAAGTTCACCCGCATAATCATTAGATCGTGGCTTCTATAATGATCAATCGCATCCAGGAGACATGGCGAGACTTCAAGAATGCCTCGAGTTCCATGATGGAAACTTGATGGGGCTTGGAGCGGCTAAACCAACCAGGCTGTGCGACTTGCCGACTTGTTACTGTGCGCTGGTGTTTCCTTAGGCCCAGTTATTGGCAGCGCTTGAGTGGTGGCGAGGTCGACTGAGCTTATCAATCACTTCCTTCTGCGGCGTTGTAGAGCAGCAGGCAGTTGCGCATACCAGTTGAGATGTAAGATGTACCATGTGTTGGGTTTAGGATACTCAGAGGATCGAAATTCCCGGGTACCATGTTTTTCCAATGCGTTCTACCTCTCTAATGAAGCGGGGACTTGCGATCTCGAGGGTGCCACGCGACTGAGCCTTTTTCGGATCGTGCTGATCTGGCACATAGAAAGGGTTCCTTAACAATCGAACGTATGCCAGCTGGAGCGCCTGAAACGCAGGTGTTAGATCTGCATTACGGAGGCCTAGGCCGACAACCTTGGCTGCTTCGGCAGTGGCAGCCGCTCGGCCGGACATGTCAACAGCTATGATGAGCTTCACGCCAGTGTTGAGAAGCCAGCCGTACATGGCAATTCGCTCGTCCAAGGCATGTAGAAGACCAAAGTCATGGCCTATAAGCTTGGAGGGCATACGGGCCTCGAAAATATCCAGACATGAATTCAATCTGAACGAGTACTCCAGGTGGTCCCGAGGAGCTTCATCGCCGTTGGAAGCTGTAGCGGGGAAAAGAGACGTATGCAGGAGATTATTGTGCCGTCCAACAACGCCAATAGCAGCTATGGCTGGGCTCCTTGCCTCTTCCATGACGGTTTGGAGGAGGCTGTGGTCGGTGACATGAGCGACGGTATGTCACCGAAAATGCCAGTATCATGACGACGATTAGTCATATCGACGGAGACAACGTCGCATGCCACCACCCACTTCAGACACCTCCAACTCCGGACACGTCCACGATGCTCTCGACTACGCGCTCGGCGACGGCTCTGGCATTACGGCGTGCGTACAGCTTCGACACTTGAAGTTCCAAGCTGACAGCAATAGCGACCGTCTTCCGCAATGCGGCTTTTTTGTCGACGACGTCAGCTAAGGAGAATGCCCCGATGACGCAGCGGCCGGGACTTGTAATGGGTAACCAGCCGCTGCCGCCGCCAGCAATAAGCTCCAGCAAAATGGCGACGACTGTGCCGCTGGCGAGTCAAGAAGGCACCAAGGGCGTTGTTCAATATGCACTGTGCGTGCTCATACGGCGAGGGGACTGGGAGCTGACATGTCCAGAACCACGCTCGACATAATGGCCAACTGGGCACGCCAGGGTTCGTTCTGGCCAGTAACGTTTGGCCTGGCTTGCTGTGCCGTCGAGATGATGCATTTATCCACGCCCCGGTACGACCAGGACCGACTGGGCATCATCTTTCGCGCGTCGCCGCGCCAGGCAGATGTCATGATCGTAGCCGGGACGCTCACCAACAAGATGGCGCCGGCACTAAGGCAGGTCTACGATCAGATGCCGGAGCCGCGGTGGGTCATCTCGATGGGCAGCTGCGCCAACGGCGGGGGTTACTATCACTACTCGTACAGCGTTACGAGGGGGTGCGACCGGATCGTGCCTGTCGATATCTACGTGCCAGGATGTCCACCCACTGCCGAGGCCTTGATGTTTGGAATCTTCCAGTTGCAGAAAAAGATTCGACATCAAAAGATTACGCGGATGTGGTATAGGAGGTAGAGGTCTGTTCCAGCGTTTTTCTGTATCTACAATGCCCTTTTCACCTGCAAGGACACTGTTGCGTCTAGTTCTTTCCGTCGATGGTCTGGCTTTCGCTCTGGATGAGCAGCAGGGATCGGCCTAGTATGATGCTGATGCCCGAGGGATAGTGCAACCAGATGAATCCAGCCATAGTATAGTCATAACTTGTCCCTCATGATCCCCGGTGCTAGGTCTTGGACTAGTCTATCCCCTCCACGAACCTCATCGGCTGTCCCACGACCAGATGGCGCCCGCGACGCCAAACGCAAAGCACAGAACGGCGCTGACAGTGACAAAATCAAAAGCGTCATCCTGGTGTTCTACTTCCCTCTTTCTAACGCGGCCGCTTCTCTTCTTCTCAATCGTTTCGTGGGTGCGGTAATGGCCGTGGCGGTCAAAGTGGCTGAGATCGTCTTCAACAGAGCCGTGTCGTGATGAAGCCATATCGGCTTGCTTGGACTGCGACTGCGACTGCGACGACGCGTTCCAGCCTCCATTTCTGTAGAAGCTTGGTGGCGGGCCCCGAAACGGCCCCCGTCGTTTGCTCAATCCACCCGGCGTCCTTCCTCCCGCGGCAGAGGAATGGCTCCCTTTGGGCGTCGACGCCGAAGATGCAGCTGGACGACCAAAGTATTCCCTGTCGTAACGCGCCTTGCTCTCGGGCGAGCCAAGGACGCTATGGGCTTCGGAAATACGCACGAAGCGGCGATGCGCAGCTTCGTTGTCCGGGTGCAGGTCCGGGTGATATGCCTTCGAAAGCTTGTAGAACTGTTTTTTGATCTCGCTGGGCGTAGCCGAAGGAGTAAGACCCAGTGTGGCGTAGTGGTCTTCTGCCTCCCGGATGGCGGAGCGGTGGAAGTACGAGGCCCACATCCTCCTTGCCACGCCATGTCCAAGCATCTCAGCCATGCTTGACGTTGTGCGGTTGGCATTGGTTATCATAGGGTTGATGTGGTTGAGAAGCGTGGCGTCTTCTATTCAGCGGATGTGGTCTTGAATCTATCTCGCCTAGGTGTTGTCTGCACAATATTTTCAATTGCATCCTTGATCTCGTCTTGTCCGTTTACGTAGCCTTGGCACACATACGACGTCGTTGGCACCTGACAAACATTGAATCTGGCATCGAACAAGCCCAAAGTTTCGATTGCACTTTCACCTGGGTATCATTACGGCGACGACACAAAGCTAACCTAAGCCCCATTCTCCACTTCGGCCTTTCTGACCTTGAGCTCAAACTCTTCCTTCTCCTTTATCCTTCTCATGTCTGCCAACACGTTGACCTTGTTCATGATGCCTTCAAAAACCCTTATAACCTCGGGCGAGGGTAGTGGGATCAGCTCTGGGACACCCACGCTGGAAAGAATAGCAGTGATCTTATCCGTCTGAAGCATAGACTTGGCCGTACGAGGTTTGGTCAATTTGTCTGATGCAAAGTGCACCCCAGCGGGAAGCTTGTCCGCGTATACCACTCCAAATCGCTCTTGGTCGGCCTTGGAAAGATCCAGAGAAGGGGGCGCTTCACGAGGCGTTGCTGACGTCGCACTATGAGGAGCGCCATGATCCCTTCCGCCTCCCCCTGCAGTACGTAACCTCGGATTCTTTCGTGCTCGATCTGCATTAACAAGACTCTGCCACAGTGCCATAAGTTCCTGGGACGAGGAGGGTGTGCTCCCGCTCTTGGCGATTGGATAGTCCAATCTTCTTCGCAAATCTTCTCTTTCGCTTTCAAGCTGTGCTTGGTTTGCCATGATTCTCTGCAAGTCTCGCAAAAGGGAGGTTTCCTCTTCAACCTCATCCGGAGAGCGATGTAGGTGACTCTGTAGCAGCTCCTTCCTTTTCCGCTCCCGTTCAGGGTCGAAGGAATTCAGTGTCTTCCAGAGAGCGTGCTGTGACGGAGTCATCTCTTGCTCAGGGGTCTCAAGTGCGAGGAGTTTGGCCGAAATGTTGTAAAATCGCGCCTTGAGATCTTCCAGTGTGCGCTGTGATCCTTGCCAGTCGTATCGATCGTGAATGACGGGCCATTTCCCGTAACATTCAGCGTAGGTTTGCATCAGATATGCTGTCTCTTCCGCACTCCAAAGCGGATCAGTTAGATGGCTCTCATAAGTTTCGGCCTCATACGAGGGAACGAAAGGGTGCACATCGTATTTCTTGAAATCGGGAGGAGCGCCAGATGGTGTTTGTCGCACCCAACGACGATAAGGAGATGCAGGTTGGCTCCAGTGTGCAGCTTCGCGGCGTTGACGGATCAAAGGACCTAAATGATGAGCTGATTGGAGATTAAGAAGATAGAAAGACGACCTACGATTTGCGTGCGCCATGGCATTCCGGAACCTGGGTTGTTCCAAAGCCTGCGCCAGAGAGATGGCGCACGGTTCGGGCCGTTCCGCCAAAGCTTGGCACAACATATCTTGTGTCGATCCTGAAAGTCGGATTTTGCGAATACCGAGTATAACGCGGATGATTGCCTACTAACCACCGTGCAAGAATTTTTATGTCCATGTTGAGGTTTAAAAACAAAACAGTATGCTATAACTATGAGCACATAAGAGAATTAATCATAAGGAATTTCCACACTTCGCCTTTGTCCATTGGAATCATTTACCGTTTATCCATGCCACTTTTGTATGCCCAGCCAAGCCACCATAATACTTTTAATATGCTTGCACCAAAAATCTTGAGGCAATTCTAAGTCCCAGTGCCAGTCCCTCTTGTCCCACAGCAAAGTCAGGACTCTCCTAAAAGTTCTGCGCAATGCCGCTGTTTGCCTGATAATTGCCCCCCGTATGTAGTTGTGTGTTGCGCCGCGCAGTAACATCCCTGACAACGGGCATGTCAGCATTTGCACCGTCCTGAGCGCCGCCATAGGTCCCATCGCCATAAGGGCCATGCTGTCCATATCCAAGTATAGCAGGATGATCGTGGAGGGACGGTAAAGGGATTGGATCGTCCGATCGATCAGAACGCGCCGTGTTGCTATAGGCCGAAGAAGCATTGCTAGGGCCTCGGCGGGGGCCGGTATTGGTAGCCGAGACTGGTGCATGGCCAAGGGCCCCGAGATCGTCGCTGTCCATGGTTTGTCTCTGCGCATCGACCAAAGGATCGCCTGAATGTTTGTCAGAAGGGATGAATTCGGGAGAGCCGTTGCTCATTTCGCCCAGAGAATTTTCCGACAGCTGGTTATGCGTGTGACCAGCACCGCTTCGGGATGCACTTGTTGCTTTGTTCGCCAAAGGGGCTGCGGCACCCCAGCCCCTGTAGCCCTGCTCCTGCGTCATTTCAGGGTCTTCGGTTGCAACCTTGGGGATGGTAGGATCGGAATTAGGATTGAAGCCGTAGTCCTCAACCTCTTTACGCCGCTGCTCACGCTCGGCTTTGGCTCGCTTGCGCTGTCGCCACCACCATATAAAGGCACCAACGAAGAGGGCTACGGCAAGGACCGGAAGTACCACGGCGATGGCCGTTTTCCCTCCAGTTGACAGCCCGCCTTTGGGGTTGCCAGATCCAGGCGTAGTTGGGCTGCTTGCCTGGGGCAGCGATGAAGGCGTGCTTGATGTGGATGACGGCGTCGTGTGATGCGAAGCGACAACTGTCCGGATGGACGTCGTGGAGGGGCTGTTGGTCGACGTCACCACTACCGTCACAGCCTGAGTCTCAACGCCGCCATCGCTGGTAGCAGGCTGAGTCACCACCGAAGTAATGAGGTTGGTGGTCTCCTGCGGCGGCGCCTGGGACACAATCGACGTTACCACGTTGGGGCTAGGGTGTACCGTCACCACCGAGGACTCATCCGAGGCAGACGATGCGGCGGACGCGGCCGGAGAGGCATCCGAAGAGGCAACTGAAGATGCAGCAGAGGTAGGCGAGGCAGAGTCGGCAGAAGCAGGGGTAGCGGCGCTGGAGTCGGGCGTGGAGGCGCTGGGCTCGGCGTTGGATTCGGTATCGGCGGGAGTGTTCACGGCTGCCATGTCAGCAAAGCCCACGTTGATAGCAGGGGGCCTACATACCAGTTAGGTTGGACATTTCAAAGAGAACATGAAAACAACAACGAAAAGAGCGAGAGAACGAACTGATTGATCTGGGAAGCCTCCTCGTTTCACGCCCGAGATTGCTTGCGCGCTAAAAATGGACCGCACCGCATCACGTGCAGCGATTTTGATTGGCCCCACTGTGACTGTGACCGATAAAGCCGATGTTGATGTGAAAAATCTTCGTAGATCATCTAGGTAACCTCGACATATCCTATGTACATCAGAGTCGTAAAAGAAACGAAAACTCTCTGCGCTGCAGAGACGAAGACTTTTGTTCCCAGTCATAAATCATCACCACCAGCCTCTTAGTCCATCCTCCACTTCATATTGTGCACTCGACCGTCGCCGTTGTTGGTTACTCTGTTGAAGAACCCATGGCTGAGGTCCAGGTCGGCCTTGGCGCAGCCAGGGCAACGATCAACGATTTTGGCCGTGTACTCGCTGCCGTCGGCTCCAGTGATGGTAAGAGTCTTGCCGCACAGCGGATTATTGTTGGGGTTGCCAGTGTTGTAGGAATCAAAGATGGTTTCCGAGATGGCAACAATGTCGTCATTGGAGCCAGAGTTCCACCCACAAGCGCCCAATCCTGTGTCGTACCAGGTCAAGTCCCCGCTGTACTGGGCGCCAGAAGCGGCGAGTCCACCAGACAAGCCAGAAGAACCGGAGCTAGGGCTGCTGGGCGTACCATAAGCTGATGTGGCAGTAGACGATGCAGCAGAGGTGGAAGTTGGCGCGACATAAGATGATGTTGGCATGGACTCGGAGCTAGATGCGGGCGCCGAAGATGAGCTGGTTGGCGCTGCATAGGACGAAGTCTGTTCCAAGCTAGAGGTAGTCGGGGCCGGAGCCGGAGCCGAAGACGTCTCAGAGCTTGGTGAAGGGGCAGGAGGCACGGAAGAGCTTGAAGCGGGAGCTGACAATGTGTGCGAGCTGGAAGCCGGAGCCGGAGCCGGAGAATTATAGACTGAAGACGACTGGACCGGAGCCGGCTGCAGAGACGAAGGAGCGGTAGCCAGGCTGGAGTAGGCTGAAGTAGTCGCAGCAACCGGGCTGTGGTAGGCTGGAGCAGAGGCAGCAGCCGAAGAACCGGAGCTATGGTATCCGTGATGGCTGTGGTTGTGAGGACGACTGCTATGAGGGGCTGTTTCGCCAGCCTCAAGCCAAACCGTCTGCGTAACCACATCGGTGATCACCCGAACTTTCGTCTCAGTGACGTAGATAAGGTCGCGCTTGCCGTTCAACGGCACAGCCGACACGGCAGCGGCCAGTAAGGCGCTGATGGTGAAAAGAGACTTGGTGTACATGCTTATTCTTGTAGGAGATTGTAAAGAGAGGTGTATGCGCTCAACAAACCGAGTTGGAGCTGTTCAAGGAGCGAACGGGTTTAAACCCAGAGAGACGATGGACAGAGGCTGTTAAGGAATGCGAGTCCAGATAATAGAGCGATGAAAAAAAAAAAGAGAAAGCGGCAGGGCTGGACATTTAAACCAAGGCTGGCCAGGCTCACACGTGACACGTAATGCGGAGGAAGGAGCGAAATTTCGTCCCCGCTCGTCCCTGAAGCCGACAGCCAATCACTGGCGATGGCTGTCACGCCACACAGACACCGGCTGTTCAACCGCTTTTTTGGGTTAGATTTCCATACGTCGGGCCCGGAATCTAGAAGTGTGAGGGCCGCATATGCACGTGTGATGCAGAAGGCGTCACAGCCGCCCAATCCTCGTGGAAAACCGGTGAAGCTATGCATTGTCGCCGAGGGGGTACCTTCTGGAGTGGTCGATACCTTCGCTTCTATAATGATACACATTGTGTCTGAAAAATTTACCCGTCAATTCCTCCCTGCCAGCATTATCTGCCCGATCTGTTCCAGCTGTTGATCTGTCAATTCTCTCTTGGGTGTAGATGTCTTCCTGATCTGCGCATTTTCCTGGAGCGGTGTAAGCATGCTGTCCATCAACTTCTCCCTTCTCTCATTCGCCGCCTTCTTTTGCTCAATCTTCTCCACTTCGTGATGCTCAAACCGAGTTCTGAACCTGGAGTACTTGTTTCTCAATTCGTCAATCACACTTGTTGGCATGACCTCGTACAGAAGCGGGGGACTGAAAGTACCCTCTTGCACGTTTTCCATTGTTGTGTCATTCTCGCTTTCTTGAAGAATTTCCTCTTTGCCTTTGGGCGGCCATGGGATGATCACATTTGTTCCTTTGATGGCCCTCACCCCCTTCCCCGGAATCTTCTCCAGGGCCTCGATAACAACGTCTTTAACCTTGTTGGGATCTTTCGGATCTCGTAAGGGGAACACAAGCCTAACATCCTCAAGAGGGACCCCCCTACTTGCCGCCGTAACCTCTGGCTTTTCTCTATTGTCTTTCTGGTTCTGCCACGCAGGAATTATAACATCCACAATATTGAGGCCCTTGACGTTGCATGTCAAGCTGTCTGCGTCGACTTCAGTAACTTTCCCTATCTTGCTTCGATCTCTCCCCTTTGTGACAACGACCCTGTCGCCCACGCGAATCAGGTTTTCGACCCTTTCTTTCTTATAAGGCAGCTCCGGGGCGCGGTAGAGATGCATGGGCAAAGCGCCAAAGGTGAGTGCATCTTTTCCAACATCTCTTCGTGGAGCTAGTGTGTTGGTTTCCCAGTCTATGCGACGGTTTTGTCGCGCCGAGTCGAGCACGGCTTTGACTTGGCGCTGAGTGCGCGTGAAGTTCTCACGGTTGATGAATAGTTCTCCCCTTTTTTGTGCAGCCTTTTGCTTTTTGAGCTTGCGCGACGTAGATCGGTGAGCACTCGCTGCGCGCTGTAGGACTTTATCCATTGATTTGGCCAGTGAGTTGGGGGCTATGGGAGGGTGAGGTTTCGATAGGCGCTAATGCCTCAGGCACCAAGAAAGAACTATTCCGACAACACTTACAGCTATGATAGTGACTTCTAGAACATGAATGCCATTGGAGTCTCATTGTTGGAACAGTTATCTTTCAGTCTATTGAACTACAGGTAACATACAAACCCACTCTAACTCCATGCATCGCCCCATCCATCATCATCATCATCATCATCTTTTTGCGTCGTTTCATCTTTTTTAGCCACGGGCTGCGGAGTAGCCCTACTGGCAGGTCTATTTCCTAAAATGGGCGCCTTTGTGGTGGTCTTCTTGGGCGCCCGCAAAGGAGTCGCCTTTTTGGTCAAGCCCTTGGGTAACGGCTTCTTGGATTTAGCAGCGGCCTGGGCATTCAGCCAGCCCTCGAAATCGGCCTCGCTATTGTCATCGTGGGCAACTGTTGGCGTGGCCGGCTTGGGTGGCTCAGCCCATGGATCAACAGGGTCTGGTGTCCCGTCAGCATTGTCCATTGCGCCCCATTCTTGGATAAGCTCCTCCTCGGTTGGAACTGGTTGGGGAACAGGCGATGCGATGTTGAAGCCAGCCGGCGCTGCCGACACAGTAGGCAATTCCTTCTCAACCGTCGCGGGTTTGGTTTCATGAGCATTAGAAATCCGCATCTCACCACTCGCACTGGAAAGTTTGTTGGTAAAAGATGAAACCGCCCAACCCATCCACTGCTGTGTGGCGCCGCCTGTAGACTGAATAGCAACTTTGCCGTCTCCAGATGCCGCCGAGCCCGGTGGTGGGAGTACAGTGTCAGGTAGCGTACGGGCATACTTTCCGACCCTTTCGAGATAAATGTTTAGCGTTTTGTTAGCCTGGTCACGGACGAGTTTTTCTTTATCAACGAGACTTGGACAAATGGCGGGTAGCATTTGCGTTGCACATTCGTTTTCCGTGAATATGTCCGCCGTGGCCGCAAGCGCCATGAGCGCAGCATGGCGAGCATGAACAAACGGATCTCGCAGTGAACGTGAAAAGGCTGCATTGAGAACTTTTGCCCGGGAGCTGGGATTGAGGCTGCGCGCGAGCTTCCCGAGGCAGATGGTTGTGTTAGTTCTGATTCCCGGCTCCCCGTCGTTTGCCGTTTTGGCCAAATGCCGTAATAGCTCACCGTTGATGACGCGATCGCTCAGCTTCGGTACGGCCACTAGGACGGCCTTTACCGTTTGTTCCCTCACCACGGGTGCAACATCACCAAAGCCAGTGACTATTTGCGGAAAAATGCTGTTCGTGACCAGTTTTTGGTTGAAATGGTCGATCATGATCGGAAGATTATTCAGTAAACAGACTCGTATTGCACGGTCGGGGCAGGCAAATAGCCGTACAATGACTGGCGTGATGATGGTATCCCACTCATCGTTTGGCATCTTAGATGCGATCCGCATGCATAGCTCGAGGGCTCGTGGCCCGCCTCCACCAAACTCAACAGACTTGAGCAGTTCGGGCAGTACTTTTGCTCGGAAAAAGTCCTCTGGAAATTGCTCCGATGAGACGACAGGTTCCAGTTCACTAATAGCACACTCTCAGTCATAGTTCCATCTGTTCACATGGGGATGGAACCTACCGCAAAAAGGCTGCTTTCTCGCTTTCATTCTTGAGACCAAAACTCTCAACGCCGTTGCTCAATTGGATCAAGGGTATGTCGAAGAAGCCTCCGTGTCTCGTGCCTTGGACTAGGAAATTGGCTACACTCAGCCGCATTTTCGGCAGATTATGGGTGAGACGCTTGTAGCTGGCATGCATGTCAAGCGGGACATTTTCTGTACTCCCAATCTGTTTCTCGCCTGAATTGTGGCCGTGATTAAACACCTCATGAACCAAGATACCATATTGGTAGGCATCGACAGCATGAGGGGGGTTCTTCTTGACACTTTCCCACCCGTCTCTGACCACTTCAGGAGGGGTATAGTATTCAATGCCAGGAACCAAACTGCCGCGTGAGAACATGATCCCATCGTCCTCTTTCAGCGAGGATAGAATCTCTACACCACCCACCTTCCACTCTCCGCTTTCGCTAGTGAATATCGAACCTAGCCGGATATTGCCATGTACAGAGGCGGCTTCGTCATTGATGAACTTGATCGTTTTGGCAACATCGTGCAGACCCCACTTGATACTGTCTTCTGACAGAGATCTTCGTTTCACAGCCCAGGAAAGCGGTACGATACGTTCCACAGCAATATAGATTAGCTGATCTGTCTGCCTTGAAAATTTTCCAATTAGCTTCTTGAGATCCCTTTTCCAAGGCAGCAGGGTTTTCCAATCCCACCTCAAGCGTGTCAAGCACTTTTACCATGCCAGGGTGTCGCAAAGTACGGAGCTTTCGCAGGGCGTTCCTAGCCAGTGCAAATCGCGACTTGTCATTGGCATCTGAGAATGAGTAAACGCTGCATTTGGATCCGTCCTCCTATTTCAAAAGGCGTTAAAAGATGCCTAAAAGAACCGTGCATTGGCATGAACACACCCTTTTGGTTCCGTTATGCAGATTCCAAATGGACTGTCCGATATCAACACGATCGCCAAAGGTATATGGGAAGGCCGGACCCTTGGCGATGGATGCAACAGCAGACTTGAAGAAGTCCATATTGCTAGTTGGATTCAGTAACAAGCCAAGGCAAAGTCACCAAACGGAGCGGGCCGAGCCACAGCAAGAGGTCACAAAGGAAGAGGGAAGGCAAGAGAGGAAGAAAAAGAGGAAAATTTGAGTTTTTCATGGTAGTATGCATACTTTGCTGCCGTGAATTAGACCATAGAGTAATATACAACATCGCTGGGTATGACTGGTTCGTTACGCACAACGTATCATCCATTGCTTAAAAATTGCTTGCCTTGTTCACCGGAACACTGGAATGGTACCTCTCCACGTCGTCATTTATCGAAGTCCGCGGATTGAGCTTCTCCCGAAGAATATTGCTGTCTGTCGAATCACGGAAGTCGTCTTGGGGCAGTTTTTCACGCCTCTTATTGCCCCATATCCGCCACGCAGCAAACACTAGTCCGGCAATCAAGACGACACCACCGATAGTCCCCACCACTCCACCGATGACTTTTCTGTTCGAACTCGACATATTCCCTCCACCACTCCCACCACTGGCTAGTGTTGGCGAGATGGTGGCCTTGGCGAGACCAGTAGTACTGGAAACCACATCGGCCTCTGTGACGGTGGAGGTGAGGATAACGCCGTCCGATGTCCAAACCGACGTAAGGGTTTTCCGTACAGTCTCTGCCACCACCAATGGGGTGGTGATTGTGATGGCGGAAGAGAGAGTGGAGCGGTCGATAGTAGACGTGCCTACAACAACCAGGTTGCTGGATTTGCCTGTCTGGGTTCTGACAATGGGCAAGGACGTGGTTGTAGGAGCAGACATAACCGACGTCTTTATGCGTGAGGTGATGGTAGACCCGTCGGAATTGGTGGTAGTCACGCTGATGGTGGTGGGCACTTGGATCGAGCTGACAGGAGAGGAAGATGTAGCAGAGGCGTCGTCTGTAGAGGAAGAGCCGGAGGAGAACGAGTCGGCCGACGACGAAGGACTGGTAGTGGCGTCGGTCGTCGCTGCAGATGTCTGAGTCGAAGATGGAGCATTGGTTGTGGTAGAAGCGTCGCCCGACGAAGACTGAGATGTGTCTGGTGTGGGTGTGGGCGTTGTCGCTGTTGTTGCAGATGTCGACGGCTCCGTTGTGGATGATGGTGCAGGCGGTGAACTGGTGGACGGATTGCTCGGAGAGGAAGAAGAAGAGGGCGAGGCATTTGTGGTTGGCGAAGCTGACGAGCTGTCGGCCGTATTGCTTGGGGCCGACGTGGTGGTCTCCGTGGATGCATTGCTTGAGTCAGTGCTGTCTGTTGTTGTCGCGGGCGTGGTGGCGGCGCTCGAGCCGTCGTTGGACGACGACGATGATTCACCACTGGCGCGCGTCTGGATTGCGGTGCTGGCTACGTCGCTACCACTCGCCGAAGTCGACTCGTCGGTGCTGGAGGGCGAGACGGCCGTGCCCACCACCTGCCGCTTGGGTACAATGCCATTCGGTAGCTCGTCCGAGTTGATTTGAGCAAAGTTGGCGAAGAAGGGAACAGGCATGGTGAACAAGGGCCACAGGGAGTCACCGGTCGCTGTTACTTGTTGCTGGCTACGTAGGCACGCTGTGTACGAGGAGATTTTATTTTCGGAGATGCGCGTGGTGTAGGCCAATCGGACAGCCGTCAGCCCTATATTTTTAGGTTCCCGGCTAATTGGAGCGGATTCTGTTACGTAATCAACCACGCATCTGATTGGCTACTCGTGAGCCCTTGCTGAACGAGGCTGAACACACGCTGCGGCTGGGATAAAAACGGCCCAGCCGGCTGCAGTTGATTAACTATTCAATTAAAAGCTGTTGAATGCTAGCGGCTTGCGCAACCTCCACAAATAAAAAAGATGGTAAAAGAAAAAATCGTGACCGGCATCGTTTCGTTCTCAAACGCGTATGGCCTGAGCCCGTAGCATTTCCCCCTTAGATCCTTTCGTGTACATGTTCCTTTCCAGTGCATTCACCGACCTCCTTCAACGATCCGCAGGATGAAGTTCACCACTACCGCCGCCACCAGGGCGAGCGCCAGTGCCGTGGGCCCAAAACGATCATCGAAACCGCCGCCCTGTCCACGTGTGCGGATCGCCTTCGCTCGCCAATGAAACGTGAGCAGGGCATAACACATTGCAGCCAGAGCCACGAGTGTGAACAATCCCGCTGAGATTCGGCCGACTTGATCACCAAAGTTTAGGAGCCCGACCGCCAGCCCGCCAAGGATGACGGTAAAATTAAGCCATGAGAGGAAGGTACGCTCGTTTGCGAAGAAGACTTTGGGCTCGACGCGAGTCGGGAGCGCTATGCGCTTGCCTGCGCTCATGTAAGCTATCCAGTTGGAATTCCGTCGTGAGCATGACATACCGGGAGCGGCTTGGAGTAAGGGCTGGGACGACATGATACTCTGAACAATGGCGATTGTTCTGCACGTGGTGCTGATGGTACTCGGGTAAATCTCGGTACGAAGTCTAGCACACCGTGTTATCTATCAAGCCACACATAGTTATCAAATCGCATCCGTTTGCCACCATCAGGAATATATTAGCTTATGAGCCAGACTAGGTAGACTGAATACAGCATGGTACCCGTGTGCAGTAGTGCCAAACACAACTCTTCATCTATAGCTTGCACAATGCGTTTCGGCAGTGCCACATGATTGAAGATCCTATGTGAGCTTCTGCTTGATGAAGAACGCACGGAGATAGGTCAGCTGCCAGGCGCAAGTTGCAGCAAGAACAATCAACTGAATGATGGACCAGCGCACCACCCGAGCATTGACCGCCTCGCTCTGATCGCGAAACTCAGCCTCGCGTTCCCGCTGAAAGATCTGCTCTCTCCTGATATCTTGTAGCCTAAGCACAAGGTCTTGGACTTTGGATACAACCTGGTCCATCTGGCTCTTGTCTGAACTCTCAATCGACGACGTTTCCCCTATCGCCATGTCCAATTCAATCTTGACGCCGCCCGAAGGGGAGCCCGAGAAGAGAAAGCCAGACGTCGCAGGTACATTGGTAGGAGTAAAACAGAGACGATGTGTACCCGATTCGGCGGCAGAAAATGCGAATTTCCCTTCGCTGGCGCCGCGCTGCGAGACCACACGGTGGTCATTGTCAAAAGTCTCATCGGCAGTTATATGGATGCCCATTTCGGGGTTGTGAATGTACGAGCGCGACTGATCATTCCACTGTGTAGCTTTGTAGGTGCCTGGATTTGGTCAGCGTACCGGAAACCAGGGCTGTTTTGCTCTGTGCGTACCAACGACCATGGTTCCTTTGGCATACTCTTCCAGAAAACATTTTGGAGCGGATCCGTCCGTGTAGAAGTAGAGTGCCTCTGCTGAAGCTAGCAGCAAAGTGATTGCGGCGAATACTTGCATTGCGCTGGGACGTATGTCCAAGACCTGTTGACTCGACGAAAGCGTGTTTAATTCCTAACCCTAAATACATGGTCGATGCAAATCGGTATGATACGCACAAAAACTGGAGATGCGGGCGTTGTCAAAGGGTGGTGACATGAATGATATGAGAAGAACTCTGAATTTTTTCCAATAAGCGAGTTCTGACTGGTACTTTTCTATCTCTCCCCCTCGCCGCTCATCTCATATATAGGGATACTTCTTCCAGCATTAATCTCAGGGTTTACATTTGCCACCGCTGTATACTCGGTTAGTGGTAGCTCCTACCAAAGATTTTTCAGCAAAGAATAAAATAAACAATCAGATCTTTTCAGTTTAGACCTTCATCCTCCCCAGAGGCTGCGTAGGCTGGGTACGCGACCATCGAAGGGGTTCTATAGTCAGACCTTTTACCAAAGTCTCATCAAAGTTTTCTAGTCGAAAGAAAGAAGAAAAGGGCTGATTCACTCACCGAAGCATCTGCTCAAGGGATTATTATTCTGAATGCTGTGACTGCCAATTGAGAAAGAGCGAAGTGGTCGGAGGTTTCCGCCAGTCTAACCTCATTGGATTTGACAGTCGCTAGCGCGCGATTGACCCCCGCGACGCGAAACACTACACCTACGAAATCGATCAACTTGACAGCATTCATACTCCACGTCTGCCTGTCAAAGATCAATGATGGCCAACCTGGTAAGGTCTAGAAAAAAGCGCTTCCAGCTAAAGCTAAACTTGATGTTATCATAGCCTATACCCGTCGATCGCCTCCAGGAGATATGCGATGAGATTTGTCAGTCTGTCTTGGCCGACGCAACTGCCTACGACCACGTCGCAACTCGCTCCTGGAATGAAGCCATCAATCAGAAAATCCTTTCGGCGCTTGTTGAGTCGTCTTCGAAGCACAAGTTCTGCGTGAACACCATTATCATGCAACAAAATAGCCCTGGAAAGGAAGGCAATGAGCCCGGCGCTGCTGCTGGAACAGAACACGGCCCCGAGGGCATTCCACAACGTCCAACCGCCGGCCGTCGTGGCATGCACCACGTTAGCGGCGCGTTCTGGGACAACCAGCGGGACGGCATGTGGAACTACAAGTACGCGGGCGCAGAGCAAAAGGGAGTCGATGTAATCATTGCCATTACGTGGATTGCTCTATGATACAGAAGATTAACGAGCACTGGGTGTATAGAGTACATTGACGAACTGACCCTCTTTATTCCAGTTTCAGGAATCTTCCCACGCGCATTCGTACGCCTTCAAGCGTGTTCAACTTTGGTCTTACGTCGAGGTAAAAGTTAAGGCCCTTACCGGGCTCTTTGTTATTATGCCCCGAGTAAAAATCGATCACATATTCGACTCGCTGGCCGCATCGATCCACGACCCAGTCATGACGATCAAATGGCTTCTGGTAGCCCATGAGCCAGGTATTCCATAGCGCTCTTGGGGATAGCTTAGAACTATCGCCGCGGAAGCTCACTAGTCTGGGCCCTCCACAGCTTTCAGACCCTCGCCCTGCTTCCCAGCCTTTGATCTCAGCCCAAGCCTTTTCGTTTACCGCATTGTGAATTGGCACTACGGATGCCATGTCGGTGGCCTGTGGGGAGTAGCCCTTTCGCTTCATAGCGTTGAAGAACATGTCTTGGGAGGGATATACCCAATTACCTCCAAGGTGACCCGTTTCGGCTTCATGGTTGGCAGGATTCTCCCCTCTTCGGCCATGATAGGCGCGGGGAATGGTGGAAATTTCACGTTCGGTAGAGAGCTGACGGATTCGCGGCCTTGTTGCTGATGGCTCCGGCGCCATCTGCCACGAGAGAGCGTCCAGGGAGAAGCGGACATGCGCGTTGCTTGTGAAGGCCAACGGAGCTCTGTCCGGACTATTCTGCGCGGCCTCGAGCCACCGGGAGCGAGTCTGATGGTCCACAGGACATTGTTGTGCAGCTTCCGAGGGCATTTTGGCGGACATTGTGCGGTGACGTTGGGAGCGCCCCGGTTTTAACCCGTTTGGGATTCGCCGCGGGAGTGTCGATGAAATGAACAACAGCCGCGTCTACCGCGCCAGCACCTTTGCTCCAGTCAACATCGCCGTCATCAAGTACTGGGGAAAGCGCGACGCGAAGCTCAATTTGCCTACAAACTCGTCCCTCTCTGTCACTCTGTCGCAGGACCATCTCCGCGCCCACACCACCGCCTCTTGTGCCGCGTCTTTCGACTCCGACACGCTGAAGCTCAATGGCCAACAACAAGATGTATCTGGCTCCCGCATACAGTCTTGTCTTGCCGAACTCCGTCGTCTCCGCCACGCTATGGAGGATGCTGATGGCAGTCTACCCAAGCTGAGCGACATGAAGCTCCACGTTGTGAGCGAGAACAACTTCCCCACCGCCGCCGGACTCGCAAGCAGTGCAGCTGGCTTCGCTGCTCTGGTGCGGGCCATTGCGAACCTCTACGAGCTTGACGCCTCACCCACCGAGCTCTCGCGCATCGCTCGCCAAGGATCTGGTTCAGCGTGCCGCTCCCTCTTCGGTGGCTATTGCGCGTGGGATATGGGCAAGGCAGCAGACGGCAGCGACAGCGTTGCATACGAGGTCGCCCCGGCAAGCCACTGGCCGGATATGTGTGCGTTGATCCTCGTGGCCAGCGCGGACAAGAAAGACGTGAGCTCGACGGCGGGGATGCAACAGACTGTAGCAAGTAGCAGCCTCATGGAGCACCGCATAAAACATGTCGTTCCCGAGCGCATGCAGGAAATGGAACAGGCAGTGCGCGACCGTGACTTTGCCGCCTTTGCCGACCTCACCATGAGAGACAGCAACAATTTTCATGCAACTTGCCTAGATACTTGTCCCCCAATCTTCTACATGAACGACACCAGCAGAGCGGCTGTGCGAGTTGTAGAAGCCATCAACAAGGCTGCCGGTCGTCCTGTTTGTGCTTACACATTTGATGCCGGCCCCAATGCTGTTGTATACCACCTTGCCTCTAATCGGGCAGCCGTGGCCGGTGTCTTCAAACTCATACTGGGTGGCAAGCCGGGCTGGGAGGGAAATCAAGGCGCCACCATTGGCTCCACCGCTGCTATTCCCAAAGGAGCCGAAGCGGCAGCTGGCGTGCTTCAAGCTGGCGTGAGCCGTGTTATCTTGACCGCGGTAGGTGATGGCCCGCGCAAGACGGACCAACATCTCTGTTAAAGGGTATTTGCAGTGCCTTAATGCGATACCTTTCAACCCGGATGGATTCTCACACAGGGCCTATACTGTCATCGTTACGTTACCTAGATCCTATGAGACACCGCCTCTTAGCGATAGCATGCAACTTTCATAACTTCCCATGGCTTCGTGGCAACGGGGACTTCGTTTCCTTTCTCGTCCGTCGTTTCCTGTCATATTCGCATTCACTTCCTCGGCCTCGTAGGCAAGCAAAGATCAAACAAGTGTCTGTTTGACCCTAGGGTCCATACTTAATCTATCCGGGGCGTGCACATCAAGGACTCCCTTCATTTTCTGTTGAAACTCAGCCAGCTCTTTCCGAACAGCATTCGTCAGATCACTGTTATTGTTGTCGTTTACTGAGCCTGACACTTCAAAGAGATAAGCTCCCGAGGGATCGAGCGCCGAACATTGATCAACACCAGGTGGAGCTGCTTCGAGTGGTTCGCTCTTTCCCACCTCTTTGGGCGTGCAAAGTATTTGGCCCACGCGAATGTTGAGGTTGTGGTGGGTGAATCGGTGTCCTTGGAGAAGGTACTGGTTGACGAACCTTGGATGTAAGTCCACAAAAAACATTGCAGAAGAAGTTCGGCTTACTTATAATTCCCCCCTGCTTCGCGGTACTGTTCAACGACTTCAGTCGAACCAGCTACGTTCACTAACACAGATCTTGAGATTACGGTAGGATTGCCAGCCACAGGGAGGTCTTCCGCTCGCAAAATCCATGAGCTCCTTTCATTCAAAACGTCGCGTATCAGCTTGTGATATTGCGCACGCTGCTGGCCCTTCGTGGGGCTTAGCTGTCGGTAGAGGACGGTCTGTTCGCAAATGCGCACAGCCTGCATACCGCTGATGCCGGCCAAGATGGCAAGTACCTGCTCAACGCGAGCTGCCGGAACAATAGAATGCAAACTGAATTCTTGCAGCCTCATTGTCGTGTTAGCTACAGCGAGGCTACCGCAGAGCCTAGATTGGGGCGTCCTAGACTTCACATGCAGATTGAAGTTGACAGTTTCCTTTTCCAGGCTAGTGACGCGAGTAGGTTCGCGTCGCGTATCTTAACGTCGCGGCGGAACAAATCCCGGGCGGAAAATAACTAGTGGCGTGTGTGGTGGCCCCACCCCAGGTCTCGCGCGTAACTTTTCCAACTGAGCCGCTTATCATCCGCATCATCCCGCAAGACGAGAAGCACACAAGCATTCTCCATTGAGCAAATATGCAAGCGACGAGACGTTTATTTCAACATCGGCAACCGATGATTCATTTTCTTGGCCGTCGAGGCAACGCTCCTGCGAGCGCACGTAAGTTCAAGCGCTCCCTTGGCCTGCGTGGTAAGCTAATTCAAGGCGTAGAAACTGAGCATCCTCCAAAGGTCCATCCCGCTTCGCCCATCGACGAACTACCTGATTCTTTTGCAAAGTACCGCCAACGCGCCCAACAGTACGGCCCGCTTGCATCATCATCATCATCAAAGACCTCCAACGCGAGCTCAAGACAAGCAAGGAGCAGTGGAAAGAGCTTTGGCGAACTGACTGGCGAGGAACTGGGCTCTCCAGAACCGAAGAAGGGCCAATTCTGGGATCGCAACGATCTTCCGCCCAGATTCCATCGTATGACTTGGACACAGGCCGATATTGAAGCTATTGAGAGCGGTGGAGCAACATTGTATGAATGATTCCCTAATGACGGCAAGCTCTTGCCATGAAATTACGTGTTCTGGTCCCTCTAACTATACCGATAAGTATTTAAAAGTACTGTCATCTATAAAACAAGATCAATGAACATCATAGTTGCTCTCTACTTGCCAGTCTCCGAGGCCCGCCCCAGGCTATCAGATGTCAAGCGCCAATCAAACGCAACGTTAATTTTACGGAACGGAAAGCCGGGATTGTGCGAGCATGACCTTGCAGTGGGGCACCAATCAAAACCCGGGAACCTGTTTTACCCCGGACTGTTTTGCGGGGCAACCAGTAACCAGATGGGGAAACAAACAAACACGACTTTGTCTTATACAACAGATACTCTACATTGTGCTCAGTAGCTGAAACATCACAATGATTCGCATGACGCGTTCGAAAGCGGCGCAAGTGGCCAAAGACGGAGAGCAACTCTCAAAGGAACTAAATGGCAATCACTTTCCAGACGATCTCAAGGATGACCAGGAGCGCGAGACACCGATGATGCAAAGCAGCGGCGGCAGCGAGCGCAAGCCGCTAGGTGAAATTTCTCCCAACGGCGAAGAGAAGGACAACGTTTCCGCTAAAGCTGTTGACGACAAATCATTTCCCGTCGTCGACGATGATGCGGGGGTAAATAACAGTCTTGTGACCGATAATCCCGACCGCTCACCTCCCTCGGGGGGAAAGCCATATCTTCCAGATATTGTGCAGAAGCTTCGCAAGGATACAGGTACACCTGGAAAGCGCTCAACAAGTAACAAGGAAAATGTTTCTCCTTTTGCTGCTACGACAACGCCTGCTGGAACGCCTTTGGCTGCGCAGGTCCCAGTAACAGGATCTGCATCTGGTGAAAGTGTGCGTGGAAATGGACTTCCTGCAACAGACGAACATCTGGCCTCTGATAGTGCCCAGGACGATGGCAATGTGGGATCTCGATTGCCAGATGAACAGGAATCGTATACTCCAAAGTCAACTCCCAATAAAGCAGTGGCAGCAACAGCGATAACACCCCCCAAGTCAGCCGCTCCTGCTGCTTCCACATCTGGTAAGAGCAAGAAGCCTGTCCCAGTCGTGAAGCCGACCAAGGCAAGCCAAGCGCGCATTTCCCTTGCGCACCCCACCAAAGACGGGAACCATGTCAATGGCAACGCTGCCAAGCCTCGGCCGTCTTCTGTCCACCTTGCCCGCGGCTCCTCCATTGCACCCCGTGTCAGTACTTTGCCCTCTCTTCCGGAGAAATTCAATCCCAACTCCAAGGTTGAAATCCCTCATTCCAAACCGCGTCCGATATCAATCTCGTTCCCTACGCCCCCGCCACCTCCAAAATCTTCAAAGCCACCAACGAAGTCTAATTTCCAATTGCCAGGCGAAGCCGTAGCCGCGAAGCTGAAAGCCGCTCGCGAGGCAAGACTTCTCGCCGTGCAAGAGGAAGAGAAGGACAAGAAAACGTTCAAGGCGAGGCCGGTGCCGAAGAGTTTGAGTCGCGCTCCAACGGTCAAGGGTACGGCTAAGAGCCGTGCCCGAGAGAGTATTCTTGCTGGTGGCAGTAGCGGCCCTCTGGACCAAACGGCGAAGAGAGCTGTATCCGACAAGGCTAAAATCAATGCTGCGCCGCGGGCGCGGGCGGCATCTGCTGCTTCCGCCACCAAGGGATCCGTCATAGAGGAAGAACCGGGTCCAAAGAAGGCGACGGGAAAGGAAATTCTGGCTAGACCGGCTATTGAACTGCGGGCGGCGAGGTCGGAAAAGGAGAAAAAGGAAGCGGCTGTCAAACTTGCCCGTGCCGAAGCCGCGGAAAGGAGTCGGCTTCTAAGTAGGGAGTGGGCAGAGAAGCAAAAGCAGAAGTTGATGGGGAAGAAGGGAAGGGATGCTTCGCATGGGAGTCAGATTGGTGCGTAAGAGCAAAGGAATTGGGGAAAAGGAAGTTGGGTTAACTTGTCGTCTCTTTTTGTCTCTTTTGCGTGTGTATGTGAAATGTCAAGCGTTGTTGTTTGTGGGCAATTCGTTGGTAGAGAGTGTGGAAATGGCCAAGATTACTGTGCAATGAATGGAAGCTTGATCATTTGAAAAGTTCGTTGCTTGGATAGTGTACACCGACAAGAACCCACAAGGTTAATTCTCTAACCAGTCCAGAAAGTCTGGTGTAAAGTAAGACACGACAATGGTGGCGCCAGCCCTCAAAATGCCCTCGGTCATCTCGAGTGCAGCCTCCTTCAGGTCATAAACACCTGCTTTCGCCCCGGCATGGATCATTGCATACTCCCCACTGACTTGGTATGCAGCTACGGGAAGGTCTTTCCCGATTTCCTTTGCATCGCTGATGATGTCAAGATACTGTGTGGCGGGTTTAACCATGATGATGTCTGCGCCCTCTTGGATATCGCGCTTGATGGCGCGACGGGCAAGACCCCGGCCGCCCGGCGGTAACTGGTAGCAGCGACGGTCGCCAAAGCTGGGGCATGAGCCGGCAGCGTCACGAAATGGCCCGTAGAGGCATCCGCTGAACTTGGCAGAATAAGACATCAGTAGTACCCGATGAGAGATGCCCGCTTCGATTAGCTTCAATTTTATGGCTCTTACTCGCCCGTCGTTCATATCTGAGGGCGCTACACAATGAGCGCCTGCCTGCGCATATGCGATTGCCACATCGGAGATGCGATCGACAGACAGGGTGTTATTCAGAGAGCCGTCTGGATGAAGGATGCCGCAGTGTCCATGGGACGTGTATTCGCAAAGACACACATCGGCTACGATGAAGAGTTGCGGAAAGCTGCGGCGCAGTATCCGGATGGCAGAGATGACGGGCCCTCGGGGGTCATCTGCAGCGGTGCCTAGTGCGTCCTTGGCGCTGGGCGCAAGAGGGACCCCGAACAATATTACGCTTTTCAGGCCTTTTTCAATCAACGGCCTGAGGAACGGCACGAGTTTGGAGGTTCCCATTCGTCTCTGGCCAGGGAGGCTTGGAATGGGCTCGGACTGGTCTGGATTGTCCGTCACAAAAACGGGATATATGAGCATGCTCTTGGTGAGTTGGCGCTCGGCCTGCCAAGAGCGCGCGAGCGGATGAGAGTAGCCGCCATGAAGCTGGGAAGAGATATCCCCCGAGATGCTGACGCTCGTGGCGGCGGTGGATGTATAGGATCGCGCGCGGGAGATCTGGGATCTGGCATCGAGTGTAGTTGGAGTCTGTGTTGAAGGTGGAGAGGCAATGTCCCTTATGAGGTTGGAGAAAGACATGTTGTTGGCGTGAATTGTTGCGACTTCTTCGGTGGGTGAGCCTCGGCCCTGAATGTCGTCATGCATTCATTCCATTCGGCTCTTGCCAACTTTTGTACTTGGTCCTCCGAATAAGCCTGGCTCGAAGGGAATGCTGAAATGGTTTGTGGGCACAGCAAGCTGAACCGGCCTAACTAAATATCTACTACTGTGATGTGTGGGCCTGGTTCCGAGGGTGGTTAGGCGAAGGTTGACGCCAGTCGCATTCCCGATGGAAGTGTTCCGCCCCAGCACTAGTCCATCTACTATACCGACTTTAATTGTCATTTATTACAGCTGAAGGCCCATCCACACTCGCAGCTGAATCGACAGATGATCGCGGATTCGTATCAACAGGTCCAGTAATTCTTTCCCGGAAAAGTGCACGGCTTCAAAGTCTTTGTACTGCCACTTTATGATGTTCGCATGTACTGATGATGGCCCCGTCTTTCGCACGTTGAAGTGTACCCCTAAGCAAAGCCAATTTTTTTCCCATATGTACCACTTCGCATGTCATGAGCAACTCCTCCCCTTGCAGCGCTGGTCGGAGGTAGCTCACGTTCAACGACCGGCTTACACCCGCATGCGCCCACCCATTTTGCTCCGCCTTAACATCTGGGTTCTGGGCCAAGCCATAAATAGCCAGACTCGTACAGGAATCGAACATAAAGCTTTGGGCTCCGCCGTGTAAGTGTCCCCATGCGTTGCAGTAGTAAGGATCGACTGTAAACGCAAAGGTAGCCGTAACGTGCGTTGGTGACAGCATTTTCACCTCCTGCAGCTTGCACTGTTGCCCCCAAAATGGAGCACTGAAACGGGGCCCATCCTCAAAGGGTTGTGCCAATGCTGCACGAATTCGCTCCTCGGCCGATGATGAATCGAAGTTCATTGGCATGTTGATGACTTCGGCGTGCTACAGAACACTGGCCATGAATAAGCGGGGCATGCTTCCTCGGCTCCACTTGGCTTGCCAGGTTCTTTGCCTTCCATGGACATGCTATGGCCGTACACGAGAGAGGATCGAGGAAGGACTCTATGACAGAGACACGGCGTTCTAGTTTCTTACCTCCTCCATTTACAGGCCCGGTACGTCCTTTGTCACCTGACACATTTACTGTCGAAGAATGTCAGGGTCTACAATCGCACAGTTCTTCCAGTCCGTCGCCACCAACCCCTCCGGTTTCTTCCAAATTGCAGCGATTATGGGTCAAAGACAAGGGGCTGGTCTGGATACTGCTGTCGCAAGCCTTTGGTGTTTTGATGAATGGAACAACCCGAGCACTTGAAGAAAATGGCAAAGGCATGGACCCCTTCCAGATTCTTCTTGCCCGCATGAGTTTGACCCTCCTCTTGGCCAGCGGCTATATGTGGTATAAGAATACCCCAGACTTTCCCCTAGGCAAGCCCGAAGTTCGTGGTCTTCTTATGGCCCGCGGCTTTGGGGGGTTCTTTGGCGTTTTTGGCATGTATTATTCCTTGCAATACTTGCCTTTGGCGGAGGCAACCGTCATCACCTTTCTGGCGCCCGGTCTCGCGTGTTGGGCGTGTTCAATTCTTATCCATGAGCCATTTGGCCGGTTGGAGAAGTTCGCCTGCTTGGTCTCGCTTTTGGGGGTTGTTCTGATAGCCCGTCCTTCCACTATTTTTGCTGCCTCTAACAGTGGCAACTCCACAGTTGACGACGATGCAACGCCCTCACAAAGGCTAAAAGGCACTGGCGTCGGTCTCGTTGGCGTTCTTGGAGCCGCAAGCGCGTATACAACTATACGGTGGATCGGAAAACGTGCTCATCCTCTCATTTCGGTAAATTATTTTGCTGCTTGGTGTACGCTCATCAGCGTCATAGCTCAATTCACGATTCCTGGTGTCACATTTTCACTTCCGGCTGACTTGAGACAATGGGGATTACTCGTTTTTCTGGGTGTTTGTGGGTTCGCAATGGTAGGCTGCTTGCCACTAAGTATGTTGATGGACTGACACGCGCAGCAATTCCTCCTCGCCGCCGCTTTGTCGTATGAGAAATCGTCTCGCGCGACCAACATCGCATACATGCAAATGATATTTGCCATAGCGTTTGACAAGATTGTCTTTGGGCATTCACCTGACCTGACCAGCATTGCAGGTAGCAGTCTTATCCTTGGGTCTGCGCTTTGTGTTGCAACGATGGCAAGCACGGGGAAGCCAGATTACAAGGCATTGGACGATGCATCGCCCGAACATCATGATCAGTCCCGACAAGGGCTAATGACTGCAGATGTCGAGCTGGCCAATGTTCCGGAAGGTCCTGAGCGGTGCTAAGAAAGGAATCCTGGGCAGTGAATCGTTGGCCAGGGGAAGGGATACAATGGAGTGCTAATGCAGACGTAAGTACACATGTCACGACTGCATGTGAAGAAAGACCAGGGGTGACGATCATTGTCCACGTACTTGCATCTGTTTGAAAGAGGAGGTATTGTGGATATCAACATCTTTCGAACAGCCTCGTCCCGAAGCCTTTCAAACGCATTTCAGACTTTTCATCCCATCGCCTACGCATCAATTTGGTGGCATCATAAGCCTCTAGCCATGTTTTCCAGCCTTGGTCGAACCCGCCAGCCAGTGGCGTCTTGTGGGCTTTCATTTGGATTTCACACAACCCCGATACACCGCTGTTTAACGACAGTGTATCATACTCTCATTGTGGTTACATTTAAGGTTAAGGTTGGATTTCGCACGTGCCGCTGATCAGGGTGGGACCAGGGTATTGCGAGTCAAGTGCCTTCCTCATGGGGAATTATTTACGTCACATGACAAAATCTATCAAGGAAAAAAACCCTTGCAGCGTTAGAGCGTTGTCATACCGACCTTGCTGGATCATGCTGAGTTTTTCAGTGGTGCACGTAGCTTCTACGCTGCTGTAAAAGCTTAGGGTCCCCAGACAGGGACTTAATCATCAATGCCGTTGTCGTGGTACGTTTGAGAAAGTGGTCGCTCAGACATTTCTTCTTCATCCGGCGGCACTTTTTTGTTTCTGTTGTTGTGGTGGTGGTGGTTGAGGCGCGTGGCACGCCAGTGGTCGACACACATTCCGGCGGACTTCACCACACGTTCCAGACATCACTCCACATTGGAATCCGACTACGTCGGTGTGTTGTTCACAGGGTCCAGTGAGCATCTCGCAAGGGTACTGACCTTATGGCTCGTCGTTTTTCGCACTGACCTTCACAATCATGTCGGCGGAACCGGCTCAAGATCTGAGTCAATGGGGGGCTTCGGCGAACATGACTTCACACGGCCACAGTGTGTCACATTCACCCGCGGCGTGTGATGGACATGGTCTCTTCAACAATTATATCCGGGCTTTCTACCCGTACGGCCCATCTAGCAGCTCAACAATCGGTTACAATGGTTCGCTGACCATTGCGACTATCAAGCGGGGTGACTTGATTCTTGTTCACTCGGTACATGCCAGTAAATGGGCCGATGGAACAGTACTGCTTACGGGAGAGCGCGGATGGCTGCCCACAAACTACTGTGAGGCATATAGTCACGATTACTTAGCCAGCTTGTTGGACATCACGACACAAATCTGGGATCTGTCTGACGCCAAAGACAGTGATGCTCTTGCCGTATTCGCCCGCCAGGACTTTTCGCGTGGTGTCATTGCAGGGGTACGCTATTTGTTGGTTGAGTCTGGTTGCCTTCATAGCCAGTCGCAGCTGGTCTTGCAACACACAGCTATACGCAGAAAGCGCAAAAGCTTGCTTGCCGACCTGTCGTCTCTTAATCAGTTTGCAAGGCAGCTACAGCGCATGGCAGGTGAGCCCGTGTCAATGAAAGAGGCCCACACGCTTTTGGATGTCTTCACTGCCAGAGCATTCAGGGTCGTGAGCAAAGCAGTCTCATTTATGGATGTGTGGACGTCGGAAACGAGCCCCAGTAGTCCTTGTAGTCCCATATCTGTTGAGATGGCAAACACAGTTGCTGCAGTGACCTCGGTCACCCAATCTGAGCAGGTACAGACAGCGAACGAAGGCAAGGATATTGTTAGACCTGGCATGGATCCATTGCCCACAGCCCTTCAGTCTTGTCGTGGCCTCATGACCCACCGCATGTCTCGACGTGGGGTGAACTATCACGAATCGAAGACGATGGCATCGGAAGAGCTGGCCAAGGTGCATGAAGAATTCGTCAGGCATATTGGGACTTTCATCGGTCACCATTTGCGGTCGCCACCCTCGGCAGAATTGGCTGCGATGACAGACTGCCTAATAGTATCAAACCAGAGGATGCTAGGTATTATGAGGGAAGTGGCCCGCCGCAGTCCGTCAACAGCAGATTCAATCAACCAACTACATGAGCAGCTTCAGGCTCGACTTCAAGACGTTTTAAATGCCACCCAAAAAGTTCGGGACACCGATACAGCCAACCTTCATTCCCAGAATGATAGGCTTACGCTGGCAACCCATCTCATTCGCGTTGCCAGCGATTGCGTGGACAAGGCTCGACCGACAATCGAGCAGATGGGAGATTTTGAGCTTTGCTGCGATCTAACTGGAAGATTGAACCAGGCAATCGGCGAATCGAATACTGCACCCGAGTCTACGGTGGCGATGCTGAATCTTCGATGGGGTCTACGACCTCTTGCAAACTCACCCAGAGAGAGTTTTCAGGAACCGGTATCGCCCCTTGAATCAGAGAGCTCACAAGAAACAGGCTGCTGTAACAATCAACTTTCTACGGATAAATCCCGGTTGTCACAGCGTCATAATGCCCCAACTCCGAAGAGGGGTGTGCGAAGTTTGAGCCTTTGTCAGTCCGAACCATTATCTCCCGCAGTGACTACCCAATCTCCAACCCAATCTCCTACCCAATCCCTCGCCTTGACCGAGGGATCATTGTCGCCGTTTCCACAGCCCGAGCCCATCAGGCAATATGCTATTGCTACAGACCCCAGCGACTACGATTCTGGTCTCAGCACTCCGCTCGCGCCTTTCTGCCCAGGTCTGTTGGGCTATTTCACACATCCCTCGATGAACAGCCGTCAGGCAAGTGGTGGTACAGCTGACCGGCGCCGACCCATGTCATTAATCAAGGCAGCAACTCGCAAAGACAGCACAACTGAATCGTTTGGATCTACGAATACGCACTGCAGCACCGGGCGCCTATCGACAATTTCCCATCAGTCAGATATTTCGACAAGAGCTACAACACCCGATGCGTTCCCAGAGCCAAGCCCCATGGAGGGAATGCGCATGGGTAGCATAACGAGTACCTCTCAGGCTAGCACGACCACACTCGAAGGAATCAACGAAGCTGGGACGGACCTGCTTTGCAAGACATTTGCCAATGAGCTGATCCTCAATAAGGAGGGTAATGTTATTGGAGGCAGCCTTCCTGCTTTGGTGGAGAGATTAACATTGCATGATGCATCGCCTGATGGTCAGTTCATATCTGCCTTCTTCATGACATTCCGCATGTTTGCGGACCCCCGTCAACTTGCTCAAGCATTGATCGATCGCTTCGACTATGCTGGTGACTCCAAAGCCGTTGGGGCGCCGGTCAGGCTACGAGTTTATAACGTCATCAAAAGCTGGCTGGTAACTTATTGGAACTTGGAGGCTGATCACGACGCTTTGGGGGACATTCGCTATTTTGCCCTCCAAAAGCTGACCCCCCACTTGCCATCTGCGGGCGAGAGGCTGATGGGGTTGGTTCGAAAGCTGACAAGCGTCTACCAAACTGGAATATCTCAGTACCCATTCGTGTCTAACGTCGGTAAATGCTGCCCCTCCACAGTAGAGGAAAAAGATCAGATCACACCCGAGCCGGAATTGACAAAAAGCCAGCTTAACCTGCTGCGTACGGACATGGAGGGTGGAGCGACGTGCTCGGTGTTGGATGCAAGTCCGTTGGAGCTAGCGCGACAGATAACTCTGATGGCATCCAAGATCTACAATAGCATTCAAGCTGATGAACTGCTAAGCCTGTCATGGAACAAGAAGGAATGTGAGCAAGTAGCAAATGTGCGGGAAATGTGCAGCTTTAGCACATCCCTGGCAAACATGGTTGGAGATTCCATTCTCAGCCCCGACGATGCCAAGAAGCGTGCGCTGGTGATCAACCAGTGGGCCAGGGTAGCCACTCACTGTTTGGAACTGCACAACTACGACTCTGTTATGAGTATCGTCTGCACCATTAACCTCACAACAATTCAGCGCCTTAAGCGGACATGGGATTGCGTTTCGCGCAAAACCAAATCATATATGGAAGTCCTCAATAAGGTAACAGATTGTTCATCCAATCATAAATGGCTGCGCAGCCAGCTAGAAGATCCCACGGCACCATGCATTCCCTTCCTAGGCATTTACTTGACGGACCTCACGTTCCTACACGAAGGATATCCCAAGACACGCGACCTGGGAGATCAAAAGGTCATAAATTTTGCAAAATACATGCGCATGGCAAGCGTGGTTTCGCAGCTGCAACGCGTTCAGGTGGATTACAAACTGCAAACCGTGCCGGAAATACAATCTTGGGTCGAGAAGCAATTGCGGCGAATGCGCGAGTGTCGCGAGGATGCAGATACATCCTTTTACAGACGTAGTTTGATGCTCGAGCCGAAGCAGGATGACCCGCGCCGACCGAGCGTGGCAGTCAACGGTGATATCGATGGTGGCGCTGGCAGAGGAAGTGAGGGACGGCCACGAGTGTCTGGAGGGAAAGAACGATTAGAAGCGCTTTTTCGGCTTGGAGGTGTCTCGCAACGATAATAACCAGGAACTCCCGACATCCTCCTTATGGGATGCTTTTTTCATGTTTTATGGAAATGAATGTTATGCAGCTAATGTCATAGTGTGAGTGTAGTTGATGTTCGGACGGTTTTACGATATGCCCTCTCTCAGTTCACACGGTATTCTGTTGAAACTATGCGTGAAAAGTGCATAGACATGTTTGATTGCATGTTACGTCTACCTAGGTCACCTAAGACCCTTAGGCTAACAAGGGATGCAAGACGAAGTTGCCCGCGACAGTGAAGACGCGGAAGGAGCCGCGTGACGAAATGCGCGTGACCGGGCTTGAAGCTTCGCCACAATTGGCGTCATCGGCAGACACCACCTAGGTATCATAGCTGCATCCACGACGCCTACCTTTGATACATTTTTTGGGGGAGGTGGTGTCTGTTGTTAATCGCTGGAGGTACCTGCATTTATTGACGTCGCCCAAGGCAATTGATGGACGAGGAAGACTGTTCGAGATGCGGGATGGCGACATCACATGTCAGCGAGGTGACGACAGAGCGGGGCGACGAGAACACCTGGGTGGCCGAGACGAGGGCTGAGAGTCCGACGGCCGAAGTGAGCGAAGGCGATGATGTCGGACGGCTGCCGTCGACGGCTGATGCGCCGTGGGCCAGCCGCGCACGACGTCGCCAACCTGGCTCCGGCTCTTATTCCTCGTGGCGGTCGTGGCGGTCGGGGACGCTGGACGGCTCCAGAAGTCTCAACCCGGGTCGCGAGGTCGAGGGCAGCCTCAGGCGAACCGATACGTTGCAGAGCACGACGACCGACACAGCGGACATGGCCGCAGTCCAGCGCGCACTGCCACCCGACGATGGCATGAGCGATTTGCGGCAGCAGCTGCAGGAGGTGCGGGCTTTGGCCGTGTCGACAGAGGAAAAGGCCAGGCGAATGCACCGGCTCATGATGCAGCGTTACCGTCAAAAGAGTCCGGAGGAGCCAATGGCACCGGTGTTGCCAGAGGTGGACTCCAGCAATCCCTACGCCGTGCTGGCGGCCGACAGGGAGCCAAGCTACTGCCCCGGCAAAGCTTTCTTCGGCTGTATGCACTACAAGCGCAATGTCAAAGTACAGTGTCACGACTGCTGGCGCTGGTACACGTGCCGCCACTGTCATGACGCAGCTGAGCTGCCGTTCCCACACCAGTTGAATCGCAAGAAGACGGAGAACATGCTGTGTATGTTCTGCCACACAGCACAGCCCGCGGCGGAGCAGTGCACCAGCTGCGGGAAGTATGCGGCGTGGTACTATTGCGCCAAATGCAAGCTGTGGAATGACGACGTGAGCAAACGCATCTATCACTGTGACAGCTGCGGCATCTGCCGCGTCGGAGAGGGCCTGGGCAAGGACTTTGTGCATTGTGAGCGCTGCAATGTGTGCATTTCCATCTCAGCTGCCAACTCGCACCCATGCATCGAGCGTGCGACCGAGGGCGATTGTCCGCTATGTCTGGCTCACCTGTTTGAGTCGCCCAAGTCCGTTGTGAGCCTTCCCTGCGGCCATTACATGCATGGTGACTGCTACCGGGACCTTATGGCCGTGACTTATAAGTGTCCGGTGTGCAGCAAAAGCGCAGTGAACATGGACGTTGCCTGGCGCAAGTTGGACGACGAAATCCGCGCTCAGCCAATGCCCGAGGAAGTCCTCAGCACCAGTGTCCGCGAAGTTTTTGTAGCCTGCAACGATTGCGGTTCGCGCTCATGGTCTCCCTTCCACTGGCTCGGCCTCAAGTGTCAGATCTGCGATAGCTACAATACGATCCACGTGGTACCCACAGCCCGGAACGAGTCCGAGGCCGAGCGGCTCCTCCGCCAACAACAGCTCCAGCTCAACGTACCCGTGAATGTAGTCCGCAGCGATGCCGCATTTGAAGTGTCTACGCCTTCTTCCCCGCCTGCGCAGTTGGCGGTATCAACGCCTTCGTCTGTAGCCGTGGCAGCACCACCCGCAGACGAGGGCATCTCTCGAAGTGCGCCACACAGCTCCGCCCCCACCGGGCGAAGGTATTTTGTCCAGGACGAACCTTCCCGTCGCTCCTCTTTCACCACGGTCAGCTTTCCGACCCCATCCATGCCCTCATTGCCTCACCTCCCTGAAATTCCTCATATAATCCCCCGTGCCACAAACATGATGCACTTGCCCGACTTACCAAGGTTTTCCGCGGCGGAAATGTTCGACGCCTTTTCCAGGTCTCTTTCGCCTATGCGGTATTACATTCCCGGCATGGAAAGAAGCAGCAGCGTGGGTAGGCCCCCCGGCGAGCCTTGTGCCGGCTCCGCTTCAGAGGAGGGGGCCGGCAGAAAAACCAGAAGGACGGGCGAGTTTTTCTGGCGGGGGCTGGAGAACAGCGCATTTGGAGACGAGAGCGATAGCGAGAGCAGCGAGGAAGACGACGACGATGACCTTGATCGTATGGAAATCGAATTACCCGGTCACAGGTAGCTTTGCATACAACAAACCTCTACATGTACGAGTGGGGAAGGCGTTCAGGGTTCATGAGAGAAGAATCAAAGGGAGGGAGGTGATGCCTACATAGCTTCACTATGGGAAAGAACTGCAAGTGTACACGGACACAATACCAAACTCCTGTTCCGTCTGGCATGCCTATGATATATAAAAAACCTCACACATCAAAACCCCCCTCTGACAAGAAGTACGAAAAACAGACTTCTAAGAAGTCCCGCTGACAGCAAGTTTCATTAGATGATCCATGAAAGTCTGGAGGCTGACGTCGTCTGTGAAAATCGTTTGCGCTGTCTGCGTCATTCCGTAGCTCGAATGAGCATGAGTAGTGCTCGGGTTCAACTTCGCGAGCAAGAAGCGCGCCTGTGAACCACCGGCGTCACAGACGATGAAGCGTGGAAGGGGAAAGCGGTCTTGGATCAGTTCCTACACAAGAAACGTCAGAAAGTTAGTCCTTTGGAAGAGGAGTTGACTCACTTTGGCATCTTCTTTTGGTGCATTGAGGAGCTCCTTGAAGTTCTCGTAGCCTTCCATATCCTGGTAGCCTTCTTTGCGCCACGCAGCCATGGTTTCACCATGGAATATCAGAATGTGGAAGAAGGTGTCCAGAAGCAAGATGGTCTGAGGCTGGATAGATGTGCTGTCTAAGAGCACGGGAACAGAGCCTTCTTGATCAAAGGTGTAAGAGTCCAGCGTGGGCTGGATCATGATGAGGCTGTTTGACACGTCCTCGTGATTGAGCACATGGCGGTAAAAGGCGGTTTCATCGGGAGAATTATTGAAAACTTGCAAGAACTGCGAGCGGCGCAGGTGGAACATGAATTGAGGGTAAAGGCTGAAGTTCTTATCCAATCGGAACGACGAAGCATCATCCTTTCGGTAATCGGCGAAGCGCGAACACAGCCGGATGAGCATGCGGTCAACCCAGCGCAATACATCTGGTCCGTCGTCGACCTCGGCCTTGAAGACGGCAATGCGGCTCATCAGCACAGCAGCGGCCTCCTGGTCGAACGACTGAGCAACTGCTGCGTCGCCCGACTGCGAACTCATGGGGCGTGCTAGAGTCGTAACGCGCAGATGATATTGGCCACTACTGTGCTGGTAGTAGGTCAAGAACTGGATATGGGCCCTTTGTGCACCAGTCATGCCACCCGCCGGTCCGCCCTGTCCAGCTATCTCAAAGTAGACGGCATAGCTCGCTGCAGGATCAATGCCACACATCTTCCATGCACATGTGTTGCCGATTCCGCACTCTGTCTCGCCCACTGACGGCGACTTTCTGTTCAGACTGACGGCGTGCCCTATCAAGCCCGTCACCTTGAGCTCTTTGGAGGTCACAACCTCAAAGTTGGCGTTGAATCCCATGGCCAAGTTGCCGTTGGCGTCTGTGTCAAAGATTTTGTTGAACGATTGCCGGTACATAGACGATGTAAACGAGTCGGTGAGAATCATATGCCCACCAGTGCTGTTTGGCAGCGCCTTCATCTCCAGCAAGCCAACCTGATCAAGACAGCCAGCAAAAATATCAACAACATGGCCGTTGTGTGCCGTACGCTTGGCGAGGTTATCGTAGAACTTCATTGCCTTTTTGTAGTATTTGATGTTGTCGCGGTCGATGTCATGATGCGAGCGAATCTGCTCTTTGAGCTCAGGACAAATGACCATTCCCGGACCCTCGGTGGCCGGCCCTCCGGTGAACAGCATGACGCGTGCGCCAGAGTTCTGGAAGCTAGTCTCCAGCAGCCCTATTGCCACAGACAAAGCTACACCAGTGCAGCGCAGGGGACGCTTGTCATTAGCTACCGGCCATGGATCCTTTTGCAAGCTTTTCAGCACGTTTCCGAGCTGTACCTCGCAATGCTGCACCGGTAACAGAAACCTGGTGCTCGCCACGCCCATGGGCGGCATGCCAGGCCTCCCTGGTTGTGGCGGTACTGGTGGAGCTCCAGGCCGCGCATTCATCGAGAGACCTAGCATTTCCTGCACCTGACGGGCGCTGTAGTCGCGGTTGCCACGGAAGACGTATGACTTGGCGCATTCGACGTACCCCAGCTCGTGGACCTGGACCATGGTGCCGAATGTGATGAGGCCCACCAAGGCATCGGGGGGCAGCAGTTCCAAAGAATTTGAGATGCTGTCTTTGAGCGCCTGTAGAGACGCATCCTCTTGGCACGTGTCGACCACAAACACGAAGATGGGCGGAGCGGGCGCTGGCCGGGACAGCTGGTACTCAATCGTCGTCATGTTCTGGTGGATCTCGAGCGGAACTTGGGTCTCACTAATGTCTCTGTAGTGCGGCGGCAGAGGGTGCCTCTGCAAGCAAAAGGCACAGATCCAGATATGGGCCCGCGTATCGATGGTGCAAAAAGGATTCAGAATTGCCCGGCAGGGTGCTTTACAGGCCACCGGTTCGTACCGCACCAGGGGCGTACCGCTTTCTTTCTCTTTCAGCGGCGTGTACAGTGCTCCAATGGGCACTACAAGCCTGCTAGCTTCCATCCGCGTCGACGCGAAGACGTTCCATGAGAGCCGGACGCCATCCTGCTCTTCCCGCTCCGCGAACATGTCCTTCTGCGCTTCGTAGTCCATTCCAACGGCCTGCATCATGGCTGAAGTTGGGCTTTGCTCGCCTACGTCTACTACCTACCTGTGAGGCCAGCTGTGACACAGCGCCTGTCGGGATTGGTTGCTTTGAAACGCGGGACTGTTCCGCTGCCAAGACTACACCACAAGTCGCCCATACTCCTGGACGTAAACATGCCAGCTTCACATTACTTCGACAGCCTTGTTCCATCCATGGCAAGTCTGTTTTCGCGCTGCGCAGAGACGGAGCAACCCATTGCTGGGCACCTGATTTTGATACTCCCGTTCCGGGACATAGGACAAATTGGGAATCAGTGCGGGTTACATGTCATGTACTACAACTCCCTCGACCGCCCTCTCCTCGTAGAATCTTGTTTGCACTCTGCACCAGGCTGACTGCCATGACGATGCCCCCAAATGAAATGCTTCCATACGCCGCCCATGTCTCCCATGTCCGTCGCTTCGTCAGTTTGACAAAGCACAAGGGTGGCAATATGTAGGCCAATGCACACGCACTGGTGGCCCCCACAAGCTCAAACACCACTCCCAGATCGCATGTCAAGAGTGCCATGGTCATGGCCGCCAGCACCAGAGACGTTGTGAAGATGAGATGACGGTTGGGGTTATACGCCTCGCCCGGGAAATAGTATTCGGTCATGACCTCACGGCAGACGAAGCACTCCAACGGTAGCGTAGTGAGCATGTTCAGACCGAAGCAGAGTCGTGCAACGTTTACCAACAGATTATTGCGCGGAAAGTTGTTCAGCACGTTGCCCTGCGTGAGGTCTCCAAAGCTCAAAAAGCCCGCCAACGCCATGGCCATACAAGCCATCATTGAGATAGCTGTGCTGTAGTGCGTCACTCGAGCAAAGCGGTCCATGGTGGGCGTACGAAGACTGCCATAGATGAGCAGACTGTTGTGGTGACAGACAAAAGCAAACGAAATAACTCCCACGGCGTGGAAGATGCCAGGGTTAATGACGAGGCTGCCCTGGACTTGGCCACGAGCATCGGCTGGCTGCATGGGCCCTTCTACCACAACCGTCATTAATATGATAAGCATCGATACAAGGGCCAACGTAGAGGCCTTGGCGAGCATGGCAATGTCCCTGTAGAGAGACAGCGGATATGAGATGCCCAGCACAAAGAGTACGATAATAGCCCTCCGGTCTGTCAGGAGCCACAGCACCGACATGTCCTCCAGCATGGGGAACATGGCCGCCAGCACGTGGGGGATGGTATCCCCGATGACGATGCAAAATGCCACCATTCCCCCAAATGCAAACGCCCATTGCGCGATACTGATGGTAATCAAGCCCGACTTTCCAAAGCAATGCTCCATGGTCGCCTGAAACGAGTTTGCGCCGCTAAGCTTGGAGTTTGTGACGATCAGCCGGATCGTCCAATCGACCGTGATGGTCAGTAAAATCAAAAGCACCACACCGCTCAAAAGCCCGGCTTGCTTGAACGCATAAGGCTGTCCGATAATGCCGGCACCAATAATAGAGTTGGCCATGTTCATGAAAGCTGACTTGAGACCGCTCTTCGGCCGCGCAGACTCCAAAAGATCTTCCGGATTGAAGTCCAAATCATTTGCAACGGTTATGCTTGGCGCTTCAATATCAGTCAGGAGCGGAATGCGCCCTTCTCTGAGGCCCATGAAATCCTCATCTTCTGCCCAGTTGCGCGCCCGGGCTGTATCCTCATCAGGCTCAGCCACATCAAAACGCACGCGCATGGGCGTTCGCGGTGTTCCATTTGGCCGTCTCTGCGCAAAAGAAGACTGTCTCTTGCCGTTCACTCGGCCGTTTAGCTGCTCTTGCGGTTTCGCTGGCAGCGCCTTTACATCCTCCTCGGGTGAGCCGTCTCTTGAGCCTTGCAACAGGCCTTCGTGCTGGCTTGCCCTTGCCGCGTGGGGTGAACCGTCGTCTTCGGCCATAACATTGTTGCTAGCGCAAGAAGATCTTGGTGAACTTGCGCCAGGGAGTTCCCGCTTTGGGACTGACAGATGCGGCCTATTTACAGCCTTGACATTTGATTGGTCGGTGTCTAACTAATCCCGTGCAACACCTTACCTTCACCGAAACCTTGACAATTGGGACTACTCTTCAATTAGGGAAGCTCTCTCTACAAATCTTTCTTTAGCGGCATGCCCTTGTTTTCACCCTCAACCACTTTGCCCCTTTTCAGTGCCCATATTGACTTGACGCATTCAGAAAGCATGCCGATAATGGTCGCGCATGCCATAGCCCACACATTAATGCTGATGCTCCCTAGTGGTGCTCGTGGAAAACTCAGCAGCCACTCTCCATAGTACGGCACCCAGTCTTTTGGTAGCCAAAACATGGCTTGCTTGCTGAACCAGAAGTTGGCAAGAAATTGAAGGCCTTGGGTGCCCAGCCAGCGAAGAGCACCTACAACAAGGTCAAAGGTGCTTTTGAAAGACTGCAGATTCCCAGCTAGTGTTGTTATCAGTTATCGTAAGGAGTTTTCTGGAGTGCTGTACCAACATTTTCGATTGTAGGCTTCCTTGGCTTTGTCGTGTTGCCGGCGGAGACGAGCCCATTTGGCGAAATCATCCTGAGCCGACGTCGCATTCAGCTCTCGGTTTAAACGAGCAATCTCCTTGCGTTTAGAAGACAGCGAAGCAGCTTCAGCACTGTGAGGCGTGGGTAGTTTGGTGTATATGAACCATATCTGCCCTCAATTTAGATATGCGCGCTGTAAAGTCCAAGGTTAACGTACAGCTTCATCGACAGACTTGGCACCTAAAGTGTTGATTAGGTGTATTGCGAGCTGCATTACAAACACGGCCAGGAGAATGGAAATCATTTTGATGGTGTGTTGGTTGAAGATGGGCCTCCAGCGGACTTATTCGGACATGACGTATGTATATGTGGGGGTTTACAGCACGGTGTCACCAACCAGCATTCATTGCGCTACATTGGACAGCCAAAGGCCTGCCATCTTCTTGCAATGCGGATATCCAAGCCTCAATATCGGGCCGTCTGGGGCATGAGAAGTAGAGGACATTCCACGTCCATAAAGCAACCTCACCTGGGCCGCACAAATGGAATATCTTCGTGAACGACCAAGCTATACGACGAAATGCAATGTCATGTTTCTCGATAATCAGACGCAAAACCCTCATCGCAGGGCTAGGACACTGCAACACGATCGAGATTTCTGATCTAGGCTACAACATGAACTCGTGGCTGTGGAAGAACGAGGCCGCCAAGTCTTCGATAGAGCCAATTGATTTCTTACGCTTCTGCCATGACCATGAAGAAACTTCCCAAGTCTAGAAGTACAATCATGAGCGTCTGGTGAAGGTGTTGAAGCGTGTGTGATGCAAGATTTTCGAGGCGTGGCCCGCTCGGGCCGTGTCGCGCTAAAACGCCGCCACGACGCGTAGTCGCGTAGACGCGTCGCGCCAGTTCGCGCTTTGGCCCTGGAGTGCCACGTATCTTAATCTCACGACTTCTCTGTTGTAATCAGGCGTAGATCCCGGAGTCAAGATGTATGTCTTCAAGAGAGGTACGTGCACCTGCAGCTCGGTGGGAGATACATCTAACAGCATCAGATGGACGAAAAGAACGCGTGCAGTTTGACAAGATCACCGCTCGAGTGTCGAGACTGTGCTATGGTCTCGACCCTGAACATGTTGATCCAGCTGCAATTACCATGAAGGTCATTGCCGGAGTTTACCATGGAGTCACTACAATTCAGCTGGACGACCTGGCAGCCGAGACGGCGGCCTACATGACCACCACACACCCAGATTACGCCATCCTGGCCGCCCGCGTGGCAGTCTCCAATCTTCACAAGCAAACTAAGAAGCAGTGGTCGTCAGTAGTGTCTGATCTTTATCATTACATCAACCCTAAGACCAAGAAGCCGGCACCCATGATATCGGAGCGCACATACAACATCGTCATGAAGCACGCAGATGAGCTAAACAGTGCAATCGTGTATGACCGCGACTTCAACTACCAATACTTTGGCTTCAAGACGCTAGAGCGGTCGTACCTCTTGCGAATCGACGGGAAGGTTGCTGAGCGTCCTCAGCACATGATTATGCGTGTGGCTGTTGGCATACATGGCGAAGACATTGAAGCGGCCATTGAGACTTATAACCTCATGTCGAACAAGTACTTTACACATGCCTCGCCAACGCTATTCTCTGCCGGCACGCCTACCTCTCAGCTGGCGTCATGTTTCCTCATCGACATGAAGGAGGACAGTATCGAGGGCATCTATGACACTCTCAAAACGTGTGCCATGATTTCCAAAAACGCAGGTGGTATTGGTTTGAATGTGCATCGCATTCGTGCCACGGGCTCGTACATTGGTGGCACAAATGGAACCTCCAATGGTCTGGTGCCCATGCTCCGAGTTTACAACAACACAGCCCGCTACGTCGACCAGGGCGGGAACAAGCGACCCGGCGCGTTCGCAATCTATCTTGAACCATGGCACGCAGATATCTTCCCCTTCTTGGATCTGCGTAAGAACCATGGCAAGGAGGAAGTGCGTGCTCGTGACCTCTTCTATGCCCTCTGGATTCCGGACTTGTTCATGAAGCGCGTTGAAGCCAACGGATCTTGGACGCTCATGTGTCCGCACGAGTGTCCCGGCTTGGCCGATGTTTATGGAGATGAGTTTGAGGCTCTGTATGAGCAGTACGAGCGCGAAGGACGAGGCCGCGAAACGATACGTGCCCAGAAGCTGTGGTATGCCATCCTCGAGGCCCAAACAGAAACTGGCAACCCATTCATGCTGTACAAAGATGCAGCAAATCGCAAATCCAACCAGAAAAACCTTGGCACTATTCGCTCATCAAATCTTTGCACTGAAATTATTCAGTATACTTCGCCGGATGAGGTTGCCGTTTGTAACTTGGCTTCTCTCGCGTTGCCGACCTATGTAGATATTGAGAACGAACGATACGACTTCAAGAAATTGCACGAGGTGACCAAGGTCGTTACCAGGAACTTGAACAAGGTCATCGAAATCAACCATTACCCGGTGCCAGAAGCTCGCAAGAGCAACTTTCGTCACAGGCCCATCGGATTGGGTGTGAGTGGCCTTGCAGATGCGTTTTTGGCGCTTCGCATGCCGTTTGACTCACCTGAAGCTCGTAAGCTGAACATTCAAATCTTCGAGACCATCTATCATGCTGCCCTGGAGGCTTCCTGCGAGCTCGCTGAGAAATTTGGACCGTACGAGACGTACGAGGGTTCGCCTGTCAGCCGTGGTGAGCTGCAGTACGATATGTGGGGAGTCAAACCCACCGATCTGTGGGATTGGAAACAGCTCAAGGCAAAGATTGCACGACACGGCGTAAGGAACTCATTGCTAGTGGCTCCCATGCCAACAGCGTCCACGTCACAAATCATGGGATTCAACGAGTGCTTTGAGCCTTACACATCCAACATTTACTCACGGCGTGTTCTGGCAGGAGAATTTCAAGTGGTGAACCCGTGGCTGCTCAAAGACCTGGTAGACCGTGGTTTATGGTCGGATAATATGAAGAATCGCATCATTGCTGACGGTGGCTCCATTCAGCGAGTGCCCAACATCCCCGAAGATATCAAAGCGTTGTATAAGACGGTGTGGGAGATCAGCCAACGGCAAATCGTGCAGATGGCGGCAGACCGCGGCGCGTTTATTGACCAGTCGCACTCTCTGAATATCCACATGAAGGAGCCCACGATGGGCAAAATTACCAGTATGCACTTTACCGGATGGAAGTTGGGCCTCAAGACGGGCATGTACTACTTGAGGACGATGGCAGCGTCGGCGCCAATCCAGTTCACCGTCGACCAAGAGGCACTCAAGGTGGCCGATACGAATGTAGCACGACTGGTGCATAGAAAGCGCCTCGGGGCATACAGTACCATACCTGCCACGGCTGGAACATCGGAACCTGCGCCGGCACCTGTTCCACAGCCAATGTACAAGAGAAACGACCTGGACGCATCGGAGACTGAAGAACCAGAGCCGCAAAATGCAGCGCCTCTACCTCCGCCTCCCTCGCGCAAGCCGCGCTCCAAGATTGAACGGTCAAGCTCGGCCGTTGTCAACCCTCCCTTCCCGGCCGACATTGAAGAGCCAGCGTCCCCCGAAGTTATGGCGGTGGATCTTGGGAAAAAGGAAATCGAAGAGCGCCTTGCTTCCCTCTCCGGACCCAATCCAGCCCAGCCTGAAGACGGTGACTCTTCCAAGGACCGCGAGGGGGACATTTATGCCGATGCTGTCTTGGCTTGTAGCATCGAGAACCCAGAGGCCTGTGTCATGTGTAGTGGCTAAGATGGATGAGGCCAAGAAAGGTCAATGGTTTAATCATGCATTGTGTAAAGTAGGTAATGACGCGAGTCTCGTATGCTGCAACAAATTTGGTCCATTGGAAACTGGGTATCGAAATCTGCTCGCTCTGGAAGTGGAAAGGTGAGCCAAATGAAGAGAAAAAAAAAATACGAAAGACCTTTTTCTACAAAGGACGAGAAGTGGAAGAATCCCTAAAGTATGAACAAGTTTCCCCCATCAACACCTTTCCTTTTTTCCTCGCATTTAAAACCGATAATGTCCCATTCCAGTGGAACTTGCACTAGCAGACGCCGTCGCCGATGCGGTAGATGTGGACCTAGGCCTGGGGATTGTCGCGAATCCCGAACTGCTATTGGCCGCTACGCCCGATGCCGTTGGCGCTGCGCCAGTTGGGTAGTATCCACTTGCGCTCTGCGCGACGGGCGTTTTTGTCGCTTCGTCGACTGTAACGGTCACGGTTTCTTTCTCGGTAACAGTCACGGTTTTGCCCGGTACGCAGGACTCGCCAGCCGAAGGGGTGCCCGAATTCGACCCTGACCCATGCGAGCCGGAGCCAGATGAGCCTGGAGAACCTGAACCAGACGGGCCTGATGGGCCTGATGGGCCAGTTCCTGCACCCGAGCTGGAGGCAGGGGCTCCTGGGGCGCCAGTAGCACCACCAGGATAGACAGTGATGAAATTTGTCACAGTGGAAGTGGAGTGAAGAGTACGACGGTCAGAGCCGGAAGCGGGAGTATCAGATCCCGAGGACGGACCATTTGTCTGCGTCTGGGAATCAGGCCGAGTCTTGGTCAGGTACAGCGTCGAGGTAAGATAGAGGGTGGAGGTCGAATGGACCGTGGTCGTGACAATGGTGGTTGATTTACCATGGCCCAGAGTATAGGTCACTGTGGTGTTCGTGACGACGGTTGAGGCAGAGACGCTGGTAGCAGTGCCCGTCACCGAAGCTGATGGGTGACTGGATCCAGCGCTGGGGGCAATAGATGATGCCTTACTGGAGATGCTTGAGCCGGCGCTCCCAGGGACGCTGCTAGAGGGGCCGAATGAAGCACTAGAGCTACTCAAGGGAGAGTAAGAACTCGGCCCAGTGCCCAGAGGAATGCCGCTCGAAGCAGAGCGGGTGCTGACACCGGTGCTGAGAGGGATGCTGCTCGAAGCAGATTGAGTACTAGCGCCGGTGCTGAGAGGGATTCCGCTCGTCGGAGAGTACGAGCTCGCGCCAGTGCCAAGGGGGATGCCACTTGACCGTGAGTACCCTGAGGGACCTGTACCGAGCGGGACGCTGCTCGAGGCGGAAGAGGTACTTGCGCCAGTGCTGAGAGGAATACCACTGGATGGAGAATAGGAACTTGGTCCAGTACCCAGGGAAAAGCTGTTTGAAGCAGAATGAGAACTTGGTCCAGTGCCAAGAGGCACGCTGCTCAGACTGGAAGATGCACTAACGCCAGTGCTGAGAGAAACGGTAGGATGCGACGCAGAACTCGACGTTGGAGCTGAGCTGTTAGCAGGGGCAGTGCTGCCTGCAGGACCCGATGCGGATGAGGAGTACCCAACTGGGGTCTTGGAACCGCTACTTCCTGAGCCTCCGGTGCTCGAAGAACCAACATGTGAACTGCTGCTTGGGGTCAGTGCAGCAGAGCTGTTGCCAGTACTTTCAGGTGAGAACACGGCACTTCCCGACGGACCGGTGCTCAAGGACACCGAATGGGAGTATCCGCTAGGGACATTGGCTGTGGAAGATCCAGGCTGAGAATTGGAGGTGGCCGAAGAGGTCTCAGAGCTGGACGAAACAGATGACGTTATCGAGCTAGATGGAACGAAAGATGCCATCGAGCTGGACGCAGTCGAATATCCAGCGGAGCTAGAAGGCGCATCTGAAACGGTCGCTAAATAAGGCGCAGACGAAGAATGTGCCGACGGACTAGCGCTAGAAGTACTAGATGCGGTGGAGATGCGAGTCGGGGCATATCCAGTCGGCGTCTTGGACTGAGCCTTGACCGACGAGATGGACGATTTCAACGCCTCACTAGCTGACGAGACCGCCGTAACCGGACAGACGGTCGTGTAGTCGCGGACAGTCGTCGCAAGATAAACGGCCGTCTTACTGTCCGGCGCACAGGAGGAAGCTTCGTATGGGCATCCGGTTGTAGTGATTGTCTGTGTATCGCACACCACCGCCGTGGTCAACGCGGTGCTGTTGCCCGCATAGAGGCGATTAAAACGGGCTTCCGCAAAGACCACGGCCACGACGCCGGTGGCGACGAGGGAGCGAGCGAAATGCATTTGGTATCCAAAAAGAGTGACTGTGAAAGAATGACGTGAAGGAAAGTGGTTGTCGCTGTCAAGGGAACATAAAGACGGGGAGAGAAGGGAAATAGGAAGATGCCCCCTGTTCCTGGCCACGGCACAACGCTCAATCCCGATTGGTGCTCGAGCAAGGTACTTGGCAGCGCTATGGCCGTTTGATTGGACGGTTCCTTGCACTAGGCAGGGGTATCTTACGCTAAACAGGGGTTTTGCGCGAGACTGCGGCGTTTCTAGTCCGTGCACGGCAAGCCGACTCGTGACTCCAAAGGAGCTGATTGGGGTTGATCTGTGCGGTGCAACGTGCGGGGAACCGCGTGGCCAATGAGCGCGTGCGCGACAGGATGACATGAATAAATCCCCCGACATGTGGCACAATTTGCTTGGGTGTGCATCACAAAATTCCCGGCAGGACTGCCTTGCGGTGGCCCACCTCACGCCCAAATCGCGCAATGTACCACCGTCGACCTTGTAGCGCGCGCGGGAGCATTGTAGAGATTTCGTTGAGAACAAAACTGCGCGCGGGCACACAATTGCTGCCGCCCGCGAGCCAGAATCCCGCCCACTCAATCCATTCGCAAAGATAATGTGGATAGAGTATGTACCGAAACCATCCTCTCGTTGGTATTTCGTAGTGCTTGTCTATGTTCTGATCGCTTGCTTGGCGTCGTGCAACGACACGAATGTCACGCAATATCTGATCGTGATACACATTACCCAGGAAACCGCAAGCCCAGACGGCAAGTCCTAAATGCAAGCTAGTCCCTCGAGCGGCCCAGTCTTGAGCGGTCGTGGGACCATAACCCCCCAGCCAGCCGCCCAGACACAGTCCGTTGATCATCTGCCACGTGAAGGCGGACAGGAAGACAAAGGTGTGGATGGGCGACATACTTGGGTTTAAGACTAGTGGGCTGATGATGGCTCTGTATATGTAATGAATGGTGTAGCAAGATGCCAGGGCCCAGTTTGGGGTTGGAAGACTGTCAAAGCCAAGCTTGGGTGGTAGAGCCAGCATGCAATAGAGCACGGTGAGGAATCCCGGCATCTCCATGACACACCACGCGTAGCGCCCCGGAAGGTTCAAATGGCTTTCCACGCTTGTTTTGCCTTGGGGATACCACGAGATAATCCATTGACTTACTGTCATCTGACTTTTGTCAACCCTTGATAGACAAATTAGAATAAAGGAACGTACAATGGGAAAAAACTGCCATGCGTAGGCCAATAGCTGCCAGGTGTCGCGTGATGGCGGAAACCAATTGGATAAAATAGGCGTCATCATTCTTCACCTGTATATTCTGCCAACTGAATGGCAGTCGGTTCAGAATACTGTATGGCACTCGGGAGCTTGTTCCTCCTTGCGCCGGTTGGGCACTTAAAGTTTGTTGAGTGTTTTCCGGGTAAGGTAATCATTCTGCAACATAATGTGGATCAGAGACAGGCGTTCCTGTAGTTATTATTATTATTGTTATCATCATTATTTCTCTTATGCCGAAGGAGCTAAAATGTATCATAGCCCCGCCCTGAAGGTCATGCGGTCCATCTACAAGTGTCTAACCAACAATCAGACTTCATCCGCATAGTGCGGGTACCCTCGACGCTATATAACCTGGGTCTCTCTCCACCCAGCTTGGTGACGGATACAGAAGGAAGGGTTGGGGGGGATATGAGTGAGGGAACGGCCGGGTTGGGACTTCTATAGTTCCCACCGCCTTGGTAGTCTCAGCTGCTGGCGCCTGTTTGTTCCACCGTGGTCGTTCGCCTCCGTGGGGCACCGGTTCGTCATTCTCTCCGCTAGCCGCTCCACCGCTGTCGGCATTTCATCCATGATGTCCACCGCCAGCCGGTACTCCCTGAGTTTGCCTAGAAAGAGCAACCAGCGGACGATCGTTTCTACCTTGCGTCGGCTTGCCAGTGCGACACGCACATCACGCATGCTCCTGAAGCTCAACGGCAGTGGCGTTCCTGTAGTACGCAGCGGAAGGGCATCCAACGGTGAAACTGAATGGTGAGGTTTTCATATGCGTAGTTCTATGGCACGCTGCGTGGCTTTCGCTTATCAAGGCAGACGATTCTGCTCCCTACGTAGACAGAACACTTTCGATTAAAAACAGTTCAAATTAATCCATTCCAACTCGCCGAGGTGCCTATCGCATTCCCTTTTTCCCAGAGTTTGATATTCTTGACCTGTACAGAAGGCTGGTCGCATTCGTGCTTGCCAGATCAACGAGGCGAAACTGATGTTTGGGTGATCGGAAGAGACTTTCAAAATTCCGATCGTGAAATGGTCCATTATGTAGAGCATACTCAGCGACAGCACGGTTTTCATCAAAACACCATGTTGGGGATATGATGACAGTCCCTAGGAGCTTGCATCTTATAGATAAGCATGATTGTCTTTGTAATGTTCCCAATAACGGTTACCATCGAAGTGCCAACATTCCCAAGAATACGTACCTGCTTGGAGGCTCCGTATCTATCGATTGCCAGTTACAGGGATCAATGCCATTGGAGACCGTGTTCTCGCTAGTCATAGTTACATAACGAAAGCGCATTGCCTAGGTTTCATGATCTGCTATCGTATTCTGGTGACATATCAGTACTCTGGGATTTGTTAAATATCAATTCCAGGGAAGACAGGTAGTTTTTGCCGCTGCTGGGCTCGAAATTGACCATGGAAGAACACCATGGAATCGAGATTTAGCGAGTCCGGATATAGTGGTTTGGCCTGACGGGAAGATTCTGTCCACTATGTCGAGGATCCGCTGTATTCAGGTACCTACAGGTGAGTAAAGACAAACTTGGGGGTACTGAAAATCCGCTATGAGGGGGAATTTGCTGTATTCAGTGATAGCTATATCCAGGTTTGACTGTGACCGGAGCAATATGGTGACCTTGCTTGAGTTGAGGAATGATGAGAGGGCAGCATTGAGGGAAGCATCCGGGGCGTGGCACCGACACAGGGTCGAGCAAGATATTGTCTTGTATGGAAACTAGAGAAGATCGAAGGGCCTGCTATATATCCACGGGCTCCTATACTGGAGCGCCTGGCTTGTATAGAGCGCGCCTGGCGAACCAGACCCATGGAACAACCATGGGACGAGGTGCTAGCCCATAACAGATATCAGTATCTTCCTTCTTTGTTCTCTTCTCTGAAGAAAAGGGAAGCGATTAATGTAGAGGTCGGAAACCTATTCTAGGAGGCAAAGCCATGTTGTCCAATATAGTCCATGTGGAGATCTGAATCGATCGACTGTCTATCAAAAGTGGTAAAGTCTTCCCCACTGCGTGCACAATTTTGATTACCACTTCAAACGCGAATAGCATCACACACAACCACTCTACATGGCTATATACTATATATTTCGAAAGCGCATACTCTAAGGTCTCATATGGTACCGTTTTTGATGGTTAGCGACTCCATTAGAAGCGGGAATTTTATGAATTATGCCAAAATGCGGTCGCGCACACATGATGACCGTACGCCACCATCTCTGGGCCAAGGCGTATGAGGCACCGACCGTTACAATCTTGAAGATATTGGCTTGTTCGCCTTGTTTGAGGCGCGCGCGACGTCTGAGCGCGGTGGGTTATCGATTCAAAGTTGATGAAGTCGTCACGATATCGACACGACAACTTTGAATCAACACAACAGATCGCATAATCATCGCAAACAATCATTAGTACATACATACGAACGCTAGCAATGCATGGATCCCAATTATATGCACCGTAAAGGTTGATTCCGTGTCTTGTTGTGCCATTTTGCGAGGTTTGATCATGCACGAAATGGTCTTCGAAACTTGCAAAACATTGGGCCATAAGCTTACGAAAATCTACATAAAAATCGGTGGGGTATGATCTTCAAGGTATGATCTTCTGCCTCAATCAATCAGCTAGTGTTTGAGACGCTCAGGTGTCGCGCTACATCGCTCGAAAGTCGGCGAGTTAGAGCGTTTTCGAGGCGGCTCCCTCACGTCCAACGACACCTCACGCCAACGTCACGTCCGACCGCTTGTGCGCTACATGGATGACTCTCGTCTCTCCGATACTGTAGGCAATTCAAATACGTCAATCCTGTTACTCTTGCGCCTCGTGAGTCCTTCAGAAGGCAGTTGGTAGAATGGCAACTCCTAATCCCCTAGCATAAGACGCGTCCGGAGCGACCATAACATTGGAACGGGCCTACTCTGGGTCTACCATACAAACAGCCATTTCTGTAACAGAGAATAAGATTGCCAGGATGCGTAGATGCATGTAGATGTTCATATAAAGCCATCTCTGCCGGTCCATGTTGCGTACAGACGGTCTGTTCTTCTTTTCCTACTCCGTATTTCTTTAATACCGCTTCCTATCTCTTATCATCATGGACACTGCCCTTGGTGAACTGTATGCTCTGGTCGAGAATGGCATCAAGCCAAATTTCGCGGCTACCGCCAAAAAGCATCTGGTCAATCGTACAACCTTGTTCAAACGGTTCCAGGGCCTCACGGTGGATCGAGACACCGCATTGGAGGCGCGCAGGGGCCTGTCACAGAAGCAAGAGGAGGAGCTGATCAAGTACATTAGCTTCATGTGTGATTGGTGCTTGCCTCACTCACCAGCCACGGGTCGCACCTTAACCTCAAGTTTCTCCAGTATTGCATCGCCCATAAGATTCTGGTGGCCCTTTATCTCCCCCACGCAACCCACCGTCTTCAGCCCCTGGATGTGGGTTTGTTCTTCCCTCTGGGGAACTACTACAGCCAGGGGTTAAATAGCTTCACAATTATGTCGCTGGGGCAAACAACGATGACGAAGAGGAATTTCTTTGGTATCTTTTGGCCTGCCTTTGAGAAGGCCTTCACCAAGGAGAATGTACTGTCGGTATGGAGGAAAACGGGCATCTTCCCCTTCGATCCAGAAGTGGTCCTAAGCAAGCTGCCTGCTGCCCGACCTGTGGCAGTGCAGAGCAGTGCAGAGCTAGGCACATCCACAAGACAACTACGCTTAAAAGTGGGAATGGTCTCCCGACGGGCAGGTCCTGAAACTCGGAAGGCGCTACAGGAAATGAGCCAAAGTGCTCTGAACACAGCCGCAAGCTTGACGCTGGCGGGGCATTGATGCTCCAATCTTGAGAGATCTTTGGCACTGGAGCGGAGGAAGAGGAAGTGCAACTCCAGATTAATGGAGCAGATTAGGGGTATGGAAGGGCATGGAGGGGCGCTGTTTGTCGTCACTGGGATCCTTCAGAAGGCTCGGGAGTTGGAGCAGCAGCAGGCAGATGCAAAGGAGCGGGAGGAACAAGAGAAAGCGCAGAGGGCACGTGAAAGGGTGGAGGCCAAGGCGTTGAAGGCTGCGGAGACGTTGCGGAAGCGACAGGAGCGACAAGCCGCTCAAGATGCCCGTATGGCAGCAAGGGCACGAAAGAAGGCTGAAGTCGCGGCGAGGAAAGCCGCCGCCCAGCACAGGGACGATGACGATGACGACGACGACTACGTTGAGGAGTGGCAACTCAGGAGGTCCACGAGGCAGGCGATCGGTAAGAACAACTAGATTTGCATCAGTAAGTAGGCAGTAAAGATATATTCCTATCCGTGTGGCGCACAAGCGGTTGAACGTCGAGTTGGCGTGTGTTGTTGGGCGTTGGGGGAGGGGGAAAGGTCCGTCCCGCGCTCCCCCACGCGAAATCCGCCTCGAAATCGCTCAAACTCGCCGACTTTCGAGCGATGTAGGGCGACACCTGAGCGTCTCAAACACTTGATGTTTGATTTAGACGAAAGTCCATACCTTTGAATCTATATTCCCCTGCTTTCATGTTAGTATTCAAAGGGCTATGGCTCGAAATCTTGCGGGTTTCTAGAGCCATTAAGGGTCGAAACAAATCTGACGAGATAACAAGCAAAACAGGACATTAACCATGCAAATTGCATACCATTCGAGTCTATACAATCCAAGCTCTCGCATGAGACCGCTCACAACTGTTTGCGACAATTTTACGTTGTGTTTGGTTGATTCAAAGCTGAAAGCGACGTTGCGAATTCGACCGCCAACTTTGAACGGACAGAACACTGCGACCAGACCTCGTGCATGCCTCAAACAAAGTGCACTAGAAACGCGAGACTTCAAATAGTACGTTCATGGGCGCAAAGTATGTGAAAGATGTTAGCTGGTGCTGTACTGGCGTCATCTCTGCAATGGTGCCATTTGACATGAATCGCAGTATACAGATCGCAGAAGGAAACATGAACATACAACACTTGAACCATACGAGTCCTTAGGGCATGCGCTTTCGAAAAAGCCGGCCTATATCTATGTACCATGGTTGTGCGTGATGTTATTCAAGTTTGAAGTGGTGATCAAGAGTGTGCGTGCAGTGGGGAAGACTTCTAAACATTGTTGGTGGGCAAGCAATTATGCTCATTCGGAGATGCCCACGGAATAGCGGGATAGCTCGGCGTCATCACACGTTGTGGCATGTTTAAAGAGGTGTCACTTGTGAAGATCTTGCATGTCCAAGAACTTGTTGCTCTCACCGCAGCCGACTTGTGAACATTCTGCGACATTTCGGCCCATATGGTCCGGTGTTTTGCCAAGGGATGGTACGGGCTCTTGCAGAAGTAGTTGAGAAGCCACTATGAACGTGCGTTCGTGCAAGATTAGATGTGTACGCAACATAGTCTGTGCCAAAGCAAAAGCGGTGTTCCGTCATTTAGCCATCACAGCATTGCTCTTATGGAAACTCAAGCAAAACCTTGATTGCTTTCGAGGCCATTGTGTTCCGAACAAGAAATGGATACAAGGGCTAGGGAAGTACAATGCGAAGTACCTGGGCGTGCAGCTAGGAAAGCGAAGCTCTTCAGGGGCATCCTCCGTGGTGAGATGCATCCCGTCTGAAGGGCTGTGCTGTTGTTGCCGGCGGTGGCTTGGAGCCCCACATTTCAGTGATCTTCTGACAGTTTAGAACAACACTATCGGGTTCGCTAAGATTTGCTTAGGCATCCCCCACTTCCATCGCATAACCAACCATATTATAACGCCATATCATGTGCCGTGATAATACTGATATTATTGGGTCCGACAACTACAATGGCATCAGCACGATGTGATGAAAAAAATCTAACCCGCCACCGATTATGCAGCCTCAAATGTGGGGCTCTAGACTTGCAGTCTCGCAAACGTCGTGCTGCGGCCGTGGCACAATTAGTTGGCTCTCGTTTTTCCTCAGTGAGCCCAGGAAGGCGGATGCGCGTGTGACGAACGCTCAGGGACAGGCGATCGGCCCCGCTAATGTTGCGTTGGGGCCAGAAACGACCTCGTCATCTTGGTGGCGTTAGCGCAAGTTCCCAACACTGAATTTTTTCATAATTATGGCGAGAGAGTAGCAGGACAGCTCTCGCGCTTTGTCTCACCACCTTTGGCTTCATCTCTCCTATATAGCTCAGGACTACGCTCCATCAGCTACCCTTTCCTAACTCACTATCTCTTCAACTGCCTCGAGCATTTTCCATCCGAACATCACCACTGACTATGGAGTGCTTCCATGACTTTTGTCTTGCCTGCGACAAGGAGTCCAGTGGCCCATACTGTTCTCAGGCCTGTCGGCTTGCCGATCAAGACAAGGGCTCTGCGCCTTCTTCACCCTCTACAAACAAGCATCCTCCGCTTAACTTTGCCTTCGACCATGGACTTTCACCACAGGCTCGCGAAGAGTTACAACACTATTCACATTCCCTACAGTCAGGCCGACCGAAGCGTCAATCCCGATGATGTGAAGAATAAGATGTTCATGCAAATTGGTGTGAATGACAAGAAGATGAAAGTACAGTATAAGAGGAAAATACATGGTGTTGTAAAGGTTAGAAAAAGCACTCAGATGAGAAAAATATTCAAACAGCAGCCTAAGATTTCTGATGGAGCAGATTTGGTGTGGCAAGGCCAATAGAATTCACCGAGTTGAGCAACGTATGGATATGCGTGTCGCAGTACCGTTGAGCTTGAGCTGGCTGGCTCGTTGACGTGCAGCCGGCTTATCTTAGTAGAGCACCCAGTGCAGGCTCAGCCCCACTTCAAGATGACGCCATCTCCGGCAGGCTTGTCCCAATCATCGAAGCGATGAAGATCAAACCCAATGTGAAGAATGAACTATAGACGCCACCAATCATAGGTCGGTCTCCAAGCATGTGGCTGTGCAGATCATTGCAGGGTAATCATGACGAAGAGTTTAGCGGCTTGTGACGTGACAGATGGGTTTTGGTAGGTCCGAGCCGGTGGGAGCCCCGCAATTCTTTGATGCGCTGCACCCCGCTCCAGTACGTCGCCATGGCTCGACGATACGTTGACGTAAGTGTGTCTCGAGGAGCACGATCATGCAGTTCTAATTGTTGCAGATTGGAATTAATCTCTCCGACAACGTCTTCCGCGGCGTGTACCATGGCAAGCAGCGCCATGCCGACGATCTGGACCATGTTGTTAGCCGCGCACGCGGGATCGGGGTGCAGAAAATGCTAGTCACGGGATCCGACGTGGCGGAGAGTGCGAGAGCCGTGGACGTAGCACGTGCCTATCCCGGGCTTTGCTATGCGACTGTAGGTATCCATCCATGTTCTGCGCGCGCGCTAGCCGACCACCCCCACGGCACAGACGCCTTGATTGCGGATCTACGGAAGTTGGCACAGCAAGCGCGCGATGACGGCACGGCTAAGGCTTTTGGCGAGATCGGTTTGGATTACGACCGTCTGCCTCTGTGTGACGCCGGAACTCAGCGTGATGCCTTTGCCCGCCAGCTCGACCTTGCTGTCGATCTCGGTATGCCCTTGTTCTTGCACTCGCGCGCCGCTGCCGATGACTTCGAGCGAATCCTGCGCCCTCGTCTGACCCGATTGCCTCAAGGCGGCGTAGTACACTCTTTCACCGGAACCTCTGATGAGATGCACCGCATCCTCGACATGGGCCTTGACCTTGGCGTCAATGGCTGTTCTCTTAAAACGGACGAGAACGTAGCCGTGGTGCGTGAAATTCCCATTGATCGGCTGCACATCGAAACGGACGGACCCTGGTGTGAAATGCGGCCTTCGCACGCTAGCGCTGCTTTTCTTCAAGATGCCCCTCGCAACCCACCTTCAGTAAAGAAAGAGTCGTGGCGGGCTGATCGCATGGTCAAAGGCCGCAACGAGCCATGTACTATTTCCCGCGTTGCTTGGGCCGTTGCCAAAATCAAGGCAGTCGATGTCGACGAGTTATGTGAACGTGTCTGGTCGAATTCTACTCGAATGTTTGACCTGGGTTAGTGATTCTCCGCAGTGGGTCCAACCGTGAATTATATAGGTGGTCCTCGGGACCGATCTATAAGCATGCCGTTCAGATGACACCAACAGTCCAGGATGTTATTCTAGACGGATATTGATTGATAAGGAGCAGTACATACTTGCTTATCTTTCCACATTCTCGTTGATCATCTTTATAATGTCACTCGCATCCGAGTGTGGAATGCCCGTGCCTTTTTCCCACGACAACTCCATCGAGTATACTGTGGCAATTTTGAGGTCTTTTACAGAGATACTGTAGGTGCGTACTAAATCGGTTCTCCAGAAGATCTTTGCAAATGGCGCAGCCATTTTGATATTCCCGTCTGGAAGGCATGGGCATGGTTCGACACATTAACTCATGGTAAATGTCGGTGTTCGCCAGCCCTTTATACCGCTAAATGTATCGAATTGTGTGGTTATTCGGTTTACTTTGGCAGAAATACACTGAAGTCTTTAACCGACAGTTTGAGCTCTCCATTCCTTGTATATGCACATGATGGCTTACGTATGTTGCATATGGTTATTCATTTGGTAGACAAGGAAACAGATGGTGCTGTCTACAGGCTAGCATTGACCACTCCCTTGTTTTCAATTTCCGTGGTAACACCAATCGATCTCATAGCGCATTTCGTCTTAAGATATGCTTCGTTTAATAGCACGATAGTATTGCTGAAGGTGTTTCGAAGGTTCTTTCATATTACTCTACAGAGTTGCTCCGGACGGCTAAGATCCTCAGGGTAATTATATTTTACGATGCTCCCAAACACTAAGCTGCATCCATCCATCTTTCTTCCTCCGTGTGTATCTGGTGGGTTTACATGTCAGTCCTATGTGAAGTAATATATAGTGTCTGGTCCACTTAGACTCGCGAAATACTTCTTACATATATCGTGAGTTCTTAGCCCGGTTTCTGTCGTTGGTTAGGTCTCTCTGCCTTTTGAAATTAGTTCAATAATTTGTACCTTGGCCTAGTGGTGGACATATTTTGCGGACGCGTCTCTCATTGTTCTCATATATGGGCCTCGTTTCCGCGACCGCCGAGCATGCTCACGTTTAGGGCCACAGTTTCACTGTGTTTGAGTTACATCCAACTAACGCGAGCCGTCGGATCTTTCTATCGGTCCATCTGTGTTCAGTCACCGGGTAGTGGGGATTTGTTTGTGGGATTCCCCACGTTTCGGACAGATGTGTGCTCAAGGCTTGGCATTCAACACCCTGGAAATTTTCTCGTCTGGACCAAAAATCATCATGCGCCTCATTAAGTAATTTCTCAATGTGTTCACAAGGGGTTTTTCCAAGAGTAGCTTTCTCCCAGCGAAGATTTAGGGAAGAAGAAAATGTATGATCCACAACAGATAGTTCAATGACCTACCATGGTGTTGACATGTACGCTAAATGCAGGTAAAATAGCTCAAGTTCGAAAGCTGCTGGGTGCATGCCATAGCAACCGAAACCTTTTCACATAAAGTAGAACCCCGGACATCACTGTTTACTGCTGTACGTGGAGGCTTGGTTCGTAGCAGCAACCATGATTACATAGTAGGATTAGAGCAGCACCCTCCTCTTAGCACCACACTATTATGGAAGAATGGGAGTCCTACAGGCGCTGGCTAGGGTATCGAATCACATCTCTATATAAATGAATCTAAGCTTTAGATATGGACCTACCCCCCCTTACCTGGGCATGTATGCGCATAGGCCCAAAGCCGCACAGGACTTACGGTGATTATAAAAAATCAACTTAAAGTGCTGTCTGCTTTCATTGTAAGTGTACAAGTCCTATGTTCATAGCGGGCTTCGTGAGCAAAAGGTCCACTCCCTAAACTAGATTAATAAGAAAGATTGCCTCCTCTACCCCCATGCTCCGCTCTTCATTGTTTGATCGTCCTCATGTACCATCTCGAACGAAAATCTAAAAAGCAGAGAGAAAAACCCGAAACTCTTATTTCAAGTCAGTGTTCCCAAACAGGAAGACCCCTATTCACCGAAGGCTCAAGTACCACCATTGATCACCACAGATGGGCCCAGCCACATCGAAGCTCTCGTTATGTAACAAATACCGGCGGCACGAATATGAGCCCGATCAAATAAACCACCGCACACATCCTAGCTAGTGCCTGGAGAGATACAATAAATCTGCCTGTTTGATCATATACGGTCGATCCTAGGCATAGCATATCGATATGGCACGATTTTGCAATCCTCTTTGTTTAGGTGCCCACGGGTGTATGGAAGCCCCCAAGACAGCGATATTTTTTTTTCTTGGGAAGAAAGGGCAGGGGGGATGGGGAGGGACGGTGTTTTGGGTTTGAACAGGTGCAAGAAAATGCTGCGTAAAGTTGCACTGATACATATGACAGGGCATTTTCATATTCATTCGCAAATTATCCAGTTAGCTTAGAAAGTCAAGCTTATATATACGACTCCTTTCCCCCATGACAGCGTGTACAAATGCAGGTGGACCAAAAAGAACGTAAGTTTTCTCAGGACGGGGCGAAAAACGAATGAGAGATCATGCATTACCGGGCTTTTCCTCCGTGTCAATGTGCCAGACTACATAGTTTGGCAAGCCGTAGACGCCATAGCCGGCTCGTCGAGCCATCTTGGCGAATCCTTCCGTCTCCGCCTGGTTTTCAAAGGCGTAGCAGGGGAAGTTGATCCCTGGGCGAGGTCAGTCTAATATGTTAATTGTGACATGGGGAGACTTACCAGATCGGTGTACATCTGCTTTGACGAGAATGTTAACGCCTCCGATGCCGTCGAGAGGAATTTCAAAGTCCTTATTATCTCTCCAGTCGCCCATTCGCGCCATGTACGTTCGATCTGTTTTGTATTCCTTGTAGCCTGCGATCTCTTAGATTGTCTTTTGGCGGTCAACGATTGAGCGGAAACTCACCTTCCGCCAACACAACATCGCGGTCCAGCGACGCCGCCAGTTTCCGGCCCGTTTCGGACTCCTGCCAGGAGTTGTAATCAAAGCGGCCCTCAATGTCACGGCCATCCTGCATGCGGTGGAACCAGACATCTGCAACTTGGTAAGTGATTGACAAAGAGTAGGCTGGCAGGACACTTACTGGGCACCAGTATATCCCGATCGTGCGCAATAAAATCCTCAATGATAGACTTTGGACTCTCCACGATGTCCACGTCCCGCCAATACACCCAGCTATGGTCGGGCTTCAGAGCTGAATATAGTAGGTAGTTCCGCGCGCGACCCATGGCTTTTCTCCGCGGGCCCTGCGCGGCGAATCCATGCCTGTCCTCGACATCCTGCCCGAGCGTTACGCCAAAGTCTTTCTCGACAACGGTGGCGCTGCGGAAGGCCAGCCTTTCGGAGCCTGTCTGCACGCGCTCCAGCTCACTGACCAGCGTAGCCATTGTGTCGTCGGAGGAGTCGCCGACCAGAAAGGCGAGGTCTATGAGGTGATGCGGATAGGTGAGTTGGGCAAGGAGGTCAAAGTGCTGGGCAAGGTAGGGCGCAGCGTCGCGGAGGGGCGTCAGGATAAGGATTCGCTCCTCATTTTGCACGGCGCGCGTGGTGGACTGGACGGGATTGAGATCTAAATGGTGGATGCTGGTGTTGTTGACCTCTATGGGCGCATGATGATTGAAGATGACGGGTGTCTGGAGGTGGCCAGCCCAGCGCGCCTGTTCGTTGACGCTCATTTCCATGGGCGACTTGGCCGGACCAAAGCAGTAGAAGCGCTGCATCTCGCCCGCAGTGCCGCTGAAGCCGTTCCATAGCAGCAGCGTGATGCTGGCGGCGGCGAGCGCAAGCAGGACGCGCGTCTGAGTGAGGAACCGCCAAACGGTGCGGGGCGGAACGCGAGCGCCAGCAGCCTTCCAGCTGACGCCGCCCTTGGGGAGGAGCATGTGCGGTGCGCTTGGCGCTTGGGCGTGGTGCGGTTGGGAAGAATCCGGGAAAGTGCGGGAGAGCGTTTGCAGATGGGCTATGTCAAGCCGTTCATGAATGCGTATAATATACGAATACTCAGCCACTACTTGATAGTTACACTCTAAGCCATATTACAATCACGCAGCTGATTCAATATCCTCACAGCCGTTCTAATACATGCTATGCACTCTACCTAATTCAAACGCTCCTCCCAATGCCATAATATCCTCCTCTAACCTCTTATTTCACAACGTCCTCTGTAAAAACAGAGTCATATTCGCCCTCGCAACGCAAAATCACTCAATATCACGCACCGCAAATCACCTTCTAGCATGGCGAGCCACATTGCGCTGCCAAATCTGCATTCGCTGGTACTGACGGCACCGGCGCCAATCACTGGAGTGCGGACCCCCAGGGTGTGTGGTACATGATTTAGACTTACCCTCGTGGCTGCACATTCTCTCATATCGTCCACCATCCAGCATGCTGCCGGTGAGTGGACTTTGCTTGGCAAACCGATTAGCCAGAACCTTCATCCGCTGGTGATAGGCTTCCACTGTGTCCGTCTCAAGAGCCTCGAGGTAGTGCTTATGCAAAAAGTATACGGCAAATCCGGCAGTTGCCTTTTGAATATCAATCTTCAGCCCCGTCACACCCGCTGAATTGCCATTGCCCGAAGTTTGTGGTCGACCTGAGCTCCAGTGAGCATAGAATGCCAACGCATCTTCGGAATCGATCACTACGGAGCCTTGCTCTTGGCGATCACGCTTTGCCTTTGTGTTCTTGTGATACCGTCCAGAGCACGAAGCATCGTCGCTCGCGCTTGCGCCTGGTGTGGCCAAATGGTCCGAAGGAGGACCATGGGATGACGAAAGGCAGCGAGTTAGCGCAGGTGAAGTACCTTCCGGTGCAAGAGTAATATCATGTGCTCGAGGAAGGAAGTCTTTCAAGCCCAACGCATCAATCCCCGGTAGCTGAACCCTGTGGCTGATAGCTTATTAGTTACATCCATGCAAGCCATGGTAGCCCGTACTAGTCTGACATTCTTTCTGCAATGAGTGCTGGATGTCCGTCGCAAAGTCGATCCGCAAACAGACATCGAGAGCGGGGGCCAAAGCATTAAGTGAGGCAAACCTTTGCGGCCGCTGATGACCAACCAAATCGGCATGGGATCGAAGCGCGATGGATGTGCATTACAGCACCAACAACAGGAGCATACCTGCCGGCTCATTCCGTTGGAAGCAAGGAGTGCGGAAAGACGGCCTGCAAGGGATGAAATTGCGAAGCCGCATTTGATGGCGGATTTGCCCAACCAGACTTGTAGGATGTATGCCAGTCATGCCACCATAGTCATCATATAAGCAGTTTTTAAGCCCTAGGAGTGACCCTGGAAATTAGGACATACACCTGTCCCCGACGTTTCATGTAGGTAACTCACGCTATGGTGGCCCCAGCTTACAACCCACCAGTGTAACATTTGATCTGGCTTATCAAGGAGCGAATAGCCCATAAATTACGAATTTTTCCGCGTTGTTTACGTAATCTTAGGGGATTATCATCATCTCATCTCAAGGTTAGGCCTAAAATAGACTGACGTATGTCTAAGCATGACTTAGCGTCTTCCTAAAAGGGTTTAGTCTTTTACTAAACAAGCCTAGTGCCTTGTAACATTTGACTGGGTTCTCATACAACTTCAAACCCATAAGACTCATTCAACTCGCGTCCCCAGGGCTTAAGCTTACTACATGACGTTTGGAACCACTGTATCTACATCGTCTAGTAAACTTGAGAGTATACGGGTTTGTTTGGGTGTGGAGAATCGATTTGAAATTCGTCGCGTGGGGTTAGTGGGTTAAAAGCTGACCACCATAATGGTGTGTGAGTTCCAGCAAGGGCAAGCAACGAATTCGTGAACCAGATTTCATCGGCCGTCACTGTTTCTGTGCAACATCAGATACGCGAGTAGCTGTTGAAACTTCCAGTCAAGGATACATGCATAAAAGCGTGCCGCAACCATGCCGACAAGTCTGGAGGCCTCTCGGCGCTTTCCGTGCGCCGTGTTACACCTTCGACAGTTCTGTGGTCATCAGAAACCAAGCAAGGAATGCTTCCCGCGTAGGCTTGACGTTTTTATCAAATATCTCCCTGGCTTGTGGGTTCCTCTCTTTCATGCACAATCCGAGCATGAGATTGACCGACCGGGTTCTCGATCCTTTGCATAGATGCAGCTGACACTGCATACCTGTGGCAGTCCCAAACGGAGCCCGCTTCTGCCTCCCAAGTTCAGACAGAGTCCCCTGAATGTTCAAAATCATCAGAGTCAGCTTTCCAACGTTCACATCTGCCAAGCAAAATTTGGCCTTTACGCATGTAACATGCAGTAAAGAAGAAAAAAGTCCTGAGGAAATCCCAGCCGGATAATCTGTCTCATATATGTTGACTGTGTGCTGGCACACCAATATGGGGTTGTGGAGCCGCTCTATACTCGGCGGGCGAGGTACCCGTGATTGAGGTAATCACTTTAATTCGGAACCACAGCTGCACATTGTTATATGTGCCTGGTGGCCGATCCATTTCAGAAAACACGACCTCAGAGCCTGATTATTCTTATAGTAGAAAGCCATTTGGGCTTGTGTGCAATTCCAAGTCGGAGGTTTGCACACATGGGAGAATAGGAAAAGAATCGACGGAGCAACTCAACAGCTTTAAGAAGGGAAAACACCAAGCAGGCCGACTTGCCTTTATACCTGCCATTCTGCCCCTCTTTGACAAACGCACATACTGTGCTTTTTCATCCGGTGCTCCTTCCGCGAGTGAAAACTAAGTGGTGGGTGCATCTAGCTGTGGCGTTTGGACGGATAACAACATGAGCACTACAAATAACGTTTCTATCGTTTGCTGTACCATCGAGAGCTGCTGGAGCCTGTGTCGTGGGCATTGGATTTGGAACTGCAGTGCATTGCTAATCAAGCCATCTGGTTTCAAGCCCGGAAATGATTCCCACCTTTGTTAATGCACGACCATCTCTTCCTTATCAGTTCATCAGAGCGCTGCAGCTTCTCTATCTTCCCAGTCCGTTGAACGTGCGGGGCTGGTATGTACTACATCATATTTCGTTTTGTCTGCAGGTGATCTGCAACAAGTTTGCCGCCGGCGTTAATCATCTGCAACATACAACTTCTGGGTTCTTGTGCAGGGTATCTAGACGCTGGCAGGCAGGCAAAACTGTACATTACCTGAAAAGTACAACTGATATTTCATGGAAGCGGGATACTCGCAATCTCAGTAGAACGAGCTGCACCCTAACTGCTACAGATGTGTCTAGTCAAATTGGCATGAAGCCATTATACCAGAACCAAGAGCCACCTCAATTATCAAAAAATCAAGAAGGGAATGTTCGTGCGTACATGCATGAACAGGCCCCTGCATGCTCAAATCCTGCAACCTGCACCCTGCAAATGTACGAGTGGGGTTCTTGCCCTGCATGGGCTTTTGACTCTACATTAGGGAGAGAAAGTCTACCGCTCCTCTTCTTTTCCCTCCCTTCCATTGGAGAGGGTAGCGAGAGGGGGCGAAAACACTGGTTGACCTGATTATTCACATGAACAGGTCGGCTTTGATATTAGCGTGTCATTTCGACCTCGCCACGCTGTCGACACTGGCAAATTCCCGCTTGCAAGAGCGGGGTTCACATTCGGTGTCAAATCGAGAATGACTCGACAAACGGCTATACTTAGATCCCAAAGAGAAAATGACATTTAGCTAACTAGCCAACCGTTCGTGAATTTTGAGCTGACACATTACACATGCTTGTGCAACTAACCAGTCGCCTTGCTCGTGGTGGCAAAGGAGAGAAAAGAAAAACAATTCGGGGCGCAAGTCTGAATTACGACGTTCACGGAAGCAAGCTGTCCAAAAGACGGGAATTATTGGATGCAGCACGCAAGCATTTTTTTCCATCGCACAATGGTTATCAAACCAACCATGTTTCAGCACAAACGACTTACAACAGAGGCGGCCACGTCTCAAAGCAGAGGCTAGCACCAGCCATGTCTCAGCGATGGTTCCGCCAACATCCCCAAACGATTAAGCCAGGAGCTTGAAACCAAATCAATACTATCTAGGATGTTCCATAAAACTTGCCAAAGAGCGTGTATACACAACTTCCAACCATTACTGTATCAAAGAGTCATGGAGCTGAATTAGTCTATGCAGTGCAAGCTCAAACCTGGCTCCCAATCCATTATTTCACCACCGACAAACATGCAAACGCCCCGATGCACACCCTTCGAGTGACCAAAGTGACCAGTCGCGTAGCTCCTACAAACAATTTTCCAACTCATCCACACGCAGACCGTCCATCCTCTTACAAGAGACCAAAGACGGCGGCCAAGACACTCATGATACCCGCGCCACTAGACACATAGACAGCGGTAGCACTGCTTGACTGGCTTTGTTGACTTCCGCTGTTGCCCGAGTTGGTACCGGGCGAAAGGGTACCAGTGCCGCCAGGACGCGAGCGGCCGCCCGAACATGTGTATGTTCCCTTGATGACATTGTTGGAGCCGGAAAGTGGCTTGAAGTGGTTGCAAGCATTAGTAATGTCCTTGGAAGACTGCAAGTTAAAGGCGCCGCGTACGTCGCTGAGCTTGGGAAGGGCAACACTACCACCGTTAGCAAATCGCAGGTATTCAATAGGCTAAAACTCACTCAGTGAAATTTCCATAAAAGTCAACAGCACCACCAACAGACTGGAGCTGGGGAAAGCTGATCGCCTTAAGCGCGGTGTTGTTCTGAACGCCAAGACCACCGCCAACTTTCTTCAACTGAGGGAAAGAAAGATTTTGCGCATTGGCGTTGCTGACAAATGACAGTGAGCCGCCGACGGTAGTAAGGTTGGGCGCAGCGACGCTATCAAAGAAGTTGGCGTAGAAGCCCATGGAGCCATTGATAGACGCCAAAGAGGGGGTGCTGACTGTCGAAACATTGCGCATCGTAATGTTGTATGCCCACATCATGTTAGGGAAGATGGCACTGACATTACGGCCATTGGCTTCCAAGATTAGACGCTCCGTTACATTGCCCAACTGCATGTTGATCTCATCAAGGTAGTTGTTGTTCGCGATGATGATGGATGTGACAGTCTCGAGATTGATTCCGGCAAGCGTGTTCAGTTGCGTGTTCTGGATAGAGACCTGGTTGGCCTGTTGAACACCCGTGCTGAAAGAGAGACCTTGGAGGGCCGGAAGGGCGGTCCAATCAATCGTGTCGACCTTCGTAAGCTGAGGGAAGTTCAAATTTGCCAGCACAGTCAAGCCATTGAGAGAGAAAGTGTCTCCAATAGTCTGTAGGCTGTCTGCCGACAACGAAGTAAGCTGTGTGACATTGTTGGCGATAAGGCTGCCCGTGATGGCGCGCACACCGCTGATATCGATGCTATCTGTCGTGCCAGTGGCGATGGCGATGCTGCCGCTGAAAGTGGTGCACGAGGCGAGCTGAGAAGCGTCGCCGGCGTTTTGGATTGTGGCAGTTGCTGCGCTGCAGGGACCTGTTCATGTCAGACGCGCTGCATCAAACCCATGGATGCATAAACTCACCGGCCACTGCCTGGCTGACGATGGCCAGAACCGGAAGAACTTGACGAATGAAGCCCATTGTGATGTCCACAGAGGACTGCTGTAATTGCTGAAGCTGTCAGAGATTGTCGGTTGCCGTCCGACGTTGCCACGTACCAAAAAGACCTCTACGAGAACGAGCGGGAGAGGTTGCAAATGATTGCAGGAGAGCAGGAGAAGGGCAGCAGGGTTTTTGTGGAATTAGAAGAAAAAGCGAGGGCGAGTGTTGTGTGGTGAGGAAGATTTTCAAGAGGATGAGAAGAAGAGAAAGGGGAGTTGGCGGCCCACGGGAGAAATGCAGCTTGGCCGCGCAATGCCCTGTGGCGCTAGTCCCTGTCGGGCAATTTGGCGCCGCTAGGGTTGCTCTCCTCGGCAACGGGTGGCAAACTCATCATCTGCCCCTTCATCAGTGAGATGAGCTTGACGGCAGCCACGGCCGGGAACCATGATTCGTTACTGGCCTACTCTCTCTTTGGGAACAAACGTTTCGCGGTAGATGCTACTAACTCGCCGTTGTTCACTGCCATCTGGTACTACTAACAATCGGTGCCACCGCCACACCTCCCAACCAACATGTCCGAGAAAAGCCGCATCAGAGGCCCGTTCACCCACCAAATTCGGGACATGTCGCGCTTGACTATTGCTGCGGCGGTCCGTGTCAACCGATATGGGGAAGACTAGTCTTGATTGTCGCGAGAATTTCCTGGGAAAGCGTTGGAAAGCAATTGTTCTCGCTGTAGCTGCGATTCACATGGATACCTCTGCCTTACATTCCACCGTGCGCAGCCGACCACCCTCTCTACGTTGAACAGCCAAGGATGGCCAATCGATTAGTCAGCGTGTGATTTTGGTTTAATTACGTTGCCCGAGCCCCCTGTATAGAGGCCGTCTCACGGGCCTTCCCGAGACACAGCCCTAACCGCACGATGCATAATGCCATTCCATCTGACTCGGTGACGGAGCAAAGAGGGGATGTCTGAGAACCAATGGCTGGTACGGAACTGCTCTAGGTAAACTCCGAATAAACACGGACGCGCCAGTTGAAATAGGAGCGTTATCTTAGCGTCTGAGAAAAACTTCCAGAATCCCGATGCTCTGTTACCCCCGGCTTTATGCCCCATCGAAACGCCATGCTAATATTCAACCGCATACAACTCGTCGCCCACCGCCTATCTGCGGCTATCGTCGTTGGCTGATTTCACGTCCCTTTTCCTGCAGCTTCAGTATCGCCTTTTTGGCTGTCTCAAAGGACCACATGGTCATCATAGCGGCTGGCACCGCGCGCACCATATTGGTGCCCATACCATGGTACAATGCACGCCATCCTTCTTCGCGCACAATGGTGCGGAACGTTCCTATTACTCCACGATAGTGCGGCCGGTGCGCAAGGCCGTCGCTGTTGCTCATCCGCAGTACACGTCTCCTTTGCGTTTGCAGTCGCGTACGCAGCACCTCATGCGGGTAGGTCGAGACCGTGGCACACACCTTGGACAGAAAGGTGGCCGCCAAAATGCCCATGCCGTTGTGTGTCTCGCTGTCTGGCTGCGCCATCTCGCCCATCTCTAGTCCCGTAAACCTTTTCTTAAAATACTCATACAGTGGAAATTGAATGGCCACATGGGTCAGGCCAAGTAAAGCCGGGCTCAAGCCCGAGTAAAAGGCTCTTGGGCCCTCGTTGGTATATATCTTACGGGCAGCATCCCAGGTGCTGGTGTAGTGCCAAGGGTTCCGTGTCGCATCCAAAGCCGAACCGGACTGTGACATCAACCTAGTTTTGATAACCCATATGGGGCTTGTTGCCAATGTACTGGAGCATCCAGCAGCCACAGAAGAGTAAACCTGAGCCAAAATTTTGCCATGACTTGTCTGATCATAGCTTCTGCGATACAATGAGCTTTTGACACTCTCGTAGACGGTCATGTAAACGGCCCAAGTGGGAAGGTAGCCCAGAAGCATGGGGCCCAGTCCGCGATACATGCCTTTGAGACCATCATGATGAATGATAGTCTTGGCCGTACCTACAAGTCCGCGGTATACTACAGCAGTGGGCCCTTGGGGGGATTGTGGGTGCGAATGATTGAACGAGTTTTGTGCTTGGAGCTTGGTCTTGATGACGTCGAGCGGGCAAGTCGCAATTCCGCTGGCTAAGCCGGCTGTTGCGCCGGCAATAGTATTAACGCTGGGATCTGGCAGGGTGCTCGTCCACACGGCCAGCTTCATCGCCGGCGTTCTGAATACTGGGGGACCATGGTTATGCGTGTCGCCCTCCGCCTCGGACATTGTTCTGCGCCCTCACTGGGCTACGAATGAGAGTAGGATAGAGCGACGTTCATGCTAGAAGGTCTGACATGCACGACGGCGGGAAGTTGATCCACACGTTGGCATTCATGTCGTCGTCCGTCGTCGCTGACGGACGCGGGGTGACGCCCGACCAAGAATTCCCACGACTTTTGCCCACTAGTCTCTCCGGTACCGCTCACTCTCCTGCACGCGGCGCACCAGCACAACACTCGCAAGATGTCTTATCCCTCACTGGCGCCCTTTGTCCTGAAGAGGCCGTGGCTCATGCGCTGGATGAAGCCCATGGCCAGCTGGTACAATGATCTTGCTGGCTACCGGAAGCTGGGTCTCAAGGCCGACGACTTGATCATCGAGGAGAATGAGACCGTTCAGCTGGCCCTTAAACGCCTTTCTCCGCAAGAAGCCTACGATCGCGTTTATCGCATGAGAAGAGCCGTGCAGGTAGGGCCCAATCGTAGAATGACTGATCCAGCCAGCGCTAAGTAGACATATAGTGCTCTCTCGCGCAGCAAGTTCTCCCGCGAAACGAGTGGACGAAGGACGAGGATGTAAGGATGCACTGCTTCTTTGTGAGAGCAACATGCTGACCGCCCTAGGACAAGCCATATTTGGAGCCTCTTATCCACGAAATTGAAGCAGAGAACGCTGAACGCGACGCTCTGGATGCACTGGTTGTTGAGAAGCCCAAGGCAAGCGCCAGCCACTAGAAGAGCTACAACCTCATGTACGTTTCACTGTAGAAGGAATTCTAGTACAGAAATGCAATCATAACCACAGATTGCCATATGGTTCTCAATACAGGCTCCTTGATGGGATTCAGCAATGTGGGCAATTATATGCATTCAGTGTTAGGTCCGGGAGGTGCGGATTTAACTTGTAGATGGCTTCGAACATGGGATCTTCAACCTTTTTTGCAGGATGCTCAAGTCACGAATGGGAAAGGAAAGCCATGGCAGAGGCTACTAGTCGTCTACAGACACCTGTTTGCTACATCAAGCCAATTGGCCCTCATTTTAGCGCAGAGACCTCCGAACTGAGGGCGGTGGTTTGGCAGGCAATGATGGCGGTGCCTCGTACTTCGTAATGGATCCCGTCTGTGAAGCAGTCGAGGTGACACTGTTACTACTGTGTTGCGGAGTCAATGATGAGCCTGGCTTGGGAGGTAGAGTCACGTTTGGAGTCGGTTGTTGTGCAAAGACGGGCTGGGGAAGCGGGTGCGTCATCTGCTGCTGCCGTGTTTGCGTCATATTGCCCTTATAAGAGGTGTCATACAGCGAAGCATGAGACTGGTTGGAGCCCTGGCGTGACAAGGAGCTCGTCGTCGAGTAGCCTTTTTGGTTGCTCGGAACAAATGCTTGACTCTGCGGGTTAAACAGCCTGCCCTTGTAGCTTCCGGGAATTGGATGCTCATGTTTGCTGGATGAACGACCCGGAAACGTCTGATTTGGAAGCTGGCCGTACGCGTACGGCTGCGGCTCCTGACTCACTGGACCATTTAACATCATTTGTCCATTGAAGCCTGAGCCCTGTCCGCAGAAACCTGGAAGTAGCGGGTGTATTGGCAAGCGTTGTGACTGCCACCCATGGGGCGAAGTAGAATACGTGGACTGGTTTCCGTCATAGCTAGGGATTGACATTTGCGGCGTGTTTTGTACCGACAGGCGCTGGAAATCTTTGGCCAAGTCCATTCCTGGCTGATTCTGCTGCCCCGGCTGGTATGCCTGACAAGCCCAAGCCACGTTAGGTGCCTGCACAAACTGAGTCCCGCTAAAACCAGTATTGGGCTCCACTGGAAAGTACGAGGGCGGGAACGAATATGCAGTGTACGGTGTAGTGTAGCGCGCCTCAAAGTTGGAGCGAGGCTGGAAATCATCGTCGTCGTCGACGTGCAATTTACGTTTCGATCTCCTTTGACTGGAAGAGCTCGACTGCGATTCCTGCTTGTCCTTGACCTCATGTTGAGAGTCCTCGGTACCCATGATGCGGTCTCTAGCTGCCTGGTATTTGGCTTTGCGCTGCTCAAAGGTTTCTGTCTTGGGCCTGTCGCCAGCAGTATCGCCTGCTTCGGACCCATCTGCCGATCGTACACCAGACCCATTGGTGGTGACTGGATAGCGTCGCAAAATGGTCTTTTGGGGAACAACCGGGGGCGATGTGGTTGTTGTCATTTGAGGCAGCAAAATACTGGTCAGAGGGGGTGGGTAATTGCGAACGCCTTTCTTGACCAGACGAACAGATGATGTGGACTGTGCTACGCCGTGGCCGAGCAGGTAGTAGTCCGCCATCTTGTAAGCCAGCAGTCGATGGTACGAGTTACACTGAGGTAAGTCGAGGAACATGTCCGTTTCATTCTTGAGGAAGTCTGAGATATCTTGTTCCAACTTGAGCACCCAAACACGGTCATGGGCATGAGCCAAAGCCTCGAGAAGCCTAGGATCGGGGCTCACGCTGCTTGGCACCCTCATGGAAGCCACATCCGATGTCGTTAGCGCGGCGTTGGGGGTCGATGCAAAAGCGCTTTGCCCGGCGACCGGCTCCAAGGATGAAATTTCGCGCAGCTGATCCTCAAAAGCGCGTGATTCTTCTGTACCTGCGGTGGGCCAGTATCGCTCAACACCGACACCCTGGAAAGCAGAGCTGTCCAAGTTGCCCGTAGTGCTCTTGATATTTTCTGTCTGGTAAGACAAGGTGTCCTTGATATGTGACTTGAACACTGAGGAGTTGGTATCTTTCTCCAGGCTCTGGGACACTGCAGTCGCTGCTTCTGTTCCTGGAGAACACGAAGTGGCTTTCTCATGTTTAGAAAAAGCGACTGGCTCCGATGATTCGGCAGCCACATCAGTCAGCTTCGACCCGACGACGACATTTGCATTAGGTTTCCCTTTGGGGGGCTTCATTATAGCAATCTATGGCAGTTGATTTAACGCATTCTTCGAACCCCACTAGACGTACCTTGGCAAGTGGCTGTGGCTGCTTCTGTGCCTTTGCACGAGCTGGCGACGAGGCCATGGTCTTCGACTCACTGCAGAGATAAGACTCCAGAGATGATCTGCGCCAAGGGCTGCTGTTTCTGCGCCGGACGTAGCTTAGGGGGCGGTGGAAAGTGTGCGTAGGGTGTTTAGGGAACGGGCGGCTCAAGGAAGACGAAGGACGCCGGATTCACGGATATGGTCATTGTGCATATTGCACGGCTAAATTTCTCGACGGTTTCGTGAACCACCTGTCGCCTTTATCGCGGGGTAAGGTTGTATCTCCCAGGATTGCGCTGCAATTGCGTGTGAGTGGTGTTCGCGGGATCGTCCCGCGCGGCCCGGTCCCCGACCCATTACGAAACTATGAGGATGACGCACGTGTGCCTGTCACAGCACGAGCAACAACTTGCATTGCACTTTAGAAGCAATGTACAATTATCGCAGGCCTGCGGTTTCCAAAGCAGCTCCATCCACCATATGCCAAAAATGCTTGAAAAAGGGTAATTCGACGAAAAAGTCAGCCAGGTCCATGTATGACTAACTGTTGACAGGGCACTTTTCATACGAGTGCACGGTCGCTGTACAGGACAGGCCATATGTGTCAAGACCGTCCCGGACGCAGCAGCTACGAAATCCCCAATTGGCGCCACAGCCCAAAAGCCATGCCATGCCAGCAGCGGATAAAGATGGGCTAGACAGCACAACTGATGACCGTAGATTGCATTCGAGGCGTCTCCCGTCGCCCGAATCTGAGTCTGATTCAGTTTCGACCATTTCTACTCAATCCCCATCATCTGAGCCACGGCGCAGGGAGCATCGGCCAAGAATAAACAGCCCATCTAGGCAATCCAAACGGCTGTCGGACCAAGAAGAGCGTGGACGATCCTCGTGCCGAAGGCAGACATCGCATAGTCCGAATCACTCGCGTCGTTCCTCTTTGTCCTTGGCCGGCCATAGCAGCTGCGTATCGAGAGAACGAGATGCTGGGAGACTTGGGCGGTCTATGAGGTCCCGGTCAGGTAGGCGTTTTCGCAGCAGAGAGAAAAATAGACGTCGGGATCAACGGCACGAATCAGGCGAACGAGACATTGGCAAGCACAGTCGCTCGTCCTACAGCCGATCCCGTAGCCCGTACCGTGTGAGGAAACGAGAAAATGACTATAGACGTCGCCCTGGCAGCCCTTATGGGTACCGAGAGCGAAGGCATGTACGCTCTTTACCGAAACAACGCTCTCGAAGCCCTCCTCCAAAGAGAGCTGAGGACGAGGGACAGGCGGGCATCACTCGCTGTCAGGGACGTAGTTCGCGCAGCCCTCGGCAGGGCCGTCGGCGGTCCCCTGAGACAAAAGAGCGCAGTCTGAGCCCTTACAGTAAACGGGTGGCTTTGACAAATGCATGGAGGACGGGTAATAGATAGACAGGACCACGTGGCGTCGGGTAAGAAACCGGTTTCGGTCAGATCAAATGTTGCTTCTAGTCGCCGCGCTCCTGCTGGTTCTGCTGTTCCCCGCTGTCAACCGTTGTCACTTGGTAAGAACAAGCCCCGCACTGACGCACTAGACCGTATTTGTCTGCGCCATTCAATCTCCCAGCCAATGACCGTGGAGAACTACGTCTTGCTCCGCCGCAGACGTCTACCTACTGTAGACGCCTGTATTCCTCGGCAATGAAGTACGGGGATACGCTGCGACAGAGGTCAATCCCGGCCTGGAGCCATCGTAAGTTCAGCGGCGATAGCCAGGGGATGAAGCGCTGACAAAGCAGACAATATTGACTATGACGATATCAAACACATGATAAAACAGCAGACGGCCGATAACAGGAGCAGAGTAATACCTGGCTGCACCGACGTCGCCGGAGCCGAGTTTGAGGAACAGCTATTTGATGTTTTGGTCGCACAACACGAGCGCATATACCTCTTTGTGAAGAGTAAGGCCGGTGAGATCCGCCGACGCCATGATCATGCGCAGCAGCAGTTCCAGCAGCTTGTGCAACGGTCGGCGGCGGTGGCAGATGTTTCAGTCCGCTTCCTGGAGCGCTATGGCAGGTTGGAGAGTGAGGTGATGAAGGTGGGTGATGATATCAGAGCCCTCGCCCGTTTTGCCAGCACCCAACGTACTGCATTTCGCAAGTTGTTGAAGAAGTACGGGAAATGGTCGGGATCTCGTGGAGTCGAAGACCGTTTCCGAGACGAAGTGATGTGGGACCCAAAAGGGCTTTTTAAAATCAATCTTCAGCCGCTCTTTGATGACTACTCCAGGCTGTTGGAGCAAATTCGCTCTCGGTATGAGAAAATGCTCCAGCCCTCGGCCGAGACTAGGCTCCACACCTCCAAATACAACCCGGCTATAACTCAGTTACAGGCAGCCATGCAGAGTGGCAGCAAGGTGGACTTTGACACAGCCCTAGCCACTGTGCCGCTTGGTCCCGACGGAACCTGCGCGACCTATTTTGTGCATCCAGAAGCTCTTATCGAGCTGCAAGTCTTGCTACTACAGTATTGTCGCTATCTCACTGCACAGACAGGCTATCACGTCCTCGAGGCAGGCCATGCTGAAACTTTTGCTCGTGAACAGGCCGCTCTCACAGTCGACGAGCGTGAGCATTGCCCTGGTCTTTGTCCACAAAAAGCACAACTTAGCGTACGCTGGGCTGGCGACGAAGATGCCAAGATCTCTTTTCGCACTGATTCTGGCTTTCAATATGAGCGCTCAAAACAGAAACACGTTGGCGCTCTTTTCTCGTCAACATGCAGCAAATTACCACAGTCCGAATGCATCCAAGGCATACAACACGAGGCTAAATCTGGGACATTGAAGCCGATGCACACAATCTCCAGCTTACGCGCCCGCTTGATTGGAATGGACAGTACCAACAACGCAGTCAGTCTTGTGGCAGCCACGATTGACACAAAAATCTCCATCAAAAGCGATGGTCAAGAAATCACAAAATTCCCTTACGCAATTCTTTGGGTTCGACAAGAAGGAGTACCCCTCAACGATCTCGTCACGATTCTCAATCACACTCATCTCACCGAGCGCATCAGGGGGTTCTCCTTGGGCTACTACGCCATGTGGATGAAGGAACAAACCACAGGCCGTTCTTCCGACCTTCCTGCGCCATTCTGGTTACCATTGTTGCATCAGGATATTCGAAAGCCCCCCAAGGAAGACCAAGGACTCTCTCCTTCTGCATCCCTGTCGCAAACGGGTGCAGACACGGGAACATCAGCATCGACGACCATCAAAGGAAGCGACACCTTCTCATCCACCACTGATGCCGCTATTGCCCCGGGCAACATCAAGAAGCCCCAGAGGCAACGAAATCACCAATACTGGTCTGAATACGACGACCAGGAGACCGCCCAAGAGCCGTATACGATACTCATCGACCCAGACTACAAATCCCCTTTTGAACGTTTCTTCACCTCCTTCACAGACCGATTCTTCAGCCCTCGCCATTCACGCAAACCTGGAAATAACGTCGACAGCGACGCTGCCGAACCGCTTTTGCGGTGTCGCAGCGAGTCATCTTCCCTTTACGGAAGCATCCAATCAGGTTACTCAAGCGAGGCTATCCTACCTTCTAGCCACCGTAACGGTGGCATAGTGGCCATATCTTTTACGGCCTCCATGGTCATCCTGGCTGTGGGATACATCCTAGCAGCTACCGGTCGCCATCGACTGGAATACGAGGTTGATTTTGGAATCATCGTGGCGGTCGCGAGCAGCTTGTTTTTTGCGATTCTTGGCTCCCTTGCCGCGTTCATGACGAGAAGGGGTAGGCACTTTTCGCGAACGACGTGGTTGGTGGTGGGAATGGCGCTTTGTATTGTAATATTGGGCTCGGCGGGTCTGGTGGCTTGGGTTTTGACTCGCACTTGATGAAACTTGCCCGGTTGGGTGAGCCATATGTGAAGTATGTACATGTATAGCAACGAAGGAATGTAATTCGGGTCAAATGTGGCAACTCGCATACAATTAGGGTACTTGAAACTACAGTCCCGGTGGTGGAGGAACGTGGCTGTATCCTCCCGTAGCATAGCTTCCTTCTGAACCCGGGGGTGGAGGTGGAGGTGGAGGCACGGCAGACTGGTCGCTTCCGCCCGCTCCCACTGGGCTTGCCTGGGCTGCGGCGTAATACTGAGCCATGTAAGAAGCCCAGACAGCTGCAAAGCCGCCGTAGGCAGTGTAAGGATCTGCCTCGGGGTGCTCTTGGTAGTATTGCAGCCAGGCCTGATATTGCTGAGGTGTCATGGTCTGCTGCTGTTGCCCTTGCTGGTAGTTTGGCTGATAGGCTTGGTTCGGCGCGTTGGAAGCCATTGGCGACTGGATGTTTGCAGTGTAACCGCCGCCAGTGTACGGAGATCCATATGAATCCACCGGACCAGGCGTACGCTCACCACCCAGGACTGGGCGATCTCCTCCGTTGTGTCTACGCTCCTTATGTGCCTCGTATGATTGTTTGACTGATTCGAGCAGACTGAGGCATTGCTCCTTAGCAGCTTGCACTTGACTGGCATCGGGCCCGGCTACATGAAGGAACATGGCCTCGTCGCTTTCACGTCCAGTTTCGTTTTCGATAAAGCCACTTCCACGACCTTTGATCTGCACTCGACAGCCTGTTGAGTTCTGGATATGCTTAACATAGCTTCCTCCCGCCCCAACAACCTGCGCCCGAAGGTTAAAGCCGCTAATAGGCTCCAAATTGATGGGAATCTTCTCCTCCGGCCACTTACGTCGCCCGAGGTGATCTCGTTCGAATGGGGTCCCACGCTCTTGGCCATCAGGGCCAGCGCCATGGCGACGGAATCGTCTCTCGTCCACCAAGTTGGGTAGATCGACCTTCATGAGCTCTTCAATCTCTTCAACCGCCTTATCAAGCCCCTCCTTGGTGGTAGAGGTGACATGGAGATACAGTGGAGGGTTCTGCTCAGTGTCAGCATACCACTTACTCTTTGCCTGCAACACGTACAGCTGCCGTTGCGAGGCTTTTGTCGGGATAATAGTTTCCGCGGGTCGTGACATCTTTGATTACGTGAGCTGATAACTTACGAACCGAGTCAGTGGGTGCATACCGGCTCCAGTCTTTTCTTTGATCTAAATGGCACTTGTCAGCGAGACTCGAAGGGGCTGGATATGGTAAGCAATGCGTTGAACACGGCAAGTAATTTGCTGGAGATATCAGTGCATGCATTCGGGAGTAATTACCATCTTCTGTGTTGCTCCCTTGGTCAGGGTATAGCGGTTGCGCAGGTCATTGACTTCAATGTCCTTGATAAAGTCACCATCCTGTGTGTACACGTCGTTGTTGATATTGCTAGCCATCGGCGGTTGCGACGGCGACTTTGATCCTGAGCTGGCGGCCTGAGACATTAGTTCCGACCCGACTGCGGCCGACGCTTGGCCTACCGAGCGGATGGGCGGCACATCGACGTGCTGCGGGATCTTCTTGGCGTTTATCATGGCATTAATCCTTGCTGCAGCTTCAGCTGCTCGAGAAGCTGCATCTAAAGCTGTTTTACTGTCCCGCTGCGGACTTGCCGCACCTGCGGGCAAACTGCGCTCACGCTGTGGTCGATGTCTGTCATCGTGACTGGGTGGAGACCGCGAGCGGCGATCAAAGCGCGTCCTCCTGACAGGCTCAGTCTTGTCGAATCGAGATCGTTTGCGCTGTTCTTCGGACATTGCAATGGGCTGCTGTGTTGTTGAGTTCAAGGTGAGGTTGAATTAGGAATCAGCCGGTGGTCTGCAGGCTAGAGACTAGCGTGGGGCTAGTCTTCTTTGGGTTAGCGTGGCTGTGGTCCACACTCAATCTTTAATGAATGACTCACTTCATGTTTTCAATGGCTGCACAACGAGCTCGTCTAGTCTTGGGAGCTGCTAAAACACGCACAACCATTCCAGGCAGACGCATAGCACAGAGAAGCTGGAAGTCCACCTCTGCAATTGAATACAAAGCGCTTCATCGCCGGATAACTCCATTGCCCACCGCTCCTGCCACTTCTGCCCTCTCGCCCGCTGCTGCTGTATCATCCATTATATACGAAACTCCTTTACCATCATCTGCACCTCCAACTCGCCATGTTCTCAACTGCTTGGTGCAAAACGAGCCCGGTGTGCTCGCTCGCGTTTCTGGTGTGCTTGCCGCGAGAAATTTCAACATCGATTCACTTGTTGTCTGCGCTACCGAAGTAAAAGATCTCTCGCGCATGACCATTGTCTTGCGAGGACACGATGGCGTTGTGGAACAAGCTCGTCGACAGCTAGAAGATCTTGTGCCGGTATGGGCTGTGCTCAATTACACCTCGGCGCCGCTGGTGCAGCGTGAGCTTCTGTTGGCAAAGATCTGCATCCTCGGCCCTGAATATTTCGAAGAGCTGCTTGCATATCACCAAGAGATTGCAGGCACTTCCCAGCTGCAGGACCCCGCAGTAGATAATGCAGTCGACCAGAGCACGTCCAAATCCTTCCGTGACTACCACCCTCGAAACCTAACCCCCAGTGAGGCTATGCGTCTAAAGCAGCAGCATTTGCAGACAATCACCTACTACACGCACCAATTCAAGGGCAAAGTACTGGACATCAGCACGAACAGCTGCATCGTTGAGTTGAGTGCTAAACCGGCCAGAGTCGATTCGTTCACAAAACTTATCAGTCCATTTGGCATTTTGGAGTCTTCCAGGACTGGTAAGTGGCACCGTTTTCCTATTGGGCTCACTAACAGCTTTGCCACAGGTTTGATGGCTCTGCCACGCTCGCCACTCGAGTCTGAGACTGAGGAAGAGCAACAAGCAGAGGAGGTAGTAGATACAGCTGCGCTTCCACCTAGTTGAGATCACAGCAATGCAACGCTTTCATAGTAATCGCTAGGCAATTGAATCGTTGTCCCTCGGCTTCTTTCTTCGGTAAAAGTGGGTATGGATTGCCATGTTCATAACCACGAGGGCCAGTGACGGGGACGTGGCAACAGCTGGAAAGGTCACTGCTTGGAACTTTTGAGTTCGACAGGGACGATGAGCTTTAGATAAGGACACAGGTTTGGCTTTGAGGGCGATAGGCTCAGTTATGGCCCTCGTAGCAGTTTGTCAAATGCATTCTTTCAAACCGTTCGAGGGCGGGATAGAGCAACTTCAATGTATGCTCGAATTTACATGGAAACTGATTGCTTGACGACAAGAAATCTGCAACCCCTTGGATACCTATCCAAGGGATAGGTATTGGGTGTCGTATATGATGTATTCACAAAATCTTTCCCTGGTTCACGACAAAGGCCTGCAAAGCGGCCATGGCAGCCCACAGTCGATTTTCCGCCTCTTCGAATACCAAACTGGCAGGGCTATAGAAAACTTCATCAGACACCTCCTCCTGCTTTCTAGGGAGGCAATGCATGAATCGCCAGCCCTCGGTCGCACCGCCACGTCTCGCTAATTCAGTTGTGACCTGGAATCCATCAAAGTCCCTCAATCGTTTCTCCTTCTCGCTCTCCCGGCCCATGGATATCCAAGTATCCGTAACGATGACATTTGCATCTTTGACGGCTTCTTCCGGCACTTGTGTCTCGTGGACCTTGAAACCGGAACCCTTAGGTGCCGAGAAGTGGATAAGCTGACGCATCTCACCAGGAATAGTGTACCCGGCTGGTGTGGCGACTGAGAGCCTGACCCCCAGTTTCGCGGCGGCCAGTGCGAGATCGTAGAGGACATTATTTGCGTCACCGATCCAAGCTACTTTGAGACCCTCAAGGCCCAATGTTCCGTTTGTATTGGAACTTGGAGTGGCAAAGGCCTCGTGCATTGTCAAGTAGTCTGCCAATGCCTGCAGGGGGTGGAAAGCGTCTGATAATGCGTTGATTACCGGAACCTGACTATGCTTGGCCAAGTCTGCAACGTCTGCGTGGGCGTTCACCCGTGCAACGATGGCCGACACCATTGAACTTATCACCACGCTGGTGTCATAGAGAGATTCGTTCACGCCGAGCTGGATATCTCCAGACCCTAGGAACATTGTGTGTCCCTGCATCCGAGCTACGGCGGCTTCTGTACTCACGCGGGTCCGCGTGCTTCGTTTGGTGAACATGAGCGCTACGGTCTGGCCGTAAAGTGAATCATTGATTTCGGGGGGTATGACTCCAGATTTGATAGAAGTTTTGTAAGCTGATGCATTTTGGATAAGACGGACCAGTTCCTGTGGCGTTAGGTCGGCTATAGAGAGTAGGTGCCTTGGGGCAAATGGCGATGTTGATATGCTTCTCTTACAGACCTGTCCGAGTGGCTGCACTTTAATGGGTAAGGACCTGAATCGCAGAGACATTTTTTCGATGGCATGTACGGAAGTCGTTTGTGGGTCCGCTTTGCCCCACAAAAGATTAGCAGCTTTGGAGCAGCCAACCAGAACCGTAGTTTGTGGTCTGAGACTATGATATTAGAACGGAAGTGCAAAAGAATAATTTTGCAAGAAATTTGGTGTGTGTAACTACAAGTACGTATATTGATCATGCTCCATGTCCAAGTCTAAAATCATGGCAGAACTTTAGCCCACTTTGAAATGATAATGATCACCATCCTGATTCAAAAAATTATCATCTCCGATCTCCTTTTTCTGTGGCTTGAAATGATGTGATAACACGAGCGCCGATATTGCGTAGTGGGAGGCTCGGCCCAAGGCGGGGGGGCGCTTGGCAGGGCGCTTGGCGCTTGACCCAAAGCAGCGGCCGACCCCACGCTTTGTAACGTCAGACGCATTCACCCCAGCCATGGTTGACCGAGGTGAAAGAGCAGAAGACATGGACGAAGAGAGGGAGTCGGGAACGGAACCGGCAGAGGCAGACGGGGAACAAACCGAAGAGACGCCGCTCCTTCAATCTAATGACCCAACACCATCTCCCGCCTGCCGTTCTCTCCTCACATCCCTCCAGCGCAACGGCAAGGGCGCAAAGCGGCGATGGCCCAGTTTGATCGCATTACTCGTCCTGTGCCTGACAGTGGTTCTGATTATTATATTTGTCTTTTTGGCGCCATCGACAGTGATGCGGTATGCCCACCAGGCAGCTGTCTTCCATCCGACAAGCGTATCAATAGCGGGCATAACAAGAACTGGAGTGCTAGTGCGCATACATGGCGACTTTACCATGGATGCCTACCGTGTGAGGAGGAAGGCGGTGCGGGACATTGGCCGCTTCTTCACAGCCATGGCGCGGAAGGCAGAAACGGGAGACGGCGAGGTCGAGATCCTCCTGCCAGAATACGGCAACCTGCTGCTCGGGACCGCTTACGTACCCGGTATCAAGGTAGACATACGTGCGGGCAAGCAAACTCCCGTGGATTTCGAAGCCGAGCTCATACCCGGGGAGGCTGACGGCCTGAGGCATATTGCAGAGGACTGGGTGGACAGTCGGCTGGGCCAGCTAAGGGTACGGGGGAAGGCTTTGGTGCCGCTCAGAAGTGGCATCATCCGCCTCGGCCGACAGATGGTTGAACATGATCTGATATTGACCGGCAATGACCTGCCTTCGATGCCCTCGTATGACGTCGAAAATATCCATGTTGGAGAAATGGACAGAAAGGGAGTTTCCACAAATGCAACGTTAATGATACAGAATGACTATTCCGTCGACATGACCCTTCCACCCCTGGCATTGGATGTCTTGGTCGATAATTGCCACAGAAACGATCCATATATCAAACTTGCCACGGTACACACGGGCGAATTGAACATTGTACCAAAGCAAAATGTGCAGCTGGATATCACCAGTGATATGCATGAGTTGCCCAATGTATTGACCCAAGATTGCCCAGGCTCGAAGCAGTCTCCGCTAGACGCCATCTTGGGTCAATACATGCATGGTAAAGACACGAGAATTTATGTGCGCGGGTCAAGATCTGGGAACGTGCACACACCCACTTGGATGTCGGACATTCTTGCTGAGATGACAATCCCTGTTCCGGTGCCAGGGAAGAGCTTTGGCCGACTAATCAAAGATTTCACCATGGCCGATACGCATCTTAGTCTACCCGATCCGCTCCGTGATACTAATCCCCGGTTGTCTGCCACTATCCGAGCAATTGTGGAGCTGCCCGGGCAGTTCAATCTGAACGTATCAGTCAACAATGTAAAGGCCGATGCTGATATATTCTACAAAGACCAAATCCTGGGCAAACTTGACTTGCACAAGTGGCAAGCCGCCAACAGCACCTGCATCACATCCAGTGGCAATACATCCACTATCGAGGTTGAAAGTCGGGTTCATGATGCACCGATACACATTACAAACGAATCCGTGTTTGCAGGTGTCATGCATGAGCTTCTTCTCGGTGAAGGCGTGACAATGCTTATAAAAGCCAACGTGGATATCAAGATGCGTACGGGTTTGGGCGAGTTGACGGTACGACGGATCCCCGCGAAAGGGGAAGTGCCTATCGAGCGTAGGTGGTCCTACCTGAGAAGAATCAGTCGAGGCTAAACATTGGATTCACAGCCATTACGCCGGGAAACAATGGCAGTTTAATATCGGCACTGGACCCCCAAGTGTGCGATTTTCAAGTCCTAGACACGACTCCTTCCAGCCTGACCCTCCGCGCTGTCGTCAACGTTACGAACCCTACAGATCACTCGGCCACCATCCCTTACGTGGACGTGCAGGTGTTCGCAAATAAGACACTACTCGGACATGCAACGGTGCGGAACGCGAAGATGAAGCCCAAAGGCAGAGATACCGTGGACGTCACCGTGGTCTATGACCCAGCCGACAGCGGCGGGCGCGAATTCGTGTCCCAATACATTTCGGGCTACAACACGACGCTCACTCTACAAGCCCACGAGGGGACAATCCCATCCCAGCCATCCCTGGGAAACGTACTATCCAAACTTCCCATAAATATCACCACGCCGCACTTGGATCGAATAAGCCACTTCCTCGAATCCGCAACGATGCACCTTCTCTCGTCAACAGCGCAGTTTTCGCTGCTCTCCCCTCTCCGTCGCGAAGTAATCTTCATCACGTCCATAAACGCTTCGGCGTCTTATCACGGTGACCTTGTGGGCATCATTGAGACAGACTTGCCTTTTGCTATTGCCCCCGGCGGCGTGGCAACGACCCCCAGACTTCCTGTCGAATGGAGCCCCGGCGGCATGGGCTATGATGCTGTGAAGCGCGCGCTGGGCGGCAAGCTGCGCCTCTCGGCTTTTGCTAATGTTGGTGTTCGGATCGGTCATTGGCGCGACCGTGTCTGGTTTCAGGGCCATGGTATCGGGGCATTCATCAGGTTATAAGCTCATCTATTCGGCTGTATGTTACAATCTTGTACATGAATATGAAATGGATCCTTGTCCGCTGCTCTTTCCAGGCTGTTTCAAGCTGCACTCAAAGTGACAAGTACCTGATCCTGGTTCAATAAGCTTTCACAGGAAACAAAAGCGCCAACAAACGCCAGTTATTGCATAAACACTCTACGAAGTTGCAAGACAAACAAGGCTACAGTCCCAGACCTAGCCACCGCTGCCCGCCGTTCTAGCAATATCCACCAGAACAGTCTCATGTTGGCAGGAAAGAGGGTTCACTGCGAGCGGCTGCGGGCTGACAACCCAGGGTATGTGACGCTCTACAGAATCATGCACTTCTTCTTCTTCTCTCTCTTCGTCAGCAACGCGGCGCGAGTGGCATGCTCAAACACTTCGCGCACGCCTTCGTTTGTCTTGGCCGAACATTCGAGATACTTCTGGGCGCCAATCTTCTTGCGCACATCTTCAGCCTAGTAAAGCGTCAGCACGGCAGCCAGCACGGTACTAGAACGTAACCTACCTGCTCTGGTGTAACTGGCTTCTGCGAAGTCTTGTGAAGTTCCTCGATCGTCTTAGGATCGTGTCTCAAATCCTTCTTACAGCCAACCAAAATAATGGGGAGGCCCTGGCAGAAGTGCAGCACCTCCGAGATCCACTATGTCGCCCATCAGCAAGCGCCCTAGAAGCGAGGTCGGCCACGCCCTACCTTCTCTTGCACGTTGTCCAACGAATCGGGTGAATCGATAGCGAAGCAGATGAGGATAACGTGCGAGTCGGGATATGAGAGCGGCCGCAGACGATCATAGTCTTCTTGTCCAGCCGTATCCCAGAGTGCAAGTTCTACATGCTTGCCATCCACCTCAACATCGGCAACATAGTTCTCAAACACTGTCGGGACATAGACCTGCGGCGTGTCAGCGGTCGTGAAACGAGCGGGATTCGCAAGTGCGGACCTCCGGAAAGGTGCCTTTGGAGAAGACACTACATTTGCATCAGCATTGCTATCGTTGGCTCAAGGTATCGGGGGGGTACATACATAAGCAGGCAAGTCTTGCCACAGGCTCCGTCGCCGACGATGACCAATTTGCGACGAATTTCCGCCATCTGCTCCGGCTGTCAGTGATGGGGCCCTGGCGGAAGCGTGACGAGACAGGAAAGGCACGTTGCGGGCGGCAAGGAGGGCTTAGCGCTCACCACGTCTTACTCGCAGGAGTTTGCTTGCGGGTCTTGTCCGCTACGCCACTAATTAGGCGAAGATTGGGGGTCGCTGAACGCCTGATAGAGGCGATCGCGGAGATATGGGGGTGCGGAGAGGTGCTTAGGAAGACAAGAAGGTTGTTGCGCGGGGTGGAGAGTGATGTGATGGTGGGTTGAGGGAGTTCAGGACCGCATTCCGTTTCCAAGGCGAATCGACGGGGGGCCCAAGCGTCGGCGCTAAGTCCCTACTTGTCCATTGACCTCGCACCTCTTATCCTGCTTTCTTCCTTCTTTTCGCCACGTCACCTCCAGTTGTCTCTATACACAATTCCCCAGCGTGAGCCGATTACTAGCTGTCTCCAGCCTTCTTCCATCCCAACCTTTCCCCGTCCTCCTAGCCTGTTGCGCCCGATGAAACAAACAATGATTCATCACGTGCAGTCACGTGTGACGCTCAGAGGCAGCCCATCATCCATCTTGACGGGATTCATAGCTTTTTGTAGATTTATCATACGTCCGACTATGTACAGGCTGCGATAACTCCCAACGTCAGGTGCGGTCAACGAACTGGCAACTTTTCCTATTTGCCAGGATTGCAGACGATTGATAAGTGCGGAGGAAACGGGTCGGAAACGTCGTTGCCCGACAAGCGAGTTGACCTATAATGAATGATGAGCGTATCAGGCTGTGTTGGTAGCACTTGTGGAATGGTCTACATCACTATGCACTGTTCAGAGTTTCAGCCCTACGGCTGATATGATAAGTGCTAAATGAGCCGCACGTTGATGACCGGAGGACAAAAGCCACTCTTGAACCAATCTTTGATTTGCAGGCGGCTGAAGTACATGCACGAGCGTTCTCGTGATCTATGTCTCCAACATTAGACTCCCATAGTAAACAGCTGGTGCCGAACTTTGGACAATGACATGACCCGCTCGCATATTGGAAAAAATCTACACAAATTGGGGGCACGCATGTGTTTTTCGCAACCCAAAACGGGCATGTGACCCTGCTGAGGGCATGGTCCTTCGAAATGCGCTCAGCATTTGGCAAAGTGCTATGACCGAAGATCCTTTCAACAGCGCTGGCGTTGGGGCCCCCCTCATGCGGTGGCTAAGCGACCATGCGGAGGGGTCGGGGCGCCTGCGGGGCTGGCTGCAGCCAAACGTCGCCCATCGGCTGCGGGGCATTTTCGCACATCTCGTTACTGTTAATGTGCTAGTTCATGCGCTCACCGATGCCCGGCGTGGCGCCCGAGCCGTCCAACTGCTCTAGGCTCACTAGCAGACGTCTGGTGCACCGTTTTTTTGTCGTACAGCATACATAGCGTGATCCCTGGCTCGACTCTCCGTCGCCATCAGCCACTCATGGTCGCTCATGCCTGTTCAAACTCTGCAAGCCACCTGTCGGCAGTGACGACTGTGTGCAATAGCCCTACCAGTGATCCCGCCTCCATAAATTTCTTTCCATGTCGGTTGACCAGTGGGTCAACGAGAAATGCATAAGCTAAACAGTTCCCCCGGCTAAGGCAAGATTACCATGTCTGACTCTCGAACGCAGGAAATGCCACTGGAAGTGGATGCGACCCATTGGCAGCGTGAAGCTACAGTGGCACCTGAGGACTGGCCAGATCAAGGCAAAGGACACCAGAAGGTGCATTCCAATCTGACAGCAGCAAATTCCTTGCACGAAGGAGAGGCCCCGCCAGATTCATTTCGTCATAGGTACCATAGCCATGTTGGACATGACTATACATTCTAATCTTTCTGCAGCAGCCTTCAGAGTGAACGCCAGCTTGAGCAGAGAGCCCGGGAGCAATCCTCCAACATATACGACCAGCAGCTTCTTAGTCGCATCGGCGGACCCAACGCTCCAAAGCATTACTCGGTACCACCCTTCTCCCATCTTGCAACCGTAACGCCTTACGAGCGACGGCAAGCCGGGACAATGATGATGAATTCACCTTTCGAGTCGCAGAAGCCACCTGAACCTTCTCCTCAGCTGTGGTCGGGCTACCATGGTGTAGAGGTTTCTCAGCTGAGGCCTCCCTGCCCACCGATTGTGTCTGAGCCTCAATACCATGCTGGTGCCAAGCGTCGTGCGTCTTCTCCTTTGCCTCCAATTCACCAAGGCAGACGCTCGCCTCGGGCCAGAGACGGAAGTAAGCTGCCGGTGCGGCAAGACTGGTCTGGCGGTCCTTCTGCACCTTTGGCTATTTTGTCTGCGCATCCTCTCGCTTCCTTCGGTGCCGGTCATGCATCAAGCGCGGCCACCGGAGAAAAAACTCATCAGGGACTTCCTGAGAAGCAACCTTTGGCTGGGTTCCGGCAGTACACCCAGCCCCAGCAGGGGTTGGCTCTTTGCTGCAAATGTTGCCCAAAGAAGCCGCAAAGGTTTCTTACTGCAGATGAGCTCCGGTACGCTTCACCAAAGCGCTTAGGGCGCTGCTGCTGCTGCTAATCGATTTTGTAGGGCGCACGAGGCTCAAAAGCCATTCGCGTGTGGGTTCTGCTCGCATCGGTTCAAGAACAGGAACGAGGCCGAGCGCCATCAGAACTCGCTGCACCTGCGAAAGCATTCATGGTCATGTGAAGCTATGGCAGGGCCAGAATCCGCATTCTGGCCCTCTCCGGCAGCCGCCCACAATGATCTCTGCGGGTTTTGTGGCAAAGAGTTTCCCCTGCCGCCTCAGTGGGACGTCCGGACGGAACATCTCAACAGGAAGCACAAGTTTAAAGAGTGCAACCTGGGCAAGAAATTTTTCCGAGCGGACCACTTCCGGCAGCATCTCAAACACAGCCATGCTGGTGTCAACGGAAAGTGGACAAGTGTGCTTGAGAATGCCTGTGTGCGGGAGGAAACTGGGGTTGCCTTGTATTAATCTCGTTAACATGGAATTTGACGGGTCTGCAGTTAGGCGTATTTGAGTGCAGGTACGTAGAAAGTCAAGTTTAGACCACCGTTTCTAGAACATGGCAACAACGGATAATGGTACAGTATAGGAGAGGGCTCATCCGGATGGGTTTCCTTTCGGCACAGTCGGAAAGAAGTTTGGGGACGCCATTCTTTCACGATTGCGACGCCTCAATTCTGCTTCTCTTTTCTGCTGTAAGCGCATTTGCCAAAAGCTCTTTTGCAATTCAAAGACCCGAGGCTTCGGCTTAACTTGGTCTTCGTCCTTAGTTTTAGGTTCCGCCCTGTCAGTTTTCTTCTTGGCTGGCTGCTTGTCACTGTCTTTGACATCCGTGTCTTCGTCCTTGACTTTCTCGTTCTTCCCCATAGTCTTGTCATCATTTTTGCCCTTCTCGGCTTGGACATGGGGTTGCTGTGAGTCCTTGGCTAGGGCGAATTTAGTATCATCCAGGTGCCCGGGGCAGATGTAAAAGAAGTCTTCCCCTCCTGGTGTTGTCAGCACCGTTGAGCTAGGCTTGTAGCAGATCCAACAAGCTTTTGCTGCTGGTTCCGCTACGAGACGTCTATGGTAAATGTTTGTTGCCATTTTATTCTCCTGTCTGGAAGCTTGCCCTTCGTCAGAAACGACTTTCTACCGTCACGTGACAGATTGAACTGATTTTGAACACCAACATTTCACCGCTAAGCAGATCCCGCCTAGCGCCCAATAGGGACATATATGAACGTAAAAACTGTCTTTTACAATAGATTGATGGTAGGTATCCATTGTCCACGGACTTTGGTTGAGAAGTGGGTGTCCCATGAAACCTGTGTTTTCACGCTATAAAGTCTCAAGCAAAGAGAATTCTGAACGAAGTGCAATCATACATAATAGCTAACATCAGATTGCCTCAAAGGCGCCGATGTCAGGCCAATGGCTACTTTGAAACAGCTGTCAGGCGAATTTTACACAGGAATATACACTTTTGTTCAGTTTACTCGGGACTTTGGTATGCATCTGGAAAAAAAAATGGCTCTCAAATGGTATAAAAATGTTAATCAAGCGCGTGTGCTAATGAATGTTTGCATACATATAGCATAGGCTAGGGTAGAAGTCTAATGGCGACAGATTTGGTGAATGCAATGCCCCTTAATTCGCCAAAGATACCAATGCTATTTTTATGGATACTATGGAGGACAGTGTTTGAGTGTTTGATACCGCCACCTATTGGTCTACCGTAATGTTTGCGACAGACACTGGTAGCGGCTCCCCAACGACAATCTGTCTTGAGCTAACTTCCAAAGCTTCTTGTATATATAAGGCTGTGGCCCGACTTTAGTAGCGGAGTTTTGGAGATTCTGTTTCTCTTCTCCATCACCAACGGCTGCTGGGCGACCTAGCTACTTATCATCCCCCACAAATCTCTCGGGACTCAAAACGTTTCTGGATCAAGCATGTAATCACACACCGAGGAGATCCCTACACTCAGGTTCGTCAGTCGACCTTACAATGAGCTGCAAAAACAAATCAAAACTCGCTCGACTGTTTTTGCCTCCAACATACCTTAAGTAGCATGCCCCTTGCCTGTAATCCCGTCCCACAAAACAAACTTTCCACCGGCAAAAACCCTGTCCACAGTATCACATAGGTAATGTGATTCCATTCCCGGAAAGGACCGGAAAATGTGGCGTTCCGATCGGCAATTGTGATCTTCAGGGGTGCATACGGAACTGACGGTGTGTCCTGCACTAGAACGCAAAATACCATCTGAATAAACACCGTGAATCACCACATTTGCATGTAGACACGTCAAAAGAAGCACCGGGGAAGATGTAAGGATACACTGGATGAGCCACTCCATTAGAGGACGTGGTCTGTAGGAAGACTTCCTCGCCCAACAAGATCATTTTCCTGGGCGTGGTGTGCTGGTATGAAGTCTCGCTGCTACGAGAGTGACCGCAAACTACACAAGATCTCTATAGTTTTCTCCCACGTGGGGATTTCTTCCTGGTTCGCGATCACGCCTGTGGTGTGGCGAGTGTGCTCCCGATGACAGGGTGTCATGGGATTGATATTTCAGCTGTCAGCCCAGGATGGGAAAAGGGATCTAGAACAAGGATATGACTCCTTGGACACTCCGGTGCTGGGGTTAACGTGACTAGTTCTTGACCGAACTGCTCAGCTCCTGAGCGAAGGCTAAGCCCGTCTCCGATTCAGATGTACCCCTTAGTTCCCAAATTCCAGAAACTGTGTTCCATGTCCTTCCTGCTCTCACTTTCTGTGTCCATGTTGCACATATAGCTACGCCCCGAATGTCATGTACATGCGCGAATACGATGCCCATGAATGTTAACTCGAGTTGCCTGGTTGACTTTTCGCTTATTTGCTAGGATACTATGGGCATGGGTAAGATGGGTTTGTTGTGGCTCTGGATGTGCATAACCACTGTTGTTTGGTTTGCTTTGAAACATAAGTCTTTCCACTTTGGAGCAGATTGATACGAGAACACACGCAGACTGATCCTATTCGCCACCAGTCGGTACCTTGACATGGTTTACATACAGAGGAGAGGTCGGTGAATAGCTTCTGGACCAATATCGAAGGAGACCTGTCTTCAGAGTGTGGGCATGGGTCCATTAACTACTTTGTGCTAATTGCTGAAAGTCCGTCAGGGAATCAAAACAGAACATTGTTCACGAGCTGTCAATTAGCATAGCCTGTGCTCAATCCAACTTCCAATATGTCCGCGTCACCCTACCAATCAGTCCCCTACTTCCCCCAAGCAAATTATGCAACAAAATCTCGTACCCTGCGCACCAGCTCCCTCTATAACCCATTTGATATGGGGCCAAGCTTGGCGGAGTCCCATGAACCTCTTCTTGCGCGGATGGCCGTAGAGGAGGTGGTCACAGCCGCTGCGGGATATGAAGCCTGCGTAGCCCTTCGGTAGAGCATCGAACTGCACGCCTGTCGACGGTAGACGCAGCTCCTCTGCCCACCTCAACGCAAGATTCTCGAGCCACTATTGTTCTTCCGGGATTAAGCTGGAGTATTTTGGCGGGCGGTGGGTTTCTGTCTCGGTTAGTGTACATTTTGTGTTGGGTGGAGAGGGCACGTACCATCCCCATCGGTATAGCTGCCTATGGGGATTATGATTGGGCCGTGTAACATTGACGTGAATGAATCGAGCTCTCCTGTGCATAGCAAGTTCTGCCAAGATGGGTCTGTAATGGACCGCGCGGGGAGGATGGTTTAAATGGTGGCTGGTTGAGTCGCCAGAGGGCATCATGCGACGGCTGGGGTCTGGGAGTTGCCGAAATGGTGGGTTGCGGTGAAAGTGTCCCATCAGTGGGAAGGCTTGGAGGAGCTGTGTTAGACTTGGGGGCACTAGCGTCATTTAGAGGAATACAGAGGGCAATGGGAGAATCCGATGGATTGGTATTGGGGAGTAGGGTGTCTTTGCGCGACAATTTTTTTTGCTGCGAGGCAGTGTGCGCCAAATCGTGGGAGAAGGCAGGAAGGCTTGCAGGGCCATTTTTCCTTGGTGTCGCGAGGATGTGAATGAATGAGCAAAGTTGATGTGAGTGTCGTGTGTTGTGGGGCTATCTTTGCTATAGCCATTCACAGCTTGGCATTCTGGGGTAACCAAAATCTTCCTCACTCCGGCCTCACTTGGTATAGCCCCAAAGTTTGGCTCGACAAGTTTTCAAACGGCTGGAGAGCCACCCACACACACACAAGTCCGGATCATTAGCTAATATCAGGGATTATGACAACAGCTAGACGGCGATGTAGTCAGTGGTGCATATTCTGTCAATACATACAGCGCTACCATAATCAAGTAGCAGCTGCATTACGGTCAAACCTGGACATCGCGCACACTTGATGCAGCGGATTGCTCTTTACAGCGGATTGCTCTTTACAGCAGATTGCCAGCACCCCCAAATTGACCTCCACTTAACTGTAAGTACCTGGAAACCGCGAATCCCTCATATAGCGAGCAGTATTCTCGCGTCAAATCCATCCGCTATAACCAGGCTCGACCGTACTGGAGTCATAAACTAAGTCCCAAACCTACACAGCTTCATAATCCTCCATCGATCATCCGTGAATTTTGCCAGGGTCTTATGTTGGCGTAAAACCTAACGAGAGTCCACAAGCCCATGAACATTGAAGGTACACATGTTACAATGTGTATGTAATCTTTGGCTTATCCTCAGACCGAAGCATCACCGACAGCGGGTGCATGTGCAAAAATAGCAGCACCGAAGAAGAGCATCGTCTTGTGAGCAAAATATTGATGGATGCCTTCGACTTGTGACCGAATGCAATGTATATTGTGGGGTTTCAGGCGATCCATGTTTCCTCAGCGAACGTTGCTAAAATTTGATCAAGCGGCTGCGGCCGCTCGCGGCCTTCCGCGTACTAGTCTAAGGTCCTACCTTAACGACCCATCTGGAAAGTTTGCCCCCTAAAGAGCGTACCTAATCGAAACAAAAAGTTGTCGCATGCCTCTTTCAACATTCGATGGATGAAAGTTGGAGATGAAAAGAGTGAAGCATAAGTTTGTGTACGTATCGCAAATTCTCGAACGTGATTTGCTTTATCCAAACCTCCGGGCTAGTTCGGTAAGGTAACCGAATCCGGTAAAGCGTTACGAGCTGAACTGCCAATGATGACTTGATTTTTGTTGACAATTCTCCTTATCATGAAATCTGTCAGGGACCAAACAACCAGCCGAATATCCATTTTCGAGCATGACGATGCAGGAAACGAAGTGGCAAGCTACTACTGCAGCCCAGCTGACGAGGGGATTGGACGCATTGGTAGGCCATCCTCAACGTGTGGCAAGATAACGGGTCTGATGAGCAGACATTGCGTTGCCTCAGGCCAAGCCAGTATGGCAGCAATTACTTGACGTTTTTCTGCCCACGGGATACCCACAGAGCGTAACAAAGGACTATTTGAAATATCAAATCTACGATTCCTTGCAGGCATTTGCCAGTGGAATTGCCGGGTTGCTTTCGTCAAGGGCAGTGTTAAGCAGCGTTGGAGTTGGTGATTCAGACGCATCGCCCACGGCTGCGTTGCTGCTGTCGGTGCTGCAAGAATCAGCCGGTCGAGTGGCCACTATCCTGTTCGCCCATCGGCTTGGAACGGCTTTAGAGCCAGAGTGCAAGATGTACCGTCTCCTGGCCGATGTTCTCAACGACCTTGCCTTTGCCCTGGACTGTCTCTCTCCTGTGTTTCCCAAAACGGTGCGTGTCTTTGTACTTGCCGGCAGCAGCGTCTTGAGGGCCCTGTGTGGTGTTGCGGCTGGGTCGGCCAAGGCAAGCCTAAGCGCTCACTTCGCATGCTGGGGTAATCTGGGCGAGCTTAATGCCAAGGATTCGAGCCAGGAGACGATCATCTCTTTGCTCGGTATGCTCGTTGGCAGCCTCGTGGTGTCACGTGTTACAAGGCCAACAGCAACTTGGACCATGCTCGTCATATTGCTATCGATGCATCTGGAGCTGAACCGGCGGGCAGTGCGAGCAGTGAGCTTACGTACGCTTAACAGGCAGAGGGCCACATTGGTATATCACCAACTCAAACGCGGACATGTTCCGTCACCATATCAGGTAGCACGAGATGAAAGGATATTCGAGCGAGACGGCGTGCTCCGCGATGAGAAGGGGAAGATAATGGGCCATTGTGCCATTGGCTGCCCAGTGAAACAGTGGCTGGCTGCATTGCCGGCCCATTCTTCACAGCGTATTGACATGAACGCTCTTTCAACGATTGTCACGAATAGCCGAGACAAAGCCTACCTTGTGGTCTTTGTTGCTGCACCTCGGCTTCAGGTGCGCATACTAATGAAACAAGAAGCCAGGCCCTTGGACGGGTTGACGGCTTGGTGGCATGCTCTCGCCCTTGCCGAAGGCTGCGATGACCCAGCAGAAAGAGCGGCTTCGTTGAGCAGATATACGGAAAGATTACGGATGGCTGGCTGGGACACTGAAAGCAACGCACTGGAAACGAATGCCAAGACTCGGTGCTTCGTGCCGAATTAGTCAGCGGTCTCGGCCCCGGCTTCGTCATTTACCCCTCCACATTCGTCCCTTTCAACCAACATGGCCATGTTCAACGGGAAACGCATACCCAACCTGTCGCAATACATTGCCGACCTTAACCAGCCGGTGCAAGAGTACACTGCACCCGATTATGATCGGCTGGACCTCTTGACCACAACCAACTACTTTGACTTCGATGCGCTAAGCGCGCCTCCGGAAGACAAAGCGCTAGTCGGTGACTTCCAGGCCAGCGATTTCCAAACCAACGACTTCCAGGTTGGCGAGTTTGATGCCACCGATCTCAAGACAAATGAATTCCAAAATACCAACTTCAAAGCCACCGATTTCCAGGCCTACCCGCCAGTTCTACCGTATGCGCCGATGCCCGAAATGATGCCAACACCTATATCAGGCACAACGCCAGCGACAAAAGCCAACGAGGCAGCGCAGTTGGCGGCTGAAGAAGATAAGAGGAGGCGCAACACAGCAGCTTCGGCGAGGTTCCGAGTTAAGAAGAAGCAGCGCGAGCAAGCGCTGGAAAAGCAAAACCGTGAAATGGGCATCAAGCTCAAAGAATACGAGGCCAAAATTGAAAAGCTAGAGCAGGAAAACGAATGGCTACGAGATCTGGTTACAAAATCTGGCCATGTACTTGGGGGAGAACCCAAAGGAGAGTCGGTATAGAGTAGGAAGCATGTGACGATTCAACGGAATTCAGCCAATGGTAAACATTCAAATGCACCACAACGTCATTTCAGAAAAAGGCGCGGACGGCAATTCCCAGCAGCCAGGCCACATCTTCTTTCCACCTGCTTTCGTCTTCCTCATCCGGCGGAGGTGGGGGCGGGGGAAGCTTGGCATTCCCACTGTGCCTCCCCTCGCTCTCATCGTCTGCACCAAAGTCGTAATCGTCGCGGTGATCGTTGAACATGCCCAGAGACATGAATTTGTCTACCAAACCACCCAGCCCAAACGATGCTCGTGAAGTTAGTTTTCCCACCACTGTCTCTTCGTCTTCTCTATCATCTTCATCTACAAAGTCGGGCTGCATGTGAAAGAAGTTGTCATCAACGTAGCTGCTATCATGGGGGCCGTGGTCCGGTCGGTTGGCGTCCGTCATGCTACCACGCCGACTCCCTCTACGACTCGTTGTACGACTACCATATCTGCTACCCCAACATGAAGGGGTACGGGGGGCTTTGGCGGCACCTTGGGCAGCCAGCTCTTCGTAGCCCTCGTCGTAATCCTCCTCGTCGACTTGGTTGGCCGTGTTCGGCCCGTACTCTTGAATAAATGACTGGTTCCGCCAGCTTTGGCCCTTTGATTCGGCAACCAGGGCATGGGCAGACGCGCTGGCGCGGAGGAGCCATTCGTCGTCTGCTGCTTTAGTCCTGGAGCCGGCCTTGCGGCGGGAAAGACGGGGCTGAACAGCACCAAGAGCCAAATCAGACTTGTGGCGCGGCATGGGCGACAGGCCATCGCGGCCAGTATAGGATGGGGTGTGGAGGATTGCAGGTGTGCTGGGGGCGGATTTGCCCTGAATGTACGACGACGTGTGGACTTGTTTGTCGACCAGCGCCTCGGATGACGGCGTGGTCAACGGCGCCAGCCGCAGGTTTGCGAGGTTTGTCGTCGACCGTTTCTTTCTCTCCATTGGCTATTAGATGAAGACTCCTATCCAACGGTATGATGAGGACGTGGGGACGGCACGTGATGACGACACGGCATCGCGGCGTCGAAGGGTGACAGCAGCCACGCTGCCCTTCAACCCACCACACGCTCCTACAACAGCTAAATTAACAGCTATGAGCAGTGTGATGGTGTCTGACGGTGCCTTTGCTCCGCACCTTCTCTCGCGCCGCAGTCCCGCCTTCCCCCACGACCGCGATGTCGGCAATGCCCATCGCAAGCGCAAGGCGTCCGAGGATCGAGACGACCGCATGTCTACGTCGCCGACGGCCTCGCCAGCCATGCCACACATAGCCAGCTCGCACCGTACCAAGCGTCTCCGCATGGCGCCCCTACCGGCCTCGCAGTCTCTGCCCCTAAACCGTGTGTTGGAGTCGCTGCCGCGGGAGAAGCTCACGACGCTCGTTCTGGACCTGTGTGAAACGCGGCAAGAGTTCGCTGCGGAGCTTGCCAACCGGGCCCCGCGCCCCACGGTCGATGAGACCATGACGGTGCTGTCCCGCTACGAACGACTGTTCCGTGACGCCATCCCTAAGGGCAACGTAACGCCCAACTACGCCTTTGGCCGCACACGCCACCAGCTGACGGATCTTATTACTGCTTTGCATGACTACACGTCGGCGTTCATTCCACCGCGGGAAACCCAACCGTTTGTCTCTCTCAGCTTTCTCGACGCGGCCACGAATCTCATCCATAGCCTACCGAATTGGAACTCGTACGAATACATGCGTTTGAAAAACGAAGCCTATGGCGAGCTCGCAGGGCCCTGGGCCGTCGCCGTCGTCGAGTCGGCCAAAAAAGCCGCCGGCTATCGTTTACAATTCGAAGGGTGGGACGAGAAGCTCCTGGAACATAACGCGAAGACGGGCGGCAGATTCACCACCGCCGTTGCGGAATTGGAATCCCTTGGTTTCGGAACAAATGCCTCTTCGACTGTGACAAGACGTACGAACTGGTAAAGGGAGTCTGCGGTGAGGCAGAGGTACATACACTGGTCTGTTTTTGCGCTACGTTGCACTGCATCTTGTTTCTTCGTCTTTTTTTTATCGTGTCTGATTCATCGTTTAGCATGGATGAGGATTATGGAGGGGGTATATGCATAGGACAGCCATATGAAGATAGAAGGGTGAACGTCGAATTGAGAAGAGAGGAAAACCATTAGCATCACTTGTGGTGTGCATTATCCCAATCACATTGCAGCCGTTGGAGCTGTACCTGTGTCTACATTAGTTCTGCGGTATATGTGCGCGCAAATACTTGCAGATGCATGCATATGTCCATGTCCGTTTCGATTACACTCACTACATAGCTGCTGTCTAAACAACACCTTCCTCCTCATCGTCAATGGGTATAATAAAAATCGAAAAAATGAAAAAAGAACATATATAAAAAAAAATGTTCCTTGGCAGGTGCAAAGAGATCCCCACCCACCCACATCCGTCTTTTCAGCTCTCTTCTCTGAGCGCCTGACTTTTTCTCTTTGCGACCCTGTTCACTCCGCTGCTGAATCTGCCGCCCAATTTCCTCCACATGCCCGAATCGCGAGCCCTTGGAGCAGTCGAGGATGGTGAAACAGTCGAGGTTGGGCTATTGTCCGCTTGCGAATCGTTGTTTTCCCTTGGGAAACTGTAGCGTGTTTTTCGAGATGTGCTGTTTTCCCCTACGCCAACGTTTCCTCCGCCCTGGTCTGCCGCGGGCCCAAAGGCGTTGTCGGATGATTTACTCCCACTTACGGGGGATATCCTAACGCTTTGTCTGGCTCGTCGCAGAGATGAAGATATGTTTTTGGCTTTTTGATTTACGGGAGAGTGCGTTCGGGAGGAAGAGGCTGATGATTGGGCTGTTTTCGCAGACACCGAGCACGGCTGCGGAGGGGGAGAACTCAGTGTCTGCAGCGGCGGAAGGGACAGCGGTGGCGGTGGTGACAGGCTGTTAAGAAAAGGAACCAGCACAGAACTCTCCATTAGATCATACATTTGGTCTACGGCTGGCTTCAGATGATCTGGGTCAGGTGGCATTTCTCCCATTTGTTCGTGCACACAGAGTATAGGATCCCGAACGTCAGATGAGAGATTGACTTCTCGCGTTCCGTTGGGTCGAATGTACGCTCTGATAAGCCTCGTCCATAGCGACTGTACCAGATCTCGGTCTTGGTTCGGCGGCAACTGTCCGTCCGTTGCCCGTTCCATCATGCTGCTATAGTGGCTGCGGTACCGGCGAGCGTCCATGGTAAACTCGAGCGTCTCAAGACAGTGGTTGCTTGCAAGATAGGCAATGAAGGCGGCCAGCGTCCAGGGCGCAGGCGATGTGTTGGCCAGTATCTGCGAAAGATTCGGCCGCTGCGGGCCCGGCATCATCAAGAGAGTGCGCGGGCGGAACGATGCGTCGCTGCCGCCTGAAGCCTCGGCGTCGCTGTCCCAGTCCGTCAGGGCGGTTGCCTTGGACTCGGCCGAGGATGTGGACGAGTCGGACAGAGACGAGGCTTTGTGGGAGATCATCTCATGCGGAGACTACGCTATGCACGGGAGGAAACGTCGGATGTCATCCACGATGTGACAATTATGAATTAGGAGATAAAAAAGTGACACGGGGACGGAAGAAGAGGGGAGAAGAGGCCAAGAAGAAAACGCAAGCCATGTGGGGATGGTGGCGGCGTCTCAAACGACTGAGCGCTGTGACTGACTAATCCTCCCGTCGCCCCGCTGCTTCTCCCGCGCTTCCAGGCCAATCAGGAGCCGCCGTCCAGGCCATCGAAGCCCCCCCACCTTTGCAGACTAGCGTTTAGCCGCTCCATCACAGATTACGCTAACAGACGTCAACTGACGCAAAAAAAGATTCAACGTTTTGTGTCTTTATCAGGAGACGCTGCAAATATCCAGAGCAAACAGCATGAACTCAGAAAAAGACAATAGCGTCTATGTAGGAAATTACAAATTTTTAGAAATCGTGTATCGTTGTATCCATCTAAGCCCGTGTCATCGAGGATTCATGTTGCTGCTACAAGATGAGCGTTTGGAGCGTGAGGAAACACCAGTGTTCCGTCGTTCCTTCTTCCGTGTTCGTAAACTTAACGTCTTGGACTGTCGTCGTCGCATGACTAGTCCTCCATCGCTCCCAGATTCATCAGCCTCCTCGTCTGCGCTGTCCAGCGCCTGTTCCACATGGGGAAAGTAGCCTTCGTCGACAGCCTCTATCGTCTTCTTGACCGGCCTTTTTTCATCGTCTGCTCGCATCGACGGATTTGATGCTGACCCCGATCCTGCAGAGGCCACGTCTGACGAGCTCGATAGCATTGCAGCTGGCAGCTTTCCAGCAGCGTTGATCGGGCTGACATCCTGTGATGTGGGGTTTGATGTGCCTTCTATCGAGACAGGCCGGGATACGTCTTCATCGGGGCAAGATGTAACGATACGCAACAGCCCAGACTTCCGCGCTTCCTCCTCCTCGAACCTCTGAGCGGCCGAGTAGCTTCGATATGGCAATGGCCGCGGGGCATCTAACACGTCTTTGGACAGCGGGCTCTGTCGCCGGCTATTCACCTGCCCCGAAGCCACTTCTGTGCTCAGTGCCACGCTGGGCTCTCCGTGCGCATCGAGCTGACCGCGCGAGGGCGACGCCCGTGAATTTGTCCGTCCGCGTAACCCCGTCCTATGTGCGCTGCGCTCTCGTATGGCCTGAATGGCCCGTCGTGCGGCGCCGCTGCTGAGCACAGAGCTCAACCCGTGCCCGTTACCTGACTCGATGGCCACGGGCATTTCTGGGAGACCAGCTGGCTCCCGGCCCCGCTCAGCAGGGCCTTTTACCGCTTGCGTGGGCCCGGCGTTGGCAGCTGGCGCGGTTGGGCGAGTCCCAAGTGCAGGCCGTGATGGCGTGGCCTGTGACCTTTGGTCTGAGTCAAGACAGTCGCTTTCGCTCACAGGGCTGACGGTAACGCTTCTCGAAAGGAGATGAGCATCCTCGTGCTGGAGCGCGGCTGCCTGAGCCAGTTCATGGCTTTGACCATGGCTGTGGCCCCTTTCGCGCTTTCCCGCAAAGCCCAGAACCCTCTTCAGTCCGCTCCGCATGCGGTCCAAAAGCTGTAGCGGCACCACGGCCGATTTTACATCTTCGGTTGAAACTTCAATTTTCTTGCCCATGTTTTGCCGCTCCGGATCCGTCTCTTCAAGCCATTTCTGCGGATCCTGCAGATCTGCCGACACCCATGGGTGACGCCGCACTTCCTCCAGCGTAATCCGTTTCCGCGGGTCCTTTTCCAGCAGCCGCGCGAGCAGATTGCGCAGCGACTCGTTGACCGCTTCGTACTCAATGTCAAGCGAACCTCGCTTGCCTGGCTGTACGGCTGTCCACGTGCCTGTCGACGGACCAGCGTCTGTCGGCACCAGTCGTTTGCGCGGTATGTATATTGGCCGTTCCACAATATACCGCATAACGACAAATGAGTCGTCTACAAACGGCGTGCGAGCAAAAAGCATGCAAAACAGCGTTATGCCCAGCGCCCACACATCAATTGCCTTGGTGACGGGCGGAGGATCCGCGTGGTCGCAGTTGATGCACAGCTCCGGCGCGTAAAAGGCTGGTGTTCCCACCGTCATGGCCAACTGCCGCGCCCCATCGAATACCTGCATCTCGGATTCGCTGGCATCCTCGCCCGACTCGCCTTCCCGCAGCGGCCGACCAAGGTAAGACACGCCAAAATCGGATATTTTCACACGACCATCGGACGTGGCCAGCAGATTCGGCGGTTTGATGTCGCGGTGGATGATGCCTTGATAGTGCAGGTATTGCAGGCCCACCAGCGTGTCACGGAAAGCAATCCGGATCTGGCTCTGGGTCATGGCAGGCACAAACTCCAGCTCAGGATTGATGGGCCCATCGAGTAGGGGAAGGTCGGGATGGGAAGGCCTTCCATCTTTTGCTTCATGGCTACCGGATATAGGAGAGTCCGGGACGGGCGCTCTGGGCTTATCGATACGGGACCCTGACTCTTGAGGGGAGGCACTGGATGGATCATCTTCATCAGACAAATCATCGTCGTCTCCGCCAGTTGTTTCAACACTCCACGCTTCCGATGCCGTCGCCCGCCTGCACTCTGTCATCTGGCGAGCGTTGGCCCGACGAGCGCGAGCCCAGCGTTCCTTCTCTTTATCAAGCCGTTGTTTAACTTCTCGCTGCAGCACATCAAACTCGATACCTAATTGAGAATCGTCCCGCATCGTCCTCTCTCGCTCATATCGCCATGCTTCGAGAACAGCAATCTCCGTGCAGGTGCGAACCCGCCACTTGATCTCCCCCGGTGTTACGTATTCCAGCACAATGTAGACCTTCTTGCTCCTGGGATCGTCAATGACCTCGAGCAGCGCAACGATGTTGGGATGCCGCGCCTTTTTGAGAATGGCCACCTCGCGTTTGACCTTGTCTTCTGATGCAGATGCAGCAATCTTGCCCAGCTTTCGGCGCTTCGAATACCGCTCTACAATCTTTATGGCCACGTGTGTGCCCGAAATCATGTCTCGGCCCAGCTTAACCTTCCCGTACGCTCCTCGACCAAGCTCATCTATTATCTGGTAGTGGTTGATGTTCTTAAAGCCAGTGGCGGGATCCACATCCACATCAGCCACGTGAGTTTCCTGCGGTCATCAGTAACAGCTTTAGGGGAGCACGCTGACCAAGCTACCTTTGGTGGCACCCGGTGGGTGAAATGCAAGAACGGACTGGCATAGGTGCCGGACGCGCTGGAGACGCAGGGTTCGCCCGACGATCGTGGCCGAGGGCTGAGCAAACCGCCGGGAGTTGTGGCAGGAGAGTTGTGGCTATCGGTTTGTGCACCCGACTTGTGCAGGGAATTAGAGGCAGTAGCAAAAGCAGAAAAAAAGGTGTGGATTTCACCTGGGTGGGAGCTCATCTGGCGATGAACCCCAGATCGTGTGGGATGGTGTTGCGAATGCAGAGCAGCATGGGATTGGTTGGGGTAAACCAGCGATCGCTCCAGCTCCACAGCTTCGTTAGGGTCAGGGGAAACCACAGCCACGGAGTCGGACTCCATCACCGGTGCTAGGCTGTTGAGACGCGCATTCTGGATTGACAGCTGGTCCGTGTGTGACACCAGCTGGGCGGTAGCGGTGACGTCGCTGGCACTGGCAGGCGGGGTGCTTGTTACGCTCTGCGACCGTCCGAGGCGCGGCATGAAGTACGAGTAATTGGAGTCCAGAGCGGACGTAGACAACCTGGCCGCCTCGACCTTAACCTCCCCTTCCTCGCCCTTGTCCCGAAAGCCTGCACCGGCCTCCTCCTCCTCGTCCTGCTCCTCACCTTGAGCGGTCTGACGCGACGTCATGGCCTGGTGTTCAGATTAGCCCCATGGACGGCCGTGGCATGGGAGGAGGGGAGGTGGGGCTCGTCAGGCCATATCACGTGAAGGCTAACGCAGATCTTCTGGGCCAATCTTCGGCTGGCTGTCGCAGTTTTACCGTCTTCTTCTAGCATTCGTTACTGCTCACCGACGACAGCAAACAGTGAACTGTTGTTTGAGCAAAAAGCAACGAAAAGAGTTGAGCTGACGGTGGGCGCAGGGACGAAGCGTGGCAAAAAGCACATGGCCGGGCCCAACTGGCAAAACCCCTCCCTCTCCTCCCCCTCCGTCACCTCCGCCGCAATGGCGCACGCTAGCTGCTTAGGGAATGGCGATCCGGACCATATGTGTTTCGTCACGTGATGTGAAAATTGGCACATTTTCCTGGATCGGGCACGCTCGGCAAAGACGACGTCGGGTTTGCTCGTCAAGTGTTTACTGGACTGTCCCTTTTGGGTAGGTGGTAGTTGCACGCGACATGTGCAAAGTCCATTGCACATGGCATGCTGCAAGTTGCCGGTGGCCTCAATGCTGGTGCCATGCTGTTTGTGGCAATGACCCCTCAGATGGCGCAGCAGGACGCCTGTTGCCACAGGTTATCACAAACAAGTAGAGCTTAATTCAGCGTGCTTGCAGACTGCTGGCTCCTTTTCCTCACCAGCGTCATGGTGTGCTTAAGCGTCGGCAACGTTCAATACGTTAAGGTTTGAAAAGATGAGCAAGGATCCATTTAGTGATGCTCACACATGTCAGCGTTGTGGGTTCCTGAAGCTAATGTAAATATTGGCACGTATGCGTCTTGGACAGGGATGTGCCGGCAGGTAAAAGGTAAGCTGCTGCCAAATCAAAAGCGCAGGGGCATGGGTCATGTATGATTGACAGGCTGGGTCTGCTCTGGGCTCGGCTGTTCGAGCCGATGATCTGCCAAGGGCTTGCACCACCATTACCAGAGCTTTGGAGACGAAAACTTGAAACCCGCCAATCAATATTACCAACAAGCTCACGGTCGACTGCGCATGGCCATGTCCGCTATTCTGTATTTTGATGACTGAATTGCAAGTGAAGAGTTTGCGAGCCATGCAAGACACACATGGACTACTTACGTTTATGCTGTGGGACACTGCTTAAATTCCCAGAAGAGCCTCGTCCTCTTCCTCTTCCCTTTGCTCTTGTTCCTTGTCTTCCATCTCCCTCATCTCGGCCGCAGCTGCAATGTTCTCTCCCCCAAACTGGGCCCCTGACGACTTTTTCTCCTTCTCAGCTCTCTCGCGCACAATACGGGCGATGGCATTGTCAGTGCGCACGTTGAGCACCTTCAGCCTCTGATCTAGTTCCCGCTTGAGATCCCAATTAGCCTTCTTGGGCTGCAATGTGAACAAATGTAGTGGCTTCTCTTCGCCCTGCCTGGCCTGTATCTGTACAGCGGATGCCAATTCCGCTGCCTGCTTCTCTACCGTTTGCTGCCCCTCAGAAGGCGCCGATTCGAAGCCCAGCTTTGGGCCCTGTGTTTCCACGTCATAGTTGCGCCCGGACAGATACGGGACTTTTGTGTCATGATCCTCGGTTGGAGCTTTGCGCTTGAGCGACTGCAGCTGAGCCAGCCGCGCCTTGCGGTCTTGGGCGGCTGCGCTGAGCGACAGTGCGGTCATGGTTGTGGTGGGGGAATTTCCACTTTGGGACGTCCAACCGCACTCGACCACGAACACCTCCAAGTTCGCCTATGCCGCCATGCACTGCCCCATCTCGCGCTGTAGTCTGCTCGGTTAGACCGCTACGTTCATCTCAACGCTGTGCAAGTGACCAGACCAGAGCCTTTGTCTCGCCCATCTCCAGCAGCCCGGCCTGGGGCCATTCAGAAGGTGCGGGTGCGCCCGCTTGGACTTGGCCTCTACCTACAGTCCGACAATCGCCCTCTCTCCCTGATAGAAAGGTTTTCGGAGTTGACAGACGTGGACCGCAGTACCTGCGTCCAAGCATCATCGCTCTCGAGCGCCCCACGGCATACTTTTGCGCAGAATGGCAGAAATACTTGGCGCGAATCCAGCGCAAGTACGACAAATACCAACCCAGCTTCTGGTTGCAAGACAGGAAACTTCCCAAATTTCCGCCAAGGGTAAAGGGCTGGATCGAGAAGACTCTATCACTTATGGAACGGCCTCCGGTGCCTCTCTCGCTCTTACAAGACTCACTGGGCACAAATGGACGAGAAGCGTGGAAGTGGACAGCATTGTGGCTTGCGAGTCATCAACCCGACCATCTCCTAGATTTTATCATGGCGACATCTGTAATTCCGCATCCCCCTATCAACTGGATCGAGGACTGTTTGCAGTTCCTGGCTCAATATTATAGTTTTAATCCCACGCTGACGCCAGATGGGCGTGCGGCGAAGCTTTCGCATTTGGCAGACAGCTTCCTTGTTCTCCTGCAGCGGGATAACGAGCACTATTGGTTCAATAGCAGCTTCCTCAGTCTGTTGATGAAGCACTGCAGCGAACGCCACATTTCAGCTCTGTGGCAAGTCTTCATAGACGGTCGCATACAGGCCAAATTTTCCCAGCATGTATACCTCAACTTTGCTCATCACTTCGCCCTGCACGGCCAACTTGACAATTCGCTGGATGCTGCCTTGCGAGCCCGTGCCGCGGGCTGCCGGCCCCAATCTCTTGCATTTCGAATGGGATGCGCCTCGCTCCTTCGGAAGGCCATCAATCACCAGGACGGCCTACGGTACAGCGTTGGCATAATTGAAATCCTCATAGATGCTGGGCTGACACTCGACCGGCTCATGTACAACATCATCATGCTTAATGCCATTGACAGCGGGGACAGCCAGACAGCTGAATCAGTGCATCGCGCTGCCATAGAAAAGGGCTTTCAACCCGACGCATACACACGCGCCATCCAGCTCAAAGCTTGCAAAGCCGACATCAATAATGGGGAAAAGTTGCGCGAGGTTATCCGGGCAAGCGTCACCCAAGGAATGGCTCGCGAAAATGCAGTTGTTGCAACAGAAATATTGCACTGCCTGGCTCTGCACCACACGTTCGTCAATCCCAAGGGTGCATTCGGAGCCATCATGGAAGCTTACGCGCAGCTGTTCGATACCGCTCCCTTAACCCGTCTTCAAATACCCTTTCCAGATGACATATCAGCAGATGTGTCGGGCCCTCGACGGCCAAGCCCAACTCCACAGGCCATAGGGATGGTTATAACAGGACTGCTTATGGCGCATTCAGACTATGGCCCAGACATCGGGGCTCGTGTGTATGCACAGTGGAGACGTCAGGTCCAAGCCAAAGACCCTGTCTTGTCTGAGCTCGCGCTGAATACCCACATGTCCAATATATTCATTAAGCACTTTCTACGCACCAGGCGTGGCTTACTCCTAGCAACCCAAGTCATCAAGGACATGCAAGAAAAGCTCTACATTCGTCCTGATGTTCGACAAGCAGAGCCAGACTTATGGACATGGTCCATCTTACTAGATGGCTTTGCCAAGCGTGGCGAGGCGCACCTGGCGGAACAGGTAAAAGAACACATGGAAGCTAAAGGCATTGAGCCTAACCATGTCACGTGGAACACGCTGGTCGATGCCTATGTTCGCGCAGAGGACACGGAGGGTATGCTAAACACGCTTCGAAGAATGAATGCAAAAGGAGTGGCCATGTCCGAGTGGACATATGGGCATTTGAATCGCGTCAAGGACAAGGAGCGGTTGGAGGAAGTGCTCAGATCAGTCGCTTGAGCATGTATAAATGTGAAAGATGATGTTTCTGTACAATTACAAGGCCCATGGTGGCCAGGTCTACGCATCTCATCGTCATCGCCTGTGTCTTGGCAAATTAGCGCTTCTGTACGACGGCAGCTCATATTATGAGCCATCTGCTTCGTTTCTTTCAACGAGTTCTCCCACGCCGAGATGACGGCCAACTTTGACCTTTTGTAGAGTCCGACCTAGATCTCCGACTTGGTCGCCTTCATCCTGAGCGGATCCGCTGTAAGCATCTTCTAAATTGTCGAGATCTTTCCGCATGCTGTAGGCATCTTCGCCATCTGCATAGTAACGCGACTCAATTGTCACTACGCGGAAGCCGAGTCTATCTTTGTACAGGGCGAGAGCTGCCACGTTGGAGACGCGAACATGCAAGGACACATAGTGTGCATTGAACGTCTCACGCATGGCCCTTTGGCTCTGTCGCATAAGCTTCTCAGCCAAGCCTAACCTTCGATGAGTGCGCATCACGCTGAGGGACGTGATGTGGCCGTGAGGGACACCATCTTTCGGCTCCTCCTCCATTTTGGCCAGCACATAACCTACTACTTTGCCCTTGTCTGAGGTCTGGGATGTCAGTGCACCTACCAAACGGAAAAAAGTAAGTACCGACCTTGGCAACATAGCTGAGCTGCGGCCAGCTGAGCACATGATACATGTAGTACTTGCAAAAGTAGTTTTCGGGCAAGTTGGTAACATTCGTCTGCTGCACCTCTGGAATGTCTCGAGACTCAAGCTCTTTGATGTCCATTTTCCACTGCTAATAAAGCAGTGCGCTGCGCGTAAATGTTGTGCGTCTGATATTTTAGTGGGGTCGCTAGTGCTGTGTAGGATAGAAGAAATGGACACTGGCCAATCAAATTTAGTACACGCAGGAAAGCTATTGAACAAGAGGAATAGCGGCGCATGACGCTAAAAACACAATGGTAAAATACGCGAAAAAAAAAGTTCCATGTCACCGACCCTTCGACTCTTGGAATGCTTCCCAGCGGCGGCGCAAGCGCACTGCAGCGTTTGACCGGATAACGGCAGCCAAGTGGAGGCAGCTCAGGGCATCGGCCATCCACAAGCTCGTCACGTTCCTCCAGTCCACCGCTGGAACCCCCTTCCCTCTCCCTCCGCAATCCCCGCCATCACCGGCGGGAGAGTAGTCTTCTTGGCATCTCAAATAGCGTCACCGACATAGGAAACAGTGTGAGGCGGACCGTCTCCCTCCGCGCCCACCGGCCCCCTGCCCCGCCCTCGTCTGCCGTGCCCCCGAACCTCCCAATGCATCCCCCATCGATGCACTCGCAGCCGCAGCCCACGCGTGCTCATGCCGGGTCTGTAGCAAATGCGGCCGCAGCGTTGGTGGGAAGTCCGGCCGCAATACATCAGACGATCCATGAAACCACGGCCAAGCGCGTCAAAACGGTAGATTACCTGCGTCGACTTCATCAGGGCGACGTCTTCCACTTCAAGACTCTACACTTTAGCACAGCGTCAATTCAGCATCTGCCGTCTTGTCAGCCCCACAAGCTTGGCAGACGGGCCACCAACTACTTCTTCCTCGGCTACAGTCTGCCCTTGCTTCTCGATCTCTATCCCACCTCACCGTTAGAGTACCTCAAAGCCCTGGCAGCTCTGCTACACGAGTTTGACAGCTACCAGACCATTACCGGATCCGACGGCAGCAGCGGCAGTTTAAGTCGAGCCAAGGTTGGGTTGATGCTCAAGTCTCACATAGGCCTCGCCAACCGGTCGGGCATCCGCACAAGTCGACGTGTCAGCGCAGCAACCACTGAAAGCGTCGGGACGTTGGATTCTTCCAGATCCCACGCCACCTCTCCTCCCTCAGAGAACAGCCTATTCTGGCAGGACGTCGCACAACCCCCAAGCCTGGGACTAGACTTTCAATACCTCTTGACCCCACCCCTACCTTTTGATCCCGACTTCAACACAACATTTAGCACTTTTTGTCTGGTTCTGGAAGAATCCTACTCACACCTCCTCTCTCTTCTTGCAGACCCAGACAGCTGCACACCAGCCGTGGGCGAAGCATACGCGAAGGCCGATAAAGCCGTGCGGAAAATCCTCATCCAGCCCCTCGTTCGTGAAATTGAAGAGAACACGCGTCAGGGCATCAAAACGGAATTCGCAAATCTGGGGAAATTGGTTATTGGTGGATTGGCGTGATATACCCTTGTGTAAACGATGATGGATAACGGTTAATGATAATCTGCGAACTCGTGTGATGTTCCAACCAGGTGAATCTCTGTCATATGATCAATCGTCAAAAGACATTCGTGCTAGGAAGTCACCATGAAAGTTTAAATATCATACCTATGGGATCGCGTCTCTGTACAGTACATCTCCTCAGTGGCTTTCTTTACCTCCCCCCCTAATCACCATACACGTTCTCCCTCCCCCTCCTTCGAGTACCTTCCCAACTCATGCCCAGTCAATGATCCTTCTCAGTGGATTATGTCCAGCTACGAGCCCACTCAACACGCTTCCCTTTCCGAATATCCCAGAGAATTCTCACCTTTCTGCAGAAAAAAAAACGTACATCTGTTCCTCGAGACGTACCGTAACGACTCGCCGCTTCTATCCAAAGCAACGATCGCTGTTGAGGGCATGTATCCGCAACGAGCGTCTGAGACCACGTGACTATATGCTAAACCAATGATCTCCCCTTGAATCAGTTTAGTGACTGGGCGTAGGTGGATGGTAGGACGAAGTGATTTTGTAATCGTTTGATTTGTTTTTGGGACTGTGCGTATGTGGTTTATCATGACGAGGTATTTTTTCTTTTCTCAACAAGCATCTTTACCTTGTCGTATGTGTGCTGACTCAGTGATAACATCCATTGGTTACGGATGTCTGGGGAACTGATTTAAGAGAGCGCGAAAGTTCACGTGATGATGTGGATCACGGCACTGGAACTGCGGTTTAGACTCAGGCGATGGGTATTTCCGATGGAGAGGATATGGGTGTAGAAATCGAGGAGGGTAAAATATGTCTGGATGTGGGGAAGTCTGGGTTTTCGTGAGTAACTTGACGGGGTGACCTTCTATATCTGTGGGAGGGGTTTTGGCTTTCGTGAACATCGGGACGAGCTATTGATTTTTACATCTTTCGATTTTCGTGGGGGTGAAAAATTTTATTGCTTTCTTTCGTTAGTGTTTGTGTGTCAATTTGTGTATAAGTTGGGTAAATGAGGCTTGGCAATTCGAGGAAAGTCCACTCATGCGAGTCGTTGAAGACGACGTTTTCTTCCCCGACGATAAGTGATCCGAGTAAAAGAGTGTGTTTGCGACCGAGGTTTGTCAAAACGATGGCCCTCTCAAAACATCACGTACAGTCAAACCTGCGTATAGCGGATACTGGATACAGCGGATTCCTCCTTACAGCGGGTTTTCAGCACCCCTAATTCTGTCTCCGTTTACCTATAGGTAGTAACAGGATACAGAAGATCCTTGACACAGTAGACAAATTTCCCGCGCCAGACCTATCCGCTGTAAACAAGTTCGACTGTACATCCATTAGAGAAGTTCAGCATAACATAGTCGCCTTCGTCTTGCCGGGGGCCGGCAAGAAGATATCATCTCACCCAGACAAGCGTCAACAACTATCCCCATGATAGGCGAACATAACCCCATCCCCACGATTCAGCAACCCACCTACACTATCAGCTGCATACGAGCATATCTCTTACCCTTCTCGACGCGCGTCTCCTGCTCCAGAATCCATTTGACCAGTCGCACCAGACAAAAGCAGTGGTGACAGCCAGATTCGCCACACAACTTGAGCACCTCACGAATTTCCGCTTTGCTTGCGTTTACGAGATCGAGCTGTACAGACCCAGAAGAGGGTTGTGTTAGTTTAAGCAAACTGACGAGGGAGAAAGACTCACTCCGATAGGGGTCGTGCAGTCTTCAGGTGAGAGGAGCATGTTTCCCTTGGGTGGGACTGAGGGGGTGGGCATCTTTTTGGGGGAGGGTGAGTATCGGTTGTTTGGGCAGAGGCTTGGGGAGCTTACGACTGAATGGATCTTTGGGAAGGAGTGACTGTTGCTGATGGGTTGATAGTTTACCCTTGTTGGGTGCTCCCACTGGAGGTGGGGAGTGGCGCAGGGGAGGTTTTTTTTATGCAAGCTTTCGCGCTATGACGCATGGGGAAGGTACGCTGGGGATAAAATTCCTACGCAATCGCGCGGGTGGGTGAGATGGTCTGTATCTACGAGGATTTCCATGGCTCGGTATGATACTCTACGCACGAGGTTCGGGTGCTTTGCACAGTGGGTGGCAGATCTTTGTATATATGAGAATATGATGGTGGATGACTTTTGAGGCAACATGACGAGAAGACTACACAGCTGCTGCTACGTCGCCGACAGGACCAGCCGATACTGTACCATGATTGACCAGTTTATACGCCCCATATGCTCCCAGGAGCCTCTCTCGGCTCGGTTTTTCTGGTCGTCAATCCATTCGGAGAATCTATCGCCTTTGTCTTTAAACATGGAATCCGCAAGACATCTGCATTGACGCCAGGATTTAATTACTTTGACAACCGTGCGATGGTCGGCATCGGCGAGAAGGCTCTGGGGATGGTGTCAACCACTGCTACATACGAGGGAAGGGAAGCCCACGTCGATACACATGCAAGTGCAGGATATGGCAGGCACCTTGGACCCCTGATCTGAGAGGTTTGCATTCTTTTCATCATCAGACATTCTAGGATTGCCTTGCAAACAGTCAGTAGTGTGGACTTGACTATGAGTGGACGTGGTACTTGACGAAACTCCGTGCAGGTCGATGTAAAAGAGAGTAGAAGAGAAAACGGAGCCAGGGATCTATTGCTATGAAGACGTATGCGTCTACGGTAACAATCTGGTGAACCAGTGTAAACGCCAAGGCGTGTGTGTCCACGGCAACCTTCGCCAAGGCTTAATGTCCCAAATGTATATGCCAAAATAAACGAAGATCATCACGCATCAAATACCTCAAGTAGCAAGACGCAATTGCCCTTTCACCTTTGAGACCACAAGAGGCACAAGAGGCACAAAAGGTCTCTGCTTAAGAGAAAGAGATAGATCGCCACCACGCAAACTTCAGCACATCATACCTCAGCTCACAGCCCACCCACCAGTTCCCAGTCCTTCATGACCGGACTGTCATTCGGAAGGCTGGACCGTATTTTCAATTTCAATCCCTTGTATTTCGGAAGGATGACCGAGCTTAAATAGAGGAAGGGGTGTTGGCGGTTCCGGTAGAGAGTTGTGAAAAGCGGGTATTATGGATCGAACGGAACAAGTAGGTTGATTGGGGTGGTAATGAAATGGTATCGCCCCACGTTGAAAGTAGAAAAGGACCACCAAAAGCTGCATAGCAAAAGCGAGTGACGATAAACCTTTACCTAGAACACCACACAGTCGCACTACCTTTGCATCTGTTCTTCGCCTGTTTCAGGGACCGCTGTGGCTCCTCGCCTCCGCTGTGCTCTAGCCCAGTCTGCTCTTGATGAGTAGGCAACGCTGGATATTCATGTAGCCCGTGGCTAGTTGGCATGCTCGGAAGAGTAGGCAATTTGGGTAATACCAAATTCATCGGTAACTCTGAACTAGCTCCCGGTTCTGCACTGTGCATTGAAAGATCACGTGGCAGCCACTCTGGATCGTCTTCCATCTCTTCATCTAGGACGGGCTATTCTTCCATATTTGGAGATACTGGTGGTAAAGAATCAGAATTATCCTCCAGCTCCGGAGGCATTTGAATCTCCTTGTACCCATCTTCCAGCAGCCGGTCTCTCATCTCCAGATCCGTGTAAGACAGATAGTCCCATTCCGTATCCTCATACTCCTGTAGCATATACCCTGTTCCTGGACTTTCCTGGTGTTCTGGTTGGGTCGTAAACAGACAAACGTCTTCTAAACTACTGCTGCGTCTGAAAGACACACGCAGGTTGAGGCTACGTCGAGCCTCCTTACGTAGGCGTTTAGTCCTTTCTGGAGTTGTTTCGTTGTGTGGACCAAAGACGGGAAGGTCTTCAACTTGGTAGTCGTTGGCAGCTGCTTCTCTCCTTTCTGCCAAGCGTGCTGATGTGCGCCGTTCGAACCTGGGAACTTTTACCCAACCCCCACTACTTGAACTGGCTTTGCGCTTCTTGCTGTTTATTGTATCGTATATTTGTGGTTCTGGAACTTCTGTGGGGCCGGTACTTCGAGGAATTTGTTCATGAATTGGAACTGGCGTTCCTGGCTGATTAATGAGAGTAAACGTTGCATTGTTTCCGGCCCAGCTGGCAGAATTGGCGCCCGATTCGCCATTTGTTGTACTAGCAGCTTGGAGTGGCTGTGGAACGGGATAATCTAGCATCATGCTGGATGGCGCCGGAAGATAACCAGAGCTACTATTCTCATGGGTAGGTGCATTGGCAGATGATACTTGCATTTCTGCTTGCTGCTGTGTGATGGAAGTTAGTGACTCATCCATGGTCGTAGGGAGAGTGGATCTGTCATAATCATCACAATTTGGCTTGGCATCGCAAACTTCTAATGCTTCGGCCGCATCCAGAGCCGTACTTTTGAGGCTACCAGAAGAAGATTTTGCTGCAGTCGAGCAAGACTGGTCCGGGATGCTTTCCATTGTATGCGAATTGCTGATGGATGCTCGTTCCATTCTTGATTTTTGACGCTGTTTTTTCTTTCGTTTTGACATATTTCGCATGCGACACAGGGGCACACGTGTCAGCTATAACAATGTGACGTAGAATGACAGCAAGATGTGGGTTGCTGAAGATGGTAAAAAACAAGCAGCGTGTGTGTAGAAGTGAGTTTGCAGCATTACTTTGGGAAAACTTTAGTATAAACATTGAACAGTACATCCTGCTTTATTCTCCTGCATGTGCGTTATACATGCTCAATTGCTTACTGAACGGGTTTGTTATACATACAAGGGCATGATGTCCCGACTCGAGAAAAGATCGACAAGATTGCCATGGGAGTGAACTGGAAAATGCAACCTTAGGGATGTACGGGTGGGCGGGTGGGGCTCAATTTTTCGATGGTGAATAAAAGTTCGGCATGAAGAGTCTTGGCATCCGTAGTGACCGGCCCGAGCCGCCCAGAGGTAATACAGTTGTGATAGCTGCAATCCGACCCAGGCATCGGGCAGAAATTTGCGCAAGTGACGGGAATATTCGCAAGGTATATTCGCCAGCCGATGAATCTTCAACATCATAGGAATCTCAAACTGTTGATTATGTGCCTTGAAAATGCCGTTAAAAAACAATATGCTAACTTCTTGACGACATTGTCTTGATCTACTTTATGAAGGCCGTTGCTGCTCTGCACCAATCGCACACGGCGTGGAAGTGCACTGGAAAAGTCTTGGCCGACAATCAAACGTTTTAGCGTTGCGCTAGCGGGACATGAGCGGGCCGCTGCATGAAAATTTTGGTGGATTATGCGAAATGACGCAATTTACACACTCGGATATAATCTGGCAAGCCAGAAGCCAATCACACCGAGAAATATGACAGCAAATCTCGCACAGCTCGATGCTTCGCGCCTGACAAGACAGCTGACAAAAGAGCCACGACCGGTTCCCTCTCCCAATGGACCTGAGGCATGGGCACAAAACACCTGTACAGACCACATGATTGCCGTCAAATGGACAGCTGAGAAAGGCTGGGATGCGCCTGAGTTGAAGCCCTATGGCCCCCTTTCCATTATGCCAAGCGCCTCTGTTTTGCATTACGCAACCGAATGTTTCGAAGGGCTCAAGCTGTATCGCGGCTACGATAGCCGTTTACGCCTCTTCCGCGTTGCGCGCAACTGTCAACGCATGCGCCAATCTGTTACTCGCGTCGCACTGCCTGATTTCGATCCAGTGCAGTTAGAAAAGCTGATAGTCGCATTGTCGGCTCAAGATGGATCCAAATGGCTGCCCCCAAGCCGCACTGGGGGCTTTCTTTATGTACGTCCAGCCATAATCGCCACTGATCCCAGCCTCGGTATACAGCGCCCAAAGGAGGCTTTGCTCTATATCATATTGGCAGTCTTTCCCGACATGAGTCTGTCAGACCTCACAGACGGACCTCCTTCAACCGGCCTCAAACTCCTAGCCTCGGACGAGAATACAATTCGCGCATGGCCTGGTGGTTTCGGCTACGCTAAAGTCGGTGCCAACTATGGCCCGTCGTTGGTGGCCCAAGGCGAGGCACGCTCACGTGGCTTTGATCAAGTTCTGTGGCTTTTTGGAGCAGAGAATTTCGTAACTGAGGCGGGTGGCAGCAACTTTTTTGTCGTTATCAGAAGCTCTGAGAGCAACAAGGTGGAGCTCATAACTGCGCCATTAAAAGATCGCATCATCCTAGAGGGCGTTACTCGTGCATCCATTCTGGATTTGGCACGAGAGCGCTTACAGACATCCAATGACGGAGTCGAAGCTGTGCAGGTTGTCGAAAAGCAATACACCATGGCTGAACTCATCGAGGCAAAAAACCAAGGTCGCTTACTAGAAGCATTTGCTGCCGGCACTGCCTTCTTTATCGCGCCCGTTAGTCGCATTCATTTCCGTGGCCAGGACATCGATATCCCAACAGATGGCGTGTACGCTAGAACAATAAGACGGTGGTTGGAAGATATTCAATATGGTCGTACACAGAATGAATGGGCCACATTAGTGACTGAGGCTGCGATGTAGGGGGCTCACTGCTCTCCATACGAGTCACGCAACAACTTTATAGATGACTTTGACAAAAAGACAGTTAGATGAGCCTGGGTTCTCACGGCTACGTCGCTGCTCTTTGGACCCATGCTCTCGAAGTAATCTTGGTCATCTTCTGCTTTGGTTGAATCTTCCTCTGCAACTTGTTCCGCGCCCTTCTCCACGAAAACTTGATCACATGACACAGCGGTATACTGCTTACACGACACACCACGCGAAGCCAAGTCGCGCTTAGCAATCTCCACAATGCTGATCAACTTGGGGGCGGCCTTGCCGGTTGCCGCTAGGCTAACGACAACTGGTTTTTGCTTTTGCTGTGCCGTCAAAGACTCAATTATACGACCTGTGCGTTGTCTTATGGCCGTTGATTGCATTACGTTAAGCTTCACAACATCGTGCGTGTTTTCCAATATTCTTATCTCGTGCGCCATGGCAGCTAATGAATTCAAATGGGCAAATATCTTTGGTGGTTTGGATGTGGTGATGTCACACTAGTGCATTCTAGATAAACACGTCATTGGGCGGGACGCGACGGCACGTCAAACCAATCACGACGCGTTGTTTCCAAGTCAAGGGTGCGCGTTCCAGCCCGTTCCGCTTCCTCCCCCCTATCATACTCTGCTCGTCTTCTTCCATCGCTCCTTCCTACAACAACCTCGCCTAGTAACCACTCCCTTGTACCACCATCGCACCCGTTCCTTTCCTTTACGCTGCAACGAATGTGTTATTAGTCTGTTAATGTTTCTTTCTCCCGCACCCTTCGACTTTCAAGTGGCAAGGCAAATTTGTTGTTTCCCCGTATCGGTCCGCTTACTCAGTTTCCATTGGACCGCCCAAACCTCGGGCGTCGCCGTGCACAATGGAACATAAATTTGGTTTGCCTCAATACAACAACGGGTTCCAGATCGGCAAACATGGGCTGGGTCCGTTCGACACAAAGCGTTTTGATCTCGACATGTCGAGCAAAGCTAAGCGCAAACTCCCAGATGAATTTTCAGAGTCACCCATATCAAAGCGACCCTATGTTCCACCAATCAAGTTGGAGTTTCAACCGTCACATGGGCCCGTGGCAGGTCTTTTGACACCTCTCTCCGCGGCCACGAATCATGCAGGCCATTTGACTCACTTTGACAATCTTGCGCTGGCGCAGATCATTGAAAACGAATTCAATTGGCAAATATTGCACAAGCACAACGAGCTTCGTCTAATTGAACAAGAGCTGGCAAAGTGTCAAGTTGCTCTTGAACAGTTACGCCGGTGCGAGCTCGTGCCTTTTCCTGGCACCCAAGGCCTGTCAATGGCAGTGACCAAGGGCTTGGGACCGTGGGTAATCCCATCATCGGGCCAGCCACGTCCAAGTCATCCCCCACCTTGGGGCGTTACCGATGGTCCATACTCTCGACACTACCAACAATGGCTTCTGCCCGATGCCAGATTCGATTCAACGGTAGCAACGGTTGGTCCTGCAGATGACCTTGGGACGGTTCCAGCCCGATCCACGCGCAATGCAGCCGCATCCCGTCGTCTGAATCCTGCCACGCACATGCCCATGACTGCCAAAGTCGGCGACGTTTCCGGCAACAAGGTTTCTCCATTAATCCTAAGAAGATCAACAGATGGAAAGTTTGTGAAGTTGATGTGCAACCACTGTGATCGGAGCAATTTTTCTAACATCCAAGGATTCCTGAATCACTGCCGTCTTGCGCATAAGGTTGACTACAAGTCTCATGATGCCGCAGCAGTCGACTGTGGTCTCGTGGTAGATGAAGGTGAGGCTGCCCGGCTGCGCCTTCTGGCGTCGATGACGCCCAAGGAGGCCACCAGCCGATCAGCTGCCGCCACATCGCGTGTTCATCCTCTTAATCTTCCAACAGCTCGCACAAACATCTCTCCAGCTGTGCAAGCGATGGGCTCGACGCAAGCACCGCGGCTCTCTGCATTTCTGGCCAAGCGTGGCTTTAGCGCCAACTTGGATGATGCTATCAACCACGCCAAATACAGAGAGCCGAGCGAGGCTGCTTCACCGGTACAGCCATCGCCCACCACCTTTTCGGCGGCTGGGCTGGTAAGCAGACGTCAATATTCACCGCCTGCATCAACAACAATGGTCTCACCAGACCAGAGCCCTCATACGGCTGACAGCTACCCGGGACTGGTTAGTGATCGTGAAGACGACGATCACGGTTCGGGATCAGAATACGAAGCACCAATGGCGGAGGCACCTTCTGTCGCAGTGCGAAGGACCTGTGTCGGCTCAATGGAGCTGACGGAAGAACATGTGGAGCAAGAGGATGGCGTAATGATCAGGAGGAGCAGCTTGGGAGATTCATTGCACCACTGAGTCGAGTTTGTACCATGTGTTTTATGCGTTTTGGCAGCCATTTGGAACGACAGACCTGATAGGAGCAGCTTAAGGCTCATGAAAATTGTACAATAGAAGTGAATATACCGAACACTGACTCGCAAAGTATGCAGGCTGACGCTTGATTACCTAATCCGTTCATGCTTCAAGGATCCTTTCAAAGTCTGACGCAATCTTTGTGTTGCGACAGACAGCCACATACCGCCCCAAGCGCTTTTCCTTTTTGGGCTAAACGCCTCGAACCTTCCGAGGCGCGTGCGGCCTCACAATGGGTCACGTGGTGGGGTTGGCGCTGGGCCTTGCGCTTCCGTTTACCCTTCTTCCACAACACATCAGCCATGTCATCACAGCGATATGAGAGAGTAAGTGCACACCTGTTGGCGGTGGGGCCGCATGCTGACGAGTCGTCGCAGATAGCAGAAGCGGCAGACGAAGACATTCCATCATCCCCACCACCGTCATTCAGGTCGCGATCCTCGAGGGAATGGTCGCGTCAGGACGAGGACGAGCGAGATCTGGAAGAAGCATTTGATGCGCCATCCGATAACGAAGATGAGGCGTCGGAGCGGCTGATGTCTGGTGGGGAGCGCAGTCGGTCACAGGGCGACGAAGAAGGCGACCGAAGGCCACCAACTCAGCGTAGAGTGACGGAGGTTCCGACATTTGTGTCCACAGCACCGAGAGCGCAGGCCAATGACGGTGTTTGGGCGAATCTGAGTGCGAAACCGCGACCGGGAGATGATTTGGATGAAAAGCCGCCAACGTACGAACAGGCGGCGGCCGACCAGGCTCCTCCGTATTGGGAAACAGCGGTATTTTCCCCATACAGCATTTCGGGCAATCCAGACGATATCTTCGTGGACGACAAGCGGGTCGGTTCGCTGTTCTCCTTTGTCTGGAACGCTCTCATCTCCATGTCATTCAACTTCGTCGGCTTCCTCCTTACCTACCTCTTGCACACGACCCACGCAGCTAAACAGGGTTCCCGAGCCGGTCTCGGGTTGACTCTGATCCAATACGGCTTCTCTCTCCGCCCTGACGGACCAAGCGACAGTGCAGGCGACCCAAACTCGCCCACCACGTTCGTCCCAGACAACCCGGACGCTCACAACTTTGATCCCAACGCCGTAAGCGGCAACGCCCCCTCTGGTCCTGTCATGGGCGCCATGACATCCATGGCCAACTGGTTACCGTGGGCGATGATGGTTCTGGGCTGGTTCATCGTCATCAAAGCCATGTCAGATTACGTTGCGGCCCGACGACGCGAACAACTCATTCTTTCCAGTCCCGATCGCGGTTTGGGTGTCGCCATTGTCGCCGAGGGCGATTCACCAGAAACGAGCGTTTGAACCTTGATGGATTCATGTAGCCTTTTTGTCATTTTGATACCTAGCAATATCCGGAGGAAAAAAAACAACATGCGTGATACCTACTCTATAGTATATATTCCACTTGAGAAAAAGACTAGAGAAGGCACACGCACGAACTACGCATGAATTGAAAAATGTTTTTGATTGGTATCTCGTCTTTTTGTTTTCCATTAGTAAAGTCATGCCTGAACTCCTCCTTTTACGAAGTCATGAATCCGCTCCAGCGCAGCAGAAATGATTTCCTCATCCACATACATTGTCCCGTCCACGACCGTCCAGGGGCCGTTCGAGGTGGGCAAAAAGAGGTTCTCCCTTAGATTTTTCATCAGCTGTTGCGGCGAGGAGGAATTTGGTTGGATTGTTATCAGCCACATTGGTTTTTGGGATTGTGGTCGCATTCCAACTGTGATTTCGAACGCAATTTTGAGGTCGTGGTAGCTGATTGCGTAGCGAGTTGATGAACGGGGGAAGACTCGCGCTTTTGGAGAGCTGTTTTCCAGCCTGTCAAGGGTGCGGAGGAGGGGGAGGGTGAATATTAAGGTGCGGATGAAGTTGTAGAAAGCGCCTTTGCGTGTGGACTGGAGCCGGGTTTGGAGAAAGGTTTTGATGCGGTTGTGAGGATTTGCAGAGCCTTTGGGCTCGAGGATGAGGTTTGCAGGTGGGCTGCCGTTTTCGTCGTATTGGAGTTGACATCGTAAGGGACCTGCTGCGTCGTATTGGAATGACATGCTGTCTAGCCAGGCGTGGTCGCAGGGGAGGTGGAATTGATGAAGGGTGTGAAGTCTTTGGTCGAGACTCTTGACGTTGGCGAGGCGGGTGGTTAAGAGGTCCATGTAGGGCGTCCCGTGCCTGAAGACGAGCTTCATCGCGAGCCCGGATATGGGGTTGATTCGGATCTTGGGATCCTCGACGCGATTCTCATGCTTGCGTAAGAATTTCAACGTGTTTTTGGGTGCGTTGAGACGGGCGTGAACAACGACTTTGCCCTGATCGGCCTGGTTCGCGGCGTCTGGGTCTCGCTGAATGCCAAAGTTTGTGATCCTTGTTATCCACGCCTTGGTCTCGCCTGGCATATAGAGGGCTGTGAAATTCGCGCTGGGCTGGTTAAGGTCGGGGGTTTCTTGTAACGGCAAAAGTGATCCGTCTAGGACGGATGGAACCGCTTTGGTCGCACCAGGCGGCTGCATCTCCTTTTTGTCGAGCACCATCTTCTGCGCACATTGTTCGACATGTTTGAGCACGTCAAGGTAGGAAATTGGCTGTGCTGTTGCGAGTTGCAGGAGGTTGTCAATCTTTTGGCGCACCACAACTTCTTCTTCGCCTCCCAGCGCCCCTATCCACCACCGCTCGCCCGAGGGCCCTACACTCAGCACGAGCACTCTGTTCTCGTCCCAATCTGACGGATGATATACCAGTCTTACCTGGGTGTCTGGTGGCACTCCCATCACCGCCCGGGGTTGCATCTGACGCCACGGCAGCTGTTTTGCAAGCTGCTTGACGTGCTCCGTCACTGATCGCAACGAGACGAACATCAACCAATGTGCAATGTCAATATTTGCATCGGTATTCAGTCTCTTCTCGCACTCCGTTACAAAAGGCAAGGGGGGCGTGATGAAGAATCTCCCCGTGATGGGCTCCAGCTGAACGCACAGCGGCGACGGCATTGCATCCATTTTGAGCTCAAGCTTGTAGACTTCATTGACAGCGTCAACCTCAACCTCTACCTTGAGGACCTTTATAGCAGTCGAACGGGCTCTGATGCTGTCACGTATTGCGTCGAGTCTGAGCCTGCAGTGTTTTTCAACCACAATATTCATACAACGTTCCATGCTGAGCTTGACAAAGTCGAAATCCAGTGCGTCATCGACTTGCTTTCCTTCGCGGAACCACCGGACTTGGATCTCCGACGTACGCGGCTTCCACGACGGGCCTTTTCTCCCACTTGAGATGCCGAATTCAACCCAGTTCTTGCGACCAGGCACATCAGCCCAATACTGAACGATGAGACTGTTGCGCATCTGCTGCAGTTGGAGCGAACTGAACCATCGATTCTGCGTCACTAATTGAATAGTCTGATAGCGCAAGGTATTGATTTTATGCATCAGCACAAAATGGTGCAAGAACTCGTAGCCACCTTGAAGCCCTTTGATGCCCAGTTCGTAGTTTGTGCGGCTCTCTACGTGAGCGCGAATGTGCTCGTTGCGGAGAGACGGGCAAGGAGAGAAAAGAAAGCGAGCATCGACGAAATAGAGGGGGGACGAATTATCGTAGTCGGCAACGGAGATTTCGACCTCGAATTCGTCGAGCACGCGGAAAGTGGCCCTTCCATTGGCCACATACCAATCCTCCATGCATGGCGGGATTTTCTCTTCGAGAGTCAGTCGCCCCATAAGATTCACGTTCATCTCTTTCATCGTCTGCAGAAGCTGTTTGGCAGTCAACGGCTTCTTTGGGATGTAACCCAGATCGGGCCAGCCTTGCACTTCGCCCATAACCATGACCTCCATTGCGCCTTCAATGTTGGGTTGCGGCACTTGAAATGCCTCCATTTTATGCTGCAGTTGGATAATCGAAGTTAGGGCCATAGGAGCTGCCCACCGCTGCTTGTCAAACCAGACTTTCAGATCGATGAGCTTCGCCATGTCGTCGGCATTCTTGCTCCAATCCATGAGGACCAAAGTCTTGATGAACCGATCTCGTTGTTGCTGCGCAAACTCCATAAGCAGGCGCTTCTTCGCCACGCTGACCACTGAAGTATCTTCAGGACCCGCATTCGGCGCACTTCCACCAGCGTCGCCGGTGCCCAGATCGGACATTTTGTTCAAGGTGTCTGACAGATCGTAGTAGCATTGCTGGGCAACTCGCTCCACTAGCTTTCCCAGCGACCGGTTTGAATCCGTATTCCGCCATGATCCATCCAGTTTCGGCGGCGCATCTTGTAATCCGTTGACGGCGTTGTTGTATATTTGCTTGAGATCGCCGGAATCTTCTGCCACGGTTCCACCCCCTTCCAGCCCTGCCACTTCTTTCTTTGACTCCACGGGCTCAGCTGCGCCGGAGCTCATGGTGATGCGGCCGGGCATCCTCTGCTCACCAGAAGCGCGACCGGCCGACGACGCCGCCGCTGGGCGCAGTGGCGCTGATATCGTCTTTATGTCGGCGCGCAAGAGGCCGCGTCCGTAGCTTCCCTCGATGCGACCTCTGAGCGAACGGGTGGTTGCGCGACGTTGTTGGAGGCCTGAGGTACCGCGGCCTAATGCGACACTAGCGGGTTTAGCTGCCTTAGCGTCGCGTTCCCTGCCTGTAATCCCTGATGGGTGCGGGGTCACTTTCTCGGAAGTCGTTTGACTGTGGAATGTTGTAGCCTTGGCGGTACAGAAAGTGTCAAGTGAAGTTGGTCTGGCACTCTACCCGACTGCACTAACCGAAACGGAACAGTTTCCAATGTTGAAACACTGTAACTCACAGCGCCAGGTGTCACAGGTACACCATCTGGCACACCAAAGCATTGTGTTGCAGAAACACACCGTGCGACGAACATGCTCACAATGTGCTTGTGAGCCCGTCCATTGAAGGTTCAGCATGCAAGAGTCTTCAGGAGCTCTGCTATTAAAGGTCAAGTGGGTGGAGCTGAGCGGCGACTTATCGAGTGAGATATCATAGTACCTGTGGATAGCAGCTTGTGCATTGCATCAAAATACTGCATTGAGTAACCCGCAGTTCGGTCAACCATAAGCGACTGACCTCCAACTTAGACTGACAGGGATGATCAAGAACACGCGGGGTTGTTCCTCCTAAAACCCGTAACCAGATCCTTGCCCTTTGTGCAGCATACTTGTGATAGAGCTGCTCACACTCCATGAGCTGGTGAAAGACATTACAGTTTCAGTGGGCAGCAACTGAATTGGCTCATTTATCTGGATTCAACCTATTTCTAGAGCTATAGCGTGCTTCTAACACTCGCGTGGAGATAACGGGACAAACCTTTTCTCAGAAATTTTAAAATAAGAGAACAATCAAGCAGAATTTGGTAGACTATCTGCAAGTAAATCCAGACAAATGAATCTGCACAGCAGATTACGATTCCAATGATATGCTCCACTGCAATGCGGGTACCGGGATGTACCTTAGATAGCCATCGGTGGACTTCGCCACGCCGGTGGGGTCAGCACGTTTTCACAATAAGATAAGATGCTACCAATGCCATCAAGGCGCAAAGGCAACCGGGGAAGCTGAGGTATGGCCTATCGTCTGCCATTCACGTCGACATTTTTTCTGTTGTAATGGTAGATGGCCAGGCCATCTGATTGGCTCGGACGCCGCAAATGCAGTTCCGTGCGCCGGCTGCATCCTCACTTTGGTCATTCACACCCCAGGAGACCATCGCCCTACTCAATACGCAGTGGAGAGGATGCCGATGACGAGCGCTCCATTCTGTCCATGAGCTACAGCATGGAAGAGGACCTCCCCGCGCCGTCCTATCCCGGCGAGGACACCCGGCCAACTTCTGACAAGGAACTGCTGGGATTCTACGCCTACAGCTTCGCTGCCGAAGTGTTTGTCGTTTGTGGTCTGGGAGCTTTCATTCCAATGCTACTCGAAGACTTGGCCAGATCCCTGCCCTCAGCTGTGTTGGCCAAAGATCATTCTCAGCCTTGCAGAACCGTTGGTAACGATCTGTTAACAGCCTCCGGGATAGCCACTGTGGTGCCAGATAAAGATGCCCAATGCGTGTTTCGTCTAATGGGCATTGAGATCAACACAGCCTCTTTTGCCATGTATACATTTTCCATTTCTGTCCTCGTTCAGACACTGGCCGTTGTGTCCGTGTCAGGAGCAGCTGATCATGGACGGTCCCGAAAAGACCTTCTTGTAGCAACGGCCGTCGCAGGGTCGATAGCCACCATGCTTTTCCTCACAGTTGCACCCAATACTTACCTGCTCGCATCACTCTGGGCCATCCTTAGCAATGCCTGCTTCGGCACCAGTTTTGTACTTTTCAACTCTTTCCTGCCTCTTCTAGCTCGGTGGTATCCTGTCCCTCAAAATGTAGCAACAGGAACTCCTGGGATACCGCAAATTTCCCTATCATGTGTTGATGAGGAGGAGGTAAGTCCACTTTTCTTGTCTTGCCCGGGTCAAGCTAAGTGCCATAGCACGATGTAGGTTATCCGGAATGCAATGCCCAATCGACTACACCTCTGCTTGGCTCCCCGGATATCCCACCGACATCAGCCGTTGAGGAAGTATCCTCCACGATATCATCTCGCGGCGTGGGGATAGGCTATGTCGCCGCCATCATTGTGCAAATCCTATCAATATTAATTCTACAATCATCAGGAGCAACCAATCTTGCGCTGAGACTCGTACTATTCTTCATTGGGCTTTGGTGGCTTACATTCACCTTGCCGGCAGCGTTATGGCTCCGACCACGACCCGGCCCTCCTCTGCGGCCAGAAAACGAAAAGCCACAGACATGCTTCCGCTATCTTTCGAACTCCTTGATAGGCACCCGACGAACAATTATGCAAGCTCGGCGGCTCAAAGACGTGCTGCTGTTCCTGTGCGCTTGGTTCATGATATCCGATGCTATTGCAACGGTATCTGGCACATCTATACTTTTTGCCAAAACCGCCCTTGGAATGGCCCCGTCTGCCCTGGCCATGATCAATGTAGTGGTCACGCTTTCGGGCATCGTGGGCGCAATGACATGGCCCATCACATCGAATATGATGCAGCTCAGGCCCAGTCAGACCATTCTCATTTGTATTTGTCTCTTTGAGGCTATTCCGCTGTATGGCCTGCTGGGCTATGTTCCTGCTGTGAAGAGACTCGGTTTTTTCGGTCTACAACAGCAGTGGGAAATGTACCCCTTGGGCGCAGTGTATGGACTTGTGCTCGGTGGTCTGTCGAGTTATTGTCGAAGCCTTTATGGGGAGCTGATTCCAAATGGAAGCGAAGCGGCCTTTTATGCACTTTATGCCATAACGGATAAAGGCAGTAGCATTTTGGGACCGATAATAGTGGATGCTATCACTGATGCTACGGGGGATATTCGACCGGTGAGTTTATGATGATACTTCGATATGTGAGCTAACATGTGTAGGCTTTCTGGTTCCTGGCCGTGCTTATTGGGCTGCCAATTCCCATCATGTACTTGGTAGATATCGACCGGGGGAAGAGGGAAGCTTCATTGACAGCATCCGCTTTGATGGTGGAGGAAGTTCCCCAGCTCGAATGGGAGGACGAAGAGGCTGATCCCTAACGTGAAAGCTTCTACAGGAAAGTTTGCGTCATTACGAGCTACCGTTTTTTGGGTGCGCTGATGCTGACACTGTTATATTTGACAGTCAGTAGTCCTTCTTTTTCTCGAGTCTTCTTCTGCTGCACCGCTTTGATCCCGATGCGGTCAGTGACGGGGGCAGCGTTCAGTATGGCATCGAAGGCCTCATCACCATCTCCGTCCAGGTCTGAGCCTGATTCCGCATCGGAGTCTTCTGGCAGAGGAAGTTCTTTGGCAGGCGGACGTTGGATCACCTTCGGGGTGCGATCGCTGTATGCAGGTTCAGGATTTGCAAAGGGCTTAGAAGCCAGAACCTTCTGTCTGAGATATGCCATTTCCTCATCGTCGTCGGAAGGCGGTAGATCTCCAGGCTCGATATAGCCATCTGACTCTTCGTCTTCTTGGGTGGGTTGCTCGCCGGGCTTTGGGCCGCCCAGTTGTACACCACCCATGCCACTGTCGTCACTGTCATCATCCTCATCGTCCACCGGCATTCTTCGATTCAAATTTCCTCCTCTCCACGCATCATTGCCATTACCATTTGCCTCTCTCTCCTCTTTGTCAACTTCATATTCCCTCTCAATCTTCGCAAGCCACTGCTTTTCGGCTATTTTAACTTGTCCTTCGTCGTCACAAGCTGCGTATCGCTTCAAGACTGCCTCGTTGATATCCAGGAATGCCTCCCCATACCCGAAGCCAGCAAGAATCTCCTCAGCCCATTCCTTGTGACCACAAATGACAAAACAGGCGGCCAAGGCCTCGACGCAATTAAGCCGCCAGGGCCGACCGTAGTTCGTCGGGTTTGCAGCTATCAGGTATGGCAAGAGTCGAGGATTCGGCCCTCCGATGCGGTGAAAAGGAACTTCCTCGATTCGATTCCAGCTCGCCTCAACCACTGCACTGCCGTATTGTTCTAGAATGGGACGATCGGCGGGAGAAAGCAGGATCTTCGCCTTTGGACTGATGACGATCCCGGCATGTTTCTGACCAACATGCAGTTCACGCATAAGGCCCTGGCGCATCAGACGCTTGCCAGAGCATTTTTTTGCGTCGCAATGGTTGAAGTCCCAGGCCGCTGCTTTGAAAGTGGGGACATTCTCGGAATTATCCGGCTTGGAATCAGTCCGATAACCATGTTTCTTGCCTTTGTTGGCGAAATTTTTTTTGTGTCGCATGATGTCGGATTGTCGCAGTTAACCGAACCCTTGACCGATTCCCCCGACCAGTAGAGACTGATGCAGTGGAGCGGCCCGAACCTTGTGCCAGGACCTGTGCAGAATGACGTCTTTGACGGGCCGGTCCGTCTCAATAACAACCACCTGGCACGATTGAGCGCTATTTTGCTGGCAGCGGAGCCAGAGGCCGGCCACCGGCGCTACCCTCAGACGAAATAATGGAAGCTGCGGCAGCTCGCCATGCGGCGCGAGACCGATTTGCATATCCCATTGAACCCCCTCAGACGCCCTTACAACGACTTATCAAGAACGCCTGCTCCCCCGAGAACTACGAGCCCAACCTGGCACTGGCCCTTGAGATTGCCGAATTGATTAATGAAAAAAAGGGCAGCGCCCCGCGCGAGGCGGCCATGGCCATCATCAGTTACATCAATCACCGGAACCCCAACATCAGCATGTTGGCGCTGAGCCTACTGGACATTTGCGTTAAAAACTGCGGCTATCCATTCCATCTGCAGATCAGTACAAAGGAATTTCTAAACGAGCTTGTACGGCGGTTCCCGGAGCGGCCTCCACTGCGCACGACGCGAGTACAGAACCGCATTCTCGAGCTCATCGGGGAGTGGCGATGGACGATTTGCGAGACGAGCAAGTACAAGGAGGATCTTGGTTATATCAGGGACATGCACCGGCTGCTGGGTATGAAGGGCTACGTCTTCCCCGAGGTGCGAAAGGAGGATGCTGCCGTTCTGAACCCGAGTGATAACTTGCGAAGTGCTGAAGAGATGGAAGCGGAAGAGCGGGAGGCGCAGTCGGCCAAACTGCAGGAGCTCATCCGCAGAGGCACGCCACAGGATCTTCAAGAAGCGAACCGCTTGATGAAGGTCATGGCGGGCTACGATAACAGACGCAAAACGGACTACCGCGCCAAAGCGGCCGAGGAGGTGGGGAAAGTGCAGCAAAAGGCTCGGCTGCTGGAGGAAATGCTGCAGACGCAGTCAGAGCTCAAGGAGGGAGATGTGGCAGAAGAACTGGCAGCTGCCCTGGCTTCGGCCCATCCCAAGATCCAGAAAATGTGCGAAGAGGAAAGTGATGACCGCGAGGCGGTGGCAAAGCTGTTGGAGATTAACGACAGTATCCATCGCACAGTTGAACGCTATCGTCTTGTCAAGAAGGGTGATGTTGGCGCTGCGAATTCTATTCCTAAAGGCACTCTTGGCGTATCAGGGGCTGGGGTCTCAGCGGGACCGGGCCAAGAGCTTTCTTTGATTGATTTGGGCGGCGAAGACACACCGGCCCCGCAGCCGACACCTGGAGGGAGTACCTTGGCAAATGATTTGCTTGGATTGAGCATGGACGATAGCCAGCCATCAGGAAACAGCGGATCTCATAGCTTAAATGATACTTCGGCCCGTAACGCTTCAATAATGGCGCAGTTCAACAGCAAGCCTGCAACAGGGCTGTCTCCAACGAAGCTGCCTGCAGCTCCGTGGTCGTCAGGATCTACCTTGGACCTACTGGACATTGGAACAGGAAGTGCTGCTTTACAAGCTACTCCACAGGTTGCTTCGCAGTCTGCAACACCTACAAACAACGATGACGAATGGACGTTTTCCTCGTCTCTTCCCGATCAGCCCGCCACGATTGAAGTAACGCCCAGCACCAGCCACATCAGGATCGAATTTAATGTCTCAAGAACGTCTGATACCACCTTACAAATTCTATCGAGCATCAGTAACAAAACGGACCAGAACATCAAAGAATTGGCTTTGCAGTTGGCCGTCACCAAGGTGGGTAGTTTGATGAACCATGGCTGCATTCAACTAACGTAATAGGGCTATACCCTTCAGCTCCAGCCACAGTCTTCACTGACCCTGGCTCCGAGACAGGTCAAGGGAATCACTCAAACGATCCAGGTGCAGAATGTGGAGAGGGGAACGGGCACAAAGGTCAAGATGAGGTGGAAAGTGGGGTACAATCTAGGCGGTATGCCGATGAACGAGCAGGGGGAAGTTGTGGGCATGGGAGTGATGTAGTCCCTACCCGTATATGTACATGTTATTAACAGCTGCAGTGGGCATTGGTCTTGGCGTTCTGCACGGGGGCTGCGGATACACCGTATCGGCAATGCAGCGCCGCTCGGGTGCGGTTTAGTTCCTTTGATGGGGTCATTGGGCCACGATGCATCGTTTAGGTCTGCGGCAAATAATTCTGCTGTGAACCCATCCGCCCACGCACCCGATGATGGCCGGTGGACGACGCACGTCCCCTCCGCGATCAGGCTCGGCGGAAATATCCGTCAGTACCACACTATGAATGGCGGGGAACGGGAGCGGGCTCGTGCTCACCGTTGTCAGATAGAAAAAGGTATTCGTTACCGTTGGAAAGTCTTCTTTCGCCTTCTACCAACAACATCACATTCTGTCAAACGTTTTTTTTTTTCAACGGTGCAACACGTCAAATTTATAAAGACAACAAACCCACGGGCTTAGGCATGCGCACCACACAGCGTTTTTCAGCAGACGGGGATGAGCAGACGCAGATATTCGTTAAAGACGTTACTGGGGATGGTGGGTATTCGTGGAAATGGCCGTGTCAGGCTGACATGTCATAAGCATTCTCTCTTTCCATTCCCACCGCGACAACCGTGGAGACGTTTGTTAACATGGTAGCGCTACGTAGCCAAGTGTCCCCCGACGACCTTCGCGTCGTATATGCCGGGCGTCAGCTGCAAGTATGCAGAGACGACAGTTCGCCGGCGCCGCCGACTGCCGCGGCCAGACCGACGCTCGCTGATCATGGCATCACGCACGAATCGACCATCTACCTGGCAGGCAGCATCCGCGGCGGCGCTCAGGGGAAAAAGGTGCGTTGCACCTATAGCGACTGCCGCGAATTCGCTCAGCGCATCGTTGGCGACTGCAGCTTCTGCACCGGCCACTTTTGCAGCAGACACCGCATGCTGGAAAATCACAGTTGCCCCGGTCTGGAAGACTGCAAGAATGAGGAGAAGCAGCGAAACAAGGAAAAGCTGGAACGCGAGCGGACAAAGCCCGTCAGGGGTCTGGGCACTGGCTAGCCTGTAGGCTGATAGTTATCGTTCATCTGTGTCTGTGTCTTTGGGAAGACGTCATGACCCCACATAACCTTGCCGGGATGTTCCCGCAAATGATACATCCAAATTTGCACAGATGGTTACCGAGTTGGCCATCAAAATCTTGAAACAGTTTGAACCCCCAAGGGTGCAGTCATTGTGTAAACAGAGCTGCTGAATAGATCATGTGCTCGACGTCCCGTGCTTGGCTATCATGATAAGAACTCAATCTAGAGTGCAATTAAATTTCCTAGAGCACTGTCCACAAAACATACCGCGAGTAAAATTCAAGATAGTGACCATGAGCAGTGATCCATCCGTCAAAATAGACTTCCTAGTCCAGTCATTGTCCCATGCGCACCACGCACTTTGAATTAAAACTCTCCCGCGCACAATTCCACATCATAAAAGAACACTCCATGCCACAAAACCCTACATTGAAGCTAATCATACACCCCCTCCCTCCCAACTCAAACAATCGAACTTCCATCCCCCAAATCCCTCACCACCCCCTCCCTGCACGTTCCCTCCTCCCCATTCCTCAACGCAAACGTATCCTCATAAACCCCCATCGCAAGACTCCTCACAAATGGCCTAACCACAACCCTCGCAAACTCCCCGCGCGGCAGCGCCCTGATATCATTCCCATCGAGTCTCAACCCCTCGAGTCTCAACCCCCCTCTCGTCCCAACCTTCAAACCGTCCTCAACCCCCAGAACATCATCCCCCTCCGCCCCCTCTTCCGCCCCCGCAAGCACCCCCGCAATTTGTTCCGCCAACGGTCCATCCCCCTCGGTAGAGCGATAAACCGCATCAGTCGAATCCGCAATAAAAAGCCACTGTCTCAGTAAAAACTCATCCGGAGCGAGAGAAACCAACTGATCGAGCAGCTTACAAGCTTGCAAAATCCCATTATTCGTCCAGCCTGATCCCCCTGAGGGGAGAACTGCGGTAAGCGCGTCGTCGAGGAGGTCGTCGATCAACGGCCACAAGGCCGAGAGGTTTGGAGGGGAGAAGGAGAGGGTTGCTGCGCGAGATAGGATTAGGACTTCTGCTTTGATGGTGGAGGAAGGAAAGGAGGATTCTGTTGCTGAAGATAAATCGGCGATTTTTTCGAGGAGGGGTTTTAGGTGTGAGAGGTGGGTATCTTTTGGGGAGGAAAGGAGGATTAGGGTGATCCGGCGGAGGGTTAGTTGTGTTTTGCGGTCGGAGTCGAGACGCGTTGCGTTGGCGTTTACGCCAAATAATGAGCCGGCGGTTGAGGGCGGGGTGAGGCGGGAAAGTTGTTCAGTGAGGCGGTCGGGGTCGCGGAACATCCATTGGTGGATTATGGGTAGCCAGGGGGTTAGGGGGGAGGAGAAGATTCGGGCGTCGTGGATTGCGTCGTGGACTTCGCGCTTCCAGGACTTGGAGGTGGGTGATTTTCTTGAGATTTCGTGGAGGAGGGTTAAGATTTCTGGGGTTAGGTTGGTGGGGAAGGATTTGGAGTGGATTAGAGGCGTTATGATGCTGTTGGTTATGTTGTTCGTTGCAGTTATGATGCGTTCGGGCGTTTCGACGATTGTGTCAAGTTCGCGGACCGCGTCGGTTAGGACGGAGATGAGGTTGCTTGCTTTGGTGCGCTCGTCGTGGTCGGGGGTTGGGATGCCGGGTACGGTGGTTAGGCTGGCTGCTAGGAGACGTTGGAATATGTCTATGAGTTCGCGTCGCATTCGCCTTTGTTCGCTAAAGTTTGTATGGAGGGATTTTTGGGATAAGCATTGGACGAGGGATAGGAGAGGGGGTAGTGCTTGGCGATATGGCAAAGGGTTGGCGAGCACGTCCCTTAAAAAGGCGATGCAGTCCGTCCAGATCTCGTCCAGTGCGTCGTCTTCCAGAGAGTTGACGTACTGCAAGAGGAAAACAGCAATGTCGGCCGCTGTCATGTCCACACTCATCTGTCGTCCACTCTGTGTGTCGATTCGGCCGCAGAGTGCGTTTAGTATTGTAGGAACCACGTTCTTTGGACGGGATCCTTGCATGACATGCAAAAGATCCAACGCAGTCGAGACTTTATTGGAAAGCAGAGAAATCACCACCTCCAAGCTCTCAAGCGGCTCGACCATGAACATTTGCTCTAGCAAGTGACGCGCTTTGTGTCGAAGACGGAGTGAGTAATACGTCGTTGTTGCGCTGGAGCCATGATCATGCTCGTTGGACCAGCCCCAGATCTTGAGGCATGTTTGTATGGAATCATGAAAGGCCAGCACAACCGTCAATCGACTGTTGGCCTGTGCCGTCTTGCTTGGTGGTCCTTCTGATTTGAAAACGCCCGATGTCATGGTCCCAAAGAGCCCTCGGTTAGGGACAGGAGATTGGGTGGCTTCTTCCGCAATCTGCTCCTGTGCAAGACAATCGTGTGCCCGTGCCAGGACCATCTCCAAGGCTTCCAAAAGGCCCAGACAGACTGCATCGGGACTCCACTCATGCACATCTTCTTGCTCTGTCATCCTCACCAGCTCAGAAAACACTGCATCCAGCTCGCCGCAGAGACATTCTACCAGCGGCAGCAGGCTCGCGAATATCGCATTGGAAAATGTTGGCAGCATGCTGGACAGAAACCTCAGCCAGTGTGCCATGTGTCGACGGCCTGATTTTGAGGTGAAACCCATTCGGAGACACTTTAGCAGCTGCGGAGGTGGCGGTGCTTGTGTGGTCATCAAACTGGGTGTGTTGCTGGCCTTTTTTTCTACCAGCCGGAGGTTGATAGCATCAGGTATCATGTCTAAGATGAGGCCTTGGAGGTCATCCTCGTCATTGGCAACACAGCCCAGCAACCGATCCATCAGGACAGAGTCCAGTGCCATTTCCCGGAACTGGTTAGACACCGGGCTTGTCATTAAAATGCGAAGAACGTTTAAGCACCGACGGTCAAGTTCCGTTGAAGTCTGTCGCGACACCATCTGCGAGCACACTTGAGCGATATACCTCGCTCCTTCTGATTCTGACTTGGCATTGCTGAGGCTGTTCCATGTCCAATCGCCTCCGTCACGGAGGAGACCCTCAAGCTGTCCGAGAACATAGACCAAACCCCTCTGTTTATCCCGCACAACTCGAAGACGAGTCTTTGGATCTTCTACTCTCTCCTCATCTTCTTTCAGGATAATCTCTAGCCGTTCAAAGATAATTTCAAAAACATACCGAAGCGTTGGGAGAGCTGCAAGCCAGTCTCTTGCCGTCTCAGCAGCAACGCTTGGTGTTGCGCCCAATACGTCCACAATCCACGACAATGGCTCTGCTAGGATTTGCCTTCTTCGCTCAAATTTTGCAGCATCAGCCATTGCCGTGGCTGCACTGCTTCGTCGGGTCAACGTGGCTCCGCCGTTCTTAGTGGCTACCACTTGCGCGGGCATTGAATGGTTCCAGAGGATTGCAAACCGTCTGACTGCTTCATCGTCAAGAGGCGATTTTTCTGTTTGGCATTTCGTCCCAGATCGCATCTGAGTGATCAGCAACGCTTGCAACTTGTTATCATCGCCTGCTAGCTTGTTCAGCTGCCACAGAGCTCTCACTGCTTCAACATGATATTTGGGTCGAGAAGGTGAAAGATGTGCCCACAGCTGCGCAGTCAGCAATGGCTGTAGCTGGAAGAGTTCGTTGGCGGTGATGCGACCAGCTGAGTTGTATTCTGTCGTCAAGGATAATATTGCGTTCAGAACTGAAAAGGAAACTGGACATTCAGTTATCCACCCCTGAATTTCCATTGGCAATGTTGGAATGGGACCAACATCGCGCGTGATGGAGAGGAGATTGTCCATGACTGGCACGAGTTCGCAAAAAGTTGAGCTCTGCTTATCCTTGATAGTACGCCGGACTAAGCTCGTGACCTGGTGAAGAAGAGTCGCAGCCAGAGTGGAACGGCCCATGGGCAACGAAACTTTGCCAGCTGATTGGGGCAGTTCCCGATAGAACCTTGCAATGATTGAGCTATTGTCTTCTTCAACTTCTTCCGATCCATCACCCTTGAGCGCTCTCTCAGGAATTAGCTGGGACAGTTTGTCTGCGATTTCCAAAGCCAAGGTGGTCAATATACCTGTAGGCGTTGACTGTCGGTTGAGCAGATCAAAGATTAGAGAAAGCGTGAGGGGGGCGTGAATGAGGACCATCTCTTCGTCTGACACATTAAACGTCCCTAGAGCCCAATTGACTAGACGCAGGTTTTTTCCAGACCGTTCCTCAAAGGCTTTTCGAACGTAATTGCAAAAATTTGTCCAAACAAGACCGGCTTCCACTCCATCAAAAAACAGCGATGCACTTCGCATAACTTCCTTCACTTCCGAAGCGGATGCAGTCTGGCCGAACGTATACACACTTTCCAATGCTGGTGGGAATACTTCAGTGAGGATCGATCCGCCAATCTCCCAGCGATCCATCAACGATAGACAAATCCGAAGCGGACGAGCAACTTGGGCCGCATTATTCGGATGTTCATCTAGCAGACTGAGCATCACACGCCGCAGGGATCCTTCGCCATATTTCCGAAAGTACTCCCGCTGAGGTGCATCTTCCTGACTCCCAGATTCCTCTTTGCTCGGTCCCACAAACCAGGACCAAAGACGTCTGTTCAAACTCATGTCACGCCTCAGCAAAACTTGGACGGTTGCAGCTACTAATCGGTCGAGGTCTTCTTGATCAATCTTCTCCCGCAAGACCGGAGAGTTTAGCGGTAGATGTGTGACTAGCAGGTTCAGGAATTCTCTTTGGGCCAAGACCTGGTCGTCTGACAGTCCGGCAACAAATGCTCTGACAAGCAGCCCAGGTTCTGGACATATAACGACATAAGCCTCGTCCGAAAGGCTGTCTGTTGTGAAGTTTGGCAGACGACGTGACATGTAATTCAGCATCCCTGGCCTTCTTGACGGACTGGTGATGACACATAGGAAGAGACATTGCCAAAAGTACCCATTTCGGGGCTCGGCAGGATCTGGCTGGGCAAATTCGTCTTCCAGTTTCTGCAAAATCGCAAATGCACGATCAAAGTCCTCGCCCGATTCCTCTTCAATAGCAGGGCTAAGGCCTAAAATGAGTGATTTCAAAGCCGGTCGTAATGTTTTTGCCGGTAACCGAACAATGTGGTGTTCAAAAAGGGCATAGAGGGCAGGTCTGACGGAGAGCGAGGCAAATGAGAGCACGGAGGCCAATCCGGGAAGGTAATCAGTCAGGTGCAAGGACAAGTGATGGGCGCCAAAGGTCGAGAAGATATAAGAGTACACTTCGAGAGCTTTTTGATGGACACCAGAGGGCAGAGCTGGGTTCATGCATTGTGCAAGTTTGAAGGCTATGCTTCTACTGTGCGGTAGTATGGGAGAGTCTTTGGGATGCGTTTGTATCGCTTTAAGAAGGCGACCCAAAAAGGCGATATAGTCGGCCCATTCTTCGGGAGATGTTTCCCAGGTAGCAAGAGCTTTTTCGATTACAGTTGCATATCTGCGGAGGCCCTTATCTGCCTTGTATAGTCCTATATACCATGAGCTACTGTCCACTACTGATACCCCACGCGCATACCGTCCTCTGCCGCTCGTCGCGCTACGCGAGGCGCAGGCGATGAACGCCCCGAGCTTGCAGGCGACTGGGAGCGATTACCAGCGATATCCAAGTTCATCTTCGTACATTCTAGCTGTCCTACGTGCCAATCGCAAGTTTCATATTCTGGTTGAACGTGGCTTGGTGCCTCAGGCCGCAACGCGCACCTCCACCTCCACGGACGGAGTGAAGGTGAAGATGTCTAGAGAATCTACGCCGCCGCCTTTACCTCGGAGACCTGTAAAGGATACAGAACCTCCCAAGCCAGCTTCTCTCCGCCTCTCAAAGTCGTCTTCGAGACCTCAGCTGCTATCTCCAGCCACTACAGCGCTGTCCCTGACTGATGTATTAAGCGGGGAAAGCACTCCAGCGAGTCGGAGTGTGTCCAGAGAACAATCGCTTGATCACTTTCATCGTTCAAGCATTGACAGCGATGTTAGTAGGAGTATATCAGGAGAATTCCATGATGATTCGTTGGATTTACAAACAGACGACTCCATCAGTCTTCAATTTCAACACGAGTTTGATGCACTAGAAGGACTAGATGAAGAAGACTTGATCCGCAAATGGGGAGCCAAGCTTAAACACTTTTTCATCTTGTCAGCCTCGGGCAAGCCCATCTATAGCCGTCATGGCGACGACCAGCTCATCAGCAACTACATTGGCATAGCCCAAACACTGATATCCTTTTACCAAGACGCCAATGACAATCTTAAGTCGTTTACAGCCGGCGACACCCGGTTCGTCATGCTGTCAGAAGGATACTTGAACCTCGTAGCCATAAGCCGATTGGGTGAAAGCGAAGGTCAACTACGCTCCCAGCTGGAAAGCCTCTACATGCAGATCTTATCCGCACTGACTTTGCCGTCCATGGAAAAAATGTTCAAGCTTCGCCCGTCTACTGATCTTCGTCGGCCACTCGCGGGAACAGACGTGCTGCTGGACAGTCTGGCAGACGGCTTCACACGAGGCTCACCTTCAACTCTCTTATCCGCACTAGAATGCCTGCGTCTTCATAAAAGCCATCGAGAGGTGATTGACGAAACATTTCTCAGAGTTCGTTCTCCAAATTTGCTCTACGGGTTGATCGTAGCAGCTGGTCGTCTGGTTAGCGTAGTTCGGCCTAAGAAGCATTCTCTACACCCGGGCGACCTCCACTTGATTTTCAATATGCTCTTTGAAGCGAGCAACATCCGCGCTGGTGGTGGGGAGAACTGGATTCCTCTTTCTCTGCCGGGTTTCCACAAGAACGGTTACCTCTACATGTACGTTAGTTTCGTCACCGAGGAGGTAGATGACGCCTTAGCCGTCGTTCTTATCAGCGCGAACAGGGAAGGCTTCTATGAGCTGCGTGAGATGCGAGACAGTCTACTCGAACAACTCGAGCAAAACGAAGGCATGTCCCATCTTAAAGCAGCCATGAGCAAAGGCCGGGCTTCATGTTCTCAAATGGTTCCCGGCTCTGTCCTGAAGCATTTCCTCTACAAGTCCCGCGCTCACGTGCAGTTTACCATGCCTTCATTTGAGCCTTTATTCGGAGACGCTGTGTTACGAAGGAAGCTGCTAAGCTGGTATGGCAGTTTGCATGAAAGCATCCATTCACGCGCGGCACGGTTAAAAGTGCAACATCGGTCAACACCGTACATGTCGGGCTTGGCATGGGAAACAGCGCAGTTTGAACTCTATTGCGTGGCAGGTCCCAATGCGTCGAGGAACGACCTCTTGCACGCTGCCAACCGGGTTGTGAAGCAAATGAAACGAGAGGAGGAAAAAGTTTTCATAATCGGTGGAGCAGTCTTCTAATCATGTCTAACCAGCCATGTGCGAGCTATGGTCTGAAATCGCATCACATCATTTTCCAGCCTCTTCACACGAGCATCCATCACTGCTCGCCAAGCCCTTTGCAGAACTGTTGTTGCTTCGACGAGACGGTGTTGTGTCCGCACCACTGCGGCGCAGGAATGTGCCAGTCGACAGAGAGCGAGTCTCCTGGTTATCTGCCTCCTTGCCAGCATTAGCCGATAAGCTCTTGAAATCTTGACCGCGGATTTGTGCGTTTTGGCCAGATGTAACAACCTCGACGCAAGGAACGCGAGGTTGGCAATAACGGCATGTCGCGAAGGAACAAATCCGTCTTTCGCAGTCAACTGCGAGACGAAAGTCTTGCTGCATCCAATCGCAGCCAGCTTGTCCGCCAGTCCGGCAGGTTGTCCGGAAATAAACTCTCCGAACCCATCCAAAATAGCCTCATAAACCTCCCTCCCACATTCCGCAAACATCTCCGTCGTCAGAGCAGAACCATAGTACCCTTCCGCCCACTCCATCAACTTCCCCTCCCCAGCAAGTCCCTCCCCAACCAACTTATTCAATCCAAACGGACACACGATCCTCCACAACAAACTGAGCGTCCGTTCCCTATGTCCATCCACCAAATCTTCCGCCTGTACCCCAGAAACGTCAACCCCCTTCTCCCTCAACCCATCCAACGCCCTTTGGGTATTACCCAACCTCTCCCTCCTAGTCCTACACTGCCCCCCCACCCCTTTTCCACCAAACAAAACAACCCCCAACCGCCCCAAAAGCACCCCATCCCGAACCCCAACTGCCAAATCTTTTACTCCCCAATCCTCATCCTCATCCTGCACAAACCCAACCTCAAAACCCAAAAATCCCAACCTTCGAACCAAATCCCCCGTCGACGGAATCACAACCTTCCCCAACCTAACAATCATCTCCCTCGAAGCCTTAACCCCCCCCTCACACCTAAAAACCAACCCCCCCTTAATCCCACCCCGATCCAAAACCCAAATAACCATCAACGCACGAAGGACACAAACCCACCACTCCCCTTCGACAAAAAACCTCTTCAAGAAAGCCCTCACCCTGACCGAGGGCGGAATGGTGCGGCCAACGACGACTTCAGCCGCGGCGCGGAGCCATCCCTCTTCATACACTTCCAGGAGGGAGAGGAATGCTTCGCGAATCCCGAGATCGGTGGAGAGATGGACCGGCTTTGCTGGCGCGAGGGTCCCATACCGCAAGCTTTGTTCGAGCCGGGTGTGCAGGGTTACTGTTGTGGGGGTGTGGTAGATTTTAAGAAGAGGTTCCCGCCGGGGGGGAGGGGGGGGTTGTGCGGTGGGGGTGAGGAGGGTGTTGATTATTTCACGCAGGGAGACTTCTTGGTGGGAGAGCCAGTGGGGCAAGGGGGTGTAGAGGCTTGGGTGGGGGATGTGGGGTAGGGGTTGGTAAGACTCCTTTGGGGGATGGAGGGCTGCTGGTTTTGGGTGGTCGTTTTGGGTTGTGATTGTCATGATCAGTTCCGCAGGGGGGGAGAAGGTCTCTTTCTTCCCACCGTTTTGGCTGGGGATCGTAGTTGTGGACTTGCAGGTGGGTTTGGGATTTTGCGGACTTTGGGGGGTGCGGGTTTGGGAGGGCTTCGCCGTGACTGATTGCTTGAGAGGACGCGGGAACGCCGATGTATCGGCTGGTGATACCACTTTTGCGGATACAGATGGCTTTTTCATTTTTCGCTTCGTGTCTGGGAGGAGGTTATCTTTCTCACCGCCCTGGCCTGGTATGTCCACTTTGTGGTTTGTATGGGTGGGTTTCGGGGTTATTGAACCCAGTGGGACTCGTTTGTGAGGGGGCTTCGCCGCGCCTTCTTGTTTTGAAGAACGATTATTGGGCCGCTTCGCGCTGGGTAACATGAATGTATCGTCTAGTAATCCCGCTTTTGTGAATGATTTCTTCCTGTTCCGGTTCGCGTCTGGGAGAAGATTCTCTTTTCCACCGCCCTGGCCTGGGATGTCCACTGTGCAATTGGTGTTGTTGGGTTTGGGAGTTATGGTACCCAGTGGTGTGCGTCTTTGGGGTGTCGGCTTCACCGCGTCTGCTTTTTTTGGAGACCGCTTGTTAGGACGCTTCGCAATGGGGAACATCCATGTATCGTCTAGGGTTTTGTCTTTTGCGCCGGGATGGATCGTCAACATAGCTGTTGTGGAGTCTGGCGGGATGTAAATTGTTCGTCTTCGCCGGTCGACAGGGGACATGTTCATATTGGGTTTCAGGGGTGAAAAGGCGAGATGCAGATTTGTCGCCATTGTGTGGATTTTCGATAGAGGTGTTTGCTCAATTGATGGTTTGGCGCGTGGATGAGTATTTGGGTCGGTCGGTTGGCGTGGCAACGGCGTAGGTAGCGGGTTAAGGTTTGGAGTTTCACACACAATACACACCATGTGACAGCAACTTTCACTACTCAGGTTTTTCAGGTCTGAACTTTGGTCCATTGTTATTTGCCTCTGGACCAGCCGCGCTAGATATCGACAAGTGCTTTTCGCGTAGCTGATCATCGCAACTTTTACTCCAAACCCTGCATCGCATCTTGTGTGCATAAAGCTCGATCATACAACCACTCAATATCGTCATATAGCCGGACTTGGACTCTGCGAACACTGGACAGATTGAATAAACCTTTATAGTGGAATGGCAGCGCCTCCAATATGGTCTTCACGCAAGCGTAAACACTGGATATGGCGAACCGAAATTTCGTGCCATATCGATCCGCCGAATCCAGGGTTAGAGTGTAGCTGCATTGATAGAACCAAAAAGTGGGCTGGAGATCAGCTCTGATGAGTATGGTGAAAGGGGTGCGTTGGATGTAAGTTCGCATATGCACTGAGAATCAATTTCGAGTCTGTGATGCCTGTTACATTCTTTTGGAAAATTGGGGGTTGGGCAACAGATGGCAGTCCATCTGTGTGCCTAGTCAACCAATCCATCGATCAACTAATGAGCAGAATACCCACTTCAATATCGGCGTAAAGTTACGGAAATGCCCGCTCAATAATGCATACATACTACTGAACCATGAGTTTCTTTCTCCAATATCGTCGCAAAGTTACAGAAAGGCTCATACAATAGTATATTGAGTCATAGTGTAGCAACTACTTTCTCCATTATTGACTCAAAGTCACATAGATACCTATTCAATAGTGCGCGAGCCGGCATGCCCCTTTTTATTCCGTGAGAGCAAATGAATTGCCTCCGTATGTCAGCGTCGAGCGCTCTTCACTAACTCATTCCGAGGAAACTTTCGAGAATCTCTACTGAGACGACGAGTTTTCCCCGAGCAGGACTGTACGTTAACCTTCCCTGCTCATCAAAAAGCTCTGAGTAGTCACTTAATATCTCGCCGACATTGCTGCAGAAAATCAGAAAAGGCATGGTAGAAATGTATTGGTGTAGTTCATGTCATAAGATGACGATAGTTATCCTCCGACTACTCATCACTGCCAAACCACCCCCACCCCAGCCTTCTCCCCCTCTCCCCCCGAAAACTCATCAAACCTCGCATCCCTATCCCACACATTCCCCAACTCTGATTCCTCCCTCCTTCGACGCAGCAACACGCTTAAAATATCGAATCCGATGCATCGGGATCTACTTCTCCTTATCTTTATCCCTAACCCACGCATCTGCATGAAGCTCCTTCATCCCCTCAAACCTCTCCGCGTATCCAATCACATAGTCCGCAACGTCCAGGTTCGGGTCCCAGTAGAGTCTATTCAGAATTTTCGGTCCGGGTGTTAATTTTCCTTTGGGGCCTTGAGATTGGAGTTGGGAGGGGGGGGGGTTATCCTGCGTGAGTTCTTTGCCTTGGAGTTGGTGTGGCGGTGTAGTTCGACACGCGGGTTGGTGTGCTCGGTGGCATTGTTGTGTTTAAATTTAGGACAATGGGATAGTGCGAGAGTATGCTGATGGGTGCGCCTTGCCATTGTTTGAGCTGAAAAATAATCGTGGTGTTTGTTTAAGTTGTTGAGTTATGTTGGGTGTGGTTGGGATTTTTATGGAGGGATGCTGTGTGACTGACTTGTCGAGGACTACTGTTGCGAGGTGTCTTTTTCCATGGCAAAGGGGGGGGGGGTTTCTGTGTATCACCAGACCATCTTGTCGTTTTTGACCCTAGCGGACCCAATTGCATCGTCACACCACTTCCATATCGCAATGCCACATTAGCATCCAAGATAAATCATCTTATGACCCATGAGCTTTCAGTCGATCTGTTCACTGATCAACACCAAGCTCACAAGATCTTTCTATGCGAATGAGTCATGATGAGAATATTCCGCTGTCTCACTTACGAATTTCACACACATATTAACAATATTGCTTGGATTGATTCTTGGGTTTGGTTCAAATCGTTGTGGATGAACATAATTCAGTCAATATTGGCATGATAAGTATCTCCAGGCGATTGGTAAATTTGAAGGACTCAACCATCCTAGGAAGATAGAATTGTGCGTACTATGATACCTGCCTACTTTTATGTGCTGCAACGCAATAGTGCACGGTCATACGTTATCGGACGCCGGCGTGGCACCAAATCTGTTATGGAAATCTGATTGGCTTCAATCTTCTATGAGAACACTATTCTACTATACCACCATGCATCGATTAGCTTCCATCGCAAACGTCTGAAAAGCTTGCTTCGGTGGGAAAAACTATCTTTCCCTGCTTCATCCAAGACAATATCACAATCGCCGAGCAGCAGATCCGTCACGGCTTGTGACATCTCCAGTGTTCATTCCCCCTCAATCCGAAAAAGACTCCTGTGATGCGCAGTTCGGATGAAAAGGCATGAATACACCCATGTTGCCCAGTTCCTAAGGCGGGAATGGAAACTGAACGGAGAGGACCATGTACCGTATACCTCATGTTAAAGGTGATTAGGTTTCACAGACCTACTTATCCCGTCATCTGACATCAAGTTCTATGTACTTGGTATATATCTTTTTCTTTTTTCTTAAAAAGAAAAAAAAGCCGAAAGATGAACAGCCGTGGCAGTCTTACCCCCGTTGCCAGAGTGCCGTGGCAATTTCAGAGGTATAGATGTACAGAGATGGGTTCGAAGATATCAAAGTTTGAGCTGTAAAGGAAATCTGCTCAGCTCGTTTTTACTTCTTGGCAGAGGGAACTCCGCCCATGCTGCAGATTTTGTAATTACAACCCTTTCCTCGTCGCGAGGCCTTCCTATCCTACACCATTCTCTACACTTTGTTATCGCTACACCATGCTGCGAAACCCACCGCATCTCCGCAAGACTTCCACACGGAGCATCTCTACTGTACACCAACCCCATATTCTTACACGAGTGAAGTAATCATACACGCCGCAAAACCCACTCCCCCCCCCCCCCCCCCCCCCCTTTCATCTCAAACACCTAAATATCAACCCTCCTCCTCTCCCTCCCAACCTCCAACATCTGAATCACATCGCCCACCTCAAACCCCTCAAACCCCTCAACTGCAACCCCACATTCACTCCCCTTCTTCATCTCCTCCACATCCTTCTTCACATTCTTAAGCGAAGCAACCCTAGTCTCAGTTACCTCCTCTTGTCCCCTGACAACCCTCACAGGACAATTGATCCTGATACTCCCATTTCGGACTTTACACCCCGCAATGCGGATCTTCTTCTTCCCCGCAACGGCAATGTCAAAAACCTGACAAACCTCCGCCTCACCTACAACCCGTTTGATTTCAATCTCCGGGAGGAGTGATTCCATTAGCTCGCGGAGCTGGTCGCGGAGGTGGTAAATGATGTTGCTTGATAGGATGGGAACGTTAGCGCGTTTGGCCGAGGCTTTGGTTGATTCGGGAACGGGGAGGTTGAAGGTTAGGATGTGGGCGCGTGAAGCAGAGGCGAAGTCAATGTCGCTGGGTGTGATTCCGCCGATGCCGGTTCGGAGGATTAAGGGTTTGATTAGGGGCGTGGTGAGGGTGTGGAGGTAGGGGGTTATGGCCTCGCAGGAGCCGGAAACGTCCGTTTTGAGGACTAGGGGGACGGTGATTTGGCCTTGTTGGGGGATAGGGGGAATGTTTTCCTCCTCCTCTTCTTTGGCGAGGGCTTGGCGGCGAGAGGTGTTGATGGCTTCAATGTCTTTTTCGCTTTTTCGGCGGGAGAAGAGTTTTTCACGGTATGAGACGACGCTGGTGGCATGGTGTTCGGACGAGGCTTGGAGGACTTCGTCTCCCGCCGTGGGCTGGTCGCGCCAGCCGTCGACCTCAACCGGGAATCCGGGGGTTACGGAGGTTAGGGATGCTCCGCTTTCGTTGCGAAGGGAGCGAACCCGTGCCCACGTCCGGCCGGCGACTAGAATGCTCCCCACTTTGAGGGTTCCGCGGCGGATGAGGATGGTCGCTACACGGCCAAATTTTTTTGTAGATGCCTCCAATACCCAGCCTTCAACGGACCCGGTAGCAGAAGCACGGTGATCGAGGATTTCGGACAAAGTTACGATGCTCTCCTCTAGGGAGTCCATCCCTTGGCCTGTTTTTCCCGAGACTGGCACAACTTGGACATCACCGCCGTAGTCTTCAATCTCAACGCTGTGACGGCTGAGATCGCTTTTGACCTTTTCCAGATCTGCACCGTCTTTGTCGATTTTGTTAACAGCCACGATGATGGGAACGTTGGCGTTACGGGCGTGTTTCAGCGCTTCCAGCGTTTGCGGCTTGACCGAGTCGTCTGCTGCTACGACTAGGACGACAATATCGGTCACGTTCGCTCCACGCTGACGCATGGCGAGAAAGGCAGCATGGCCGGGCGTGTCTAAAAATGTAATGGTCTTCGCGGAATTTGCAAGAGGCACGGAAAAGGCTCCAATGTGCTGTGTGATGCCGCCAGCCTCGCCTGCCGCCACTGAACTCTTGCGGAGGTAGTCCAGGATGGTGGTCTTGCCGTGGTCGACATGGCCCATGATGGTTACTACAGGCGGTCTGGCGGGCAACGAGGATGTGTCATCCAATGCCGGCTGGGCTTTCAAGTCCTTGTCAGAGTCTTCGCTGTCAGCTTCAAAGACTGGCTCAAAGTCGTATTCCATGGCAATCAAGCCGCTGGTTTCCGAGTTCAGCACCATGCCGGGGAAGATGTCGTCGTAGCCGAGCCTCTGCAGTCGACGGGTGAAGCTTTCATAGTGGACGCCCATCATCTGTGCCAGACGAGCCACGTCTATGAATTCAGGGAGGTGGAGCTTGCTCTTTTCCGTTTTGTCATTCTGTTCTCTCTGCGCACGTTTGGCAGCTTTGCGAGCGGCCCGCTTCTGCCTGACCGTTTGCATGTCATCGTCTTCGTCGTGCTGTGGACGTCCGCGTTTGCTTTTACGCGGTTCATCGTCGTCATTTACCGCCCACCTCGGGCGACGCTGGACAGTTTCCTGTCTGACGTGCTGTCTTGCAGCCGACTTATCAGGTTCGGCAGCGATATTCTCTTGCTGAGAAGGCTCCTTAGGTTGCTCAAGACTGGCTGTGGCTTCCTCCCCCGTCTTTTCAACCGCCATTTTCGGCGTCTGCACCAATCTCGTCACATCAGCCGACTGTTTAGGCTCTTTCAATTCCTCATTCTGATCAGAGTGCAAGCCTTTTGACTCTCCCTTCTTCACCCCCCCTTTTCTATCCTTATTTACCACTACAGACCCAAGTTCAATCCTCCTCCTCACACCATCACCGTAATCCCCTCTCTCCTTGACGTGTTCCCTGAACCTCTGCTCAATCTCTTCATCCGTAAGGGGGACTTTTTTATCCTTGGCATCCACTTCCCCCTCCTCAACTAAGCTCTTAACCCCAGCCCCCGACCCCCAAGCCCCGGTCGAGGGGAAACTGAACCCCCCACCATCACTCTTCCCCCCGAAGACAGGTTTCTTGATGGGAACTCTGGGAGGGGGTGTCCATCGCGGTGCTGCCCTCTGCGGAGCAACCCTCTGCGAAGAATCTCTCCTGAAGGTATCGTTCCGGGGAGTATCCTTCTGTGGAGTCTCCCTCCTCGTCTGTGCATCATTCTTAGGCGAAGCATTCCCCCTCCTCTCCCCCCCCAACCCAAGTAGCTCAGCAATAGGTCTAACCCTCCTCCTTTGCGCCTGCTGTATCGCATTTTGTCTCTCCTCCTCTAATCTAAGTTTCGAGGATGTGGCAAATGACCTTTTACAGGGGAGACATATTCGTCGCATGGTCCACGAAAGTGGATGGAGGATTTTGTGCAACAGAGAGCGCAGGTTTCCTGATTGAGACTAGCGCAGTCGTGGGGACACGGATATTTTCTTTTTTTTTTTTTTTTGGGAGGGAGGGGAGGAAAGGGGGTAGACGGGACTCGGATTTTTGTGGAAGAATAATGGCAGAGAAGAAGTTCAAGAGCGAGGAGACTGTGTCATCTTCGGAGGAATCGGAAAGAGAGGATGGGGCGAGGGATGGTTCTGCCGAGTCGGAGTCTGCGCAGTCTGCCTCAGAGGCATCAGATGCAGAGTCAAAGTCGGACGCAGAATCGGACGTAGAACCAGGCGCAGACGCAGAGTCCAGCAGCAGCAACAGCAACAGCGACAGCAAACCCAAGAGCAAGAACGAAACCAAGAACGACGACAACAGCAACCCCCCCACCACGACAACTCCTCAGAAATACAGCCCCCCACAAGGCTACTCTCTCTCCACGCACACCCAACCCCCCCTCCCGGATCCCGAATCAGAGATTTATATCCTCACAGCCCCATCCTCCCTCCCCCTCTCAGAACTGACCGCCCACCTCAAGCTCCCCGCCCCTCAGAAGTTAAAGCACAATGGGAGGGAATATAACCTGCACTCTCGCGAGATACAATCTACAGTCCTCTTTCCGCTTGAGGGGGGAAGGTACGGCGAGGGGAGAACCGTCAAGGGCGGGTTGAGGATTGAGGAGAGCGTACAGTTGGTAGGCAGAAAGGATCTAGGGAGTGCTGCTGCGGCGAGTGTAGCTGAGCCGGCGGTGGAGAGGTCGAGGGAACAGCCTAGAGGGTTGAAGATGAGGTGGAGGCCACCCGGGACGGGGGAGGGGAAAAGGGGGTGGGAGAGTGAGCAGGAGGAAGAAGAAGAAAAAGAAGAAGAAGAGGAAAAGAGGGAGGAAGGATTGCAGTTTCCAAGCGCGTTGGGGGGATGTAATACCGAACTGGAGGGGAAGAAAAATAAGACGAAGAAGAGGGAGAAACATGGGGAGAAACATGAAAAGAAGAGAAAACATAAAGATGACAAGGACAGTCGGAAGATAAGAAAAATAACATAGCTCCAAATACTCGTGTCTCGTACATCTCAGTGACTAGGAAGGATTACTCACCTCTACCTCGTGATGATCAGGCCAAATCCGTCTATCCACGCTCCGCTACTGCCGTATACACCGGCAACGCTGTACCCCCTCGGTGGGATCAGCGTGTGTCTGTCCAAGGTCAGCCTAATTTCAATTGCATATGTATATAACCTACCCGGAACCACCAGTAGCATTCCCAAACATGTCACTCCTTCGTCCCGTGTTGGTCAATATCTGGATGCCGTCAATCCAAAACCCGGCTCGCACGTTGAAGCCGATAATCATCTCCCCTCTTCTGGTGTCGAGCACAAAGTCTGATCCGCCCTTCTTGCCGCCTCGCTTGCCAAAAAGCTGCTTTTCCCCATCGTCGTAGAAGAACTCCAGCCCGTCCAAGCTGTTCCCGTGATAGACGCGCACGCTGCGGAGCAGACGGGAAGGCTTCAGACACCAGCCCAGGATCAGCTCCTGCGGCTGACTACCTTGCATCTGGGAGAAGCCGAGCTGGGAACTCTTGAAACCTGGACGTCCATCCGGCAGTTTGATGCGAGTCTGCTTGGAAACGAGCTGTGAGAAGTCATCGACTTCCTTATCGCCGCCACCGCACGAAAACACTTTGATCTTCAGCTTCTTCTTGCGCTTATCAGCAGGCAAGGGCTCCTTGATCATGTCGTCGGTCAGCTGTACCTGCTTAGGGGATGCCACCGCCGGCGCTGCGTGGTCGGCGTACTCGATCCAGTGATGACACACACCGTCACCTTCGGGAAATAGCTCTATCCAGGCAATTCCCGTGGCGGCTGTGATGAGCACGTTTCCGTTCTCCACGCCCCAAACCTGCACGCTATTGTCAGGACTGGCAGGGGCATCAGACGGCAGCCGAAAGCAGGGATGATAACGGAAGCGTAGAGCGTCCAGCCGGTGCCACGAACATTCGTCTTGCGGTCGGCACAACCTCAAGCCTTCGCAGTTCCTACGCGTCGAAAAGGCTTCGCGAGAAAGAAACGACCGGTTTAAGCGAGTGTAATCGCGCAACATGATGCCCGATTCTTGATGTGGACAGCCCAGCAAATGGCCCGTCTCGTGCAGATGGGCTCCGATGCCGATATTGGCCGCTTCCCAGCTGCATCCAGCCTCGTTGCAGTCGTTGGCCACAAAGTTTGTGTCGGTCGGCGTGCAGTCGGAGAAAGCGGGCACAACCTCCTCAATGTGAGACGGATAAGAGTAGAGACAGTGAGATCCAAAAATGGCCAGCCGGATCAAATCGTCACCGCCGCCGAGAGCCGCGTGTCCGCGGATAGTGCCGACTTGCTTATCCCAATGCGAGTCCAGAAACATGCACGATACATACTGCGGATAGCCTGGTCGCGGGGCAAAGTAGGCTCGCACGGCATCTTTTGCGATGCTGAACAAATCGCCCTTTTTCTGAGCTGGCCCATACTGCTGAGCAAGATCCAAATCTTGAATTTCATTGACCGACTGCTTCAGCCTGATGATGTGAACTTTGACTTCGTTTCGCATCTGACCCGTAGTGTAATCACGCCATGAAAGAGTGCCTGGTTGCCACTCTTCTTCGTATCTATAACACCTCCGACCAAATCCGTTCTTGTTCATCTGCTCGGCGGTATAGCATTGCCAAAGATACGCCATCATCTTGAACTTTCTGACGGCTGTTGCGAGACCATTGCCTTCTCTCTGCACTCTCTGAGGCGGTGCATCAAACGTTTCTGGAGAGTCCCTCGCCAGCAGGATGCACAACTGCAAAGGAGGCGCACCGATGAGCGGGAGAAAGTTGATGTTGAACCACGAAGTATGGACAACTGGCTGATCATTTTGAGAGGGGAGCTTTGGAGAAGTAAAGTCTAGACGGATGCGATTGGGACCCGGCTGCAGATGGATCAGCGCTTTGAAATAGGAATCGCAAACGGGCCATTGCGTTTCTGGAAAGGTATTTTGGTGGTGCCAAATCGTCATCGTCCCATCGATCGGACGCTGAACATCGGCAGCTTCGCCGTATATCAAAAGCACCTTTTGGTGCACCTGAACTGTCAGTTCTGCGCCTTCCAGATACCAAAATACTCACCCACGACCCGTCGGATATGGAAAGTACCCGCGGTGCCAGGGGAGACGTCGTCATCTTGTTCACGTTCTCGGTACTCTGGTGTAAGCTATATCGGGTGGAATTGCTATTATGGTGCCACAGCCCCGAAGTTGGTCTGCTAGCTGGAGATTTCCGGCGATTGCCGTTTGAAGCTGCTGTGTTCACTGCGTTCGCGTTGAGATCCGCATGCGAGCTTTGGGTGGAAAGCGAATTGTTGTCGCTCGCGCCCTCGTTACCCGTCGAATTGGACAATGCATTTTTCCCCGAACTGTGCGTTACCTTGTGGAGTCCGCGTAGGGTTAGGTCCTTCATGAACGACGGCATCGCCAATGTCGCCGTCAGACTGGTGGCTAGCTGTGAAAGTGGCGCCGATGAGGTCAGCTCTTACTCGATTTGATCTCCGAGCCCACTCCAGCCGTTGTACGTCATCCGGAAGTTGACAGAGCTCTAATCACGTGACAACTCAATGACCGTTCGTCATTCTTTCCCTCTGGCCGTCCTTTCACATGCGACATGACGTTTCAAAGTATCACGTGACCAACATGCAAGGAGGGGTTAGCTTTGGCGGCGCGGTAGGGTTAGGACAGGCCAGCGGCACACAAACTCTAACGTGGCCAGGAAACCAAGCGCAACGACCGGATGTGGAATCGTGCGGTGTAACGTTATTGGCCGTAGCCGCCCGTCTGGCTTTGCGAAAAGACTTTTGATTAGGGGAATCCTTCCCTTCTGCACCACCATGAACGAGACACACGGGGAAGATGTGGCCAGCAAGGTGCTGAGACGGGTACAGGTGTCAAAGGTGAGACCCGACATGTTGACATCGACATTGACACGTTGCTTACGTTTGGCTCAGATTGCCCGCACTCTGCAGGACCGTCTGGCGCTGGCCAACGTCAAGATGCAAAACGGCTGGGAAAACATGAGCCTGGAGGCCATTGAGCCGCAGATCAAACGGAAACGACCAAACTCCAGCAACGAGGCATCAGACACGGCGTCAACCGTCTCAAGCAGGTTCAATTCAAGCAGCGGCATCGATTCGTCGCCGCTGACTGGGCCAATGTACTCGGACGATTTCGTACGATCGTGCAGCAGTCCGAGCAAGAGACGCAGACTGCGGCCAGCAGCTTCCTTGCCATCGTTCGACACTGCCCTCGGCCGGTCAACGAGGTGGACGAGACGGCAGACGCTAGTGCAGTCGTCGCCGTTGTCACGAGACAGACAGATTACGATGCCGCCGGCCAGCATCCTTTCCTTCATCTCCGAAGCACCAACAGCTCCGGGAAGCTCCCCTTCGCCGTCAGAGAGCGAAGATGACGATTCGGATCTACCACTTCACAGCTTTAGCCTGGCCAACAGCATCTCTTCTCCCCCTCGCACTCCCTCTCCCGACAGACGGCTACGTAAGAGCCAATCACAGTCCATTCCGTGGTCACGCACACCAAGAGGCGATGGCGATTGGTTCACATGTCAGACCAGCACACCTGGAGACGACGACACAGAACGACCTACTAGGATCACAGCACAGCCTCCATCGACTCCGCCTTGTAAGCCAACACCACTGCCTTCGAGCCACATGACACCTGGGACGACGGGTGCCGGGTTCTTGGCATTGGCACCGGCAACGCCAGGCGGACAAGTTAATTTTGCAGAGTTTGTGAACATCACACCGAGCCCAGCGCAGGTGCCATGGACTCGAACTCCCACAACATTTCGCACGCCAGCACGACGCAGGCTAAACTTCGATAACATTATCCCCCCACCACGAACATGCCGCGGGACGGGACTGGGACTCGATCTGGGTGGAGAACTTGAGTCATGATGAGACTTAGGGGGTGGGGGAGAAGAGAAGAGGGGGGATCTGTACGAGAATTTTTCGTTTGTTACATGTAGTCATGAGCCAAAATTATTTGAGACGCTAGCTGCTTCGAGACTGGGCGCTAAGCTGATCTGGGACGAGGCCAGGTGCAAGGTCAACGACAACGAAGACGCTCTGCCATGGCTACGCTGGCCGCCTGCAACACGTCGGCTGCCCTGCTGGCCATGCAGGGCACCGAGCTACCAGCGTCGGCTATAAAATTCCTCGACAAAACCCTCGTCCTCCTCCAGCAGATTCCAGGGTCAGCCATAGTAATCCGCTACATTCGCTCTTCGCACCAAAACGACCCTATCCGCACCCTTGTAGAGCTCTTCCTCTTCGTATTTGCCGTACGCTACCTGCTGGCGCCGTCATACTCGACCAAGAAAGACTCGCAGGTGTCTCTAACGGAGGATGAGATTGACGAACTTGTCGATGACTGGTCGCCGGAGCCGCTGGCCGACGAAGAGACGGAGCTCGAGCGGGCGGAGAATGAGAAGCGGCCGATCATCGTCGGACCGGCGGGACCCAAATGCAAAGTCGCCGGCAGCGGTAGCAAGGTCGTCACCAACCTGGCATCGTACAACCACTATAACTTTGCCCACAACCCAGCGCTGCAAGAGAAGGCGATTGCCGCCGTGCGAACCTACGGAGTCGGCCCATGCAGTCCACCAGGCTTCTACGGCACACAAGACGTACACATGCGCAGCGAAGCAGACATTGCCGCCCACATCGGCACGCCAGCATGCATCATCTACGCACAAGCATTCAGCACCATCTCCTCCGTCATTCCCGCATTCAGCAAGCGAGGCGACATCATCGTCGCCGACTCGAGCGTCAACTACGCGATCCGCAAAGGCCTCCAGCTCAGCCGCAGCACAGTCCGGTGGTTCTCTCACAACGACATGTCTGACTTGGAACGGGTCCTCTCACGGATCGTATCCGAAGGCCGCGGCAAAAAACTAACCCGCCGCTTCATCGTCACGGAATCCATCTTCGAAAACGTCGGCGACATGGTCGACCTCCCGCGCCTCATCGAGCTCAAATCCCGCTACAAATTCCGAATCATCCTCGACGAGACGTGGTCCTACGGCGTCATCGGCCGCACCGGCCGCGGTCTCACCGAACACTCCCACGTCGACCCCACTCAAGTTGACATGATCGTTGGTTCCCTAGCCGGGGCAATGGCCAGCGGAGGAGGTTTCTGCGCCGCATCGAAAGAAGTGGTCGAACACCAGCGTCTCTCAGCGTTAGCATACACCTTCTCCGCTGCCCTGCCCGCCTTCCTCGCAACAACGGCAAGCGAAACCGCACACCTACTCCAACAAAACCCCGCGTTGATCGAGTCCCTAGCGGAGAATATCCGTACCATGCGCGCCCAACTCGACCCGCGGAGCGAGTGGGTGAGGTGTACTTCCTGCATTGAGAACCCCGTTCTGATGCTTGTGTTGAAGGAGAGCGTCGTGCACGAGCGCAGCCTCTCCCTCAAGGAGGAGGAAAACCTCCTCAACGACGTCGTGGAGGAGTGTCTCGCTAATGGTGTTTTGGTTACGAGGTTGAAGGCCATGCCGCCCGCGCTGGGGGTGGCGGATAAGGATTTGGTTAGGGAGTGGCAGCCCCGGCCCGCGATAAAGGTTTGCGTTTCGGTTGCGTTAACGAAGAGGGAGATTGAACGTGCGGGTACGGTCATAAGACATGCGGTTACGGCGGTGTGTAGGGGGAGGAAGTGGTTACGTTGATGGGCTGGGATCATTTGGGGGTGTTGGGGTGTTGATGGTTGTATTCGTTGCGCTACAGAATCCGTTTAAACGCCTCGCTTGCCCTTTTATGCCGTGTGCAATCCCTTGCCTGTACAGTTCCCTCGCTTGTATCGTTCCCTCGCCCATTCGTGTGAACGTTAATACCTATTCCCCCCCCTCGACGATCGCGCAACCATAGCCGCCATGAAGAGCATCCACAGCAGGAACAACGTGCCAATAATCCAAAACGCAAACACGGCCTCCCATTCACTGCAAATCGAATCCTGCTCCAGCCACGCGAGGGTATTGATCGACAAGCCTTTAGCCTGCTGGTTTTCAACATATTTGTTACAAGCGTCGAGGACGCGGCCGGGGCCGAAGAGCTGAATTGCGGTTTCGATGAGGCCGGTTAGGTAGAGGACGAAGAGGATGAATGCGCCTAGGATGACGACACCGGGGAGGAGACGACCTTGAGAGATTAAGGCGAGAAGAATGATGATATAGAGGACCGTAAGCGCGCCGACGGTGATGCCAAAGGGCATGATCCAGGGAACTCCGAGCCCGAGATGCTGTTGCTGGACGAGGAAGGTGGAGTAGATCCCGATTAAGACGCCGCCGGTGGCAAGCATGATTAGCGTCCAGAGGTTGAGCTGAAGGTCCGGCCAGAAGTAGGACTGCGTTACGGCGACGCGCGAGACGCGCGAGCGGGAGTGCGTTGAGCGAGCCATGGTGGTGAGAAGGTGGTGGAGGTGGATGTTTGGAGGAGGAGGAGGAGGAGGAGAAGGAGGAGGTCGAGGTCGAGGTGTCGCTCGCGGAATGAGGTGCGCGATGTGTCGCTATGCGGAAGCGATGCGCGGTGAATGCCGAGTGGTGGTGGTGGTGGTGGTGGTGGTGGTGGTGGTGGTGGTGTGCGGTGAATATCGAGTGGTAGCGTGTTGCGCAAAGGGAGCGCAGAAGCTCTTCTAGAAACCTGCGACGCTAAAATTCGTGGCTGGAAGTCTTTAGCGTGGCGGGGTGGATGTCACACTTCCAGCCCCACGCGACCTGTAATTTGGTGACGTCATTGCGAGAGCGCGTTCGCACAGTCGAATCACCCGACGGGGTGCGAAGTGCGATAACTCGACCTTTGAGTCGTCAGTTTGTAGCAACTGAGATAGCACTCTCCTGAAAAGCTTCAATGCCAAAAAGCTTACCTCATCCCGAGGTACCTTTTCCTCTTCGTCCAATTTCCCCGCCGCCCTGAGAACGCAACGGAAAGCTCTACGTATTCTTATGACTTGAGATGTTTGGACTCTGCAGATACCACGTGGCTGACAGTCGAGTCTCCTTGCGCAATAACGTCCGCTAACAAAGTCTTTTTGCAACGGCTGTGCATTGCGCAGGGGCAAGTGAACCCTTTACAGATACCTCAGCTGTCAAAACTGTGTGCAGAATGACAGTTTATGAGGATCGTTGTCATAAACCTGACTGGCGACTATGTACATCAACAACCGTACTTGAGCTGCAAGTACTTTTCCATGCGTGAATCCGTTGTAAAAACGCCCAATGCCCATCAACGCCATGGAATGCCCGCCCAATGCTCTCTACTCGCTCATTACTATTACCCTTCTCATTCTGCCAATCGTCGAACCATGGAAATGCTGAGGATCATACTCAACAAGCCAATGGTGACGATGAGGAGCAACGTGAACCCGAACCACCCGAGCACCATTGCTGCAGTGCCGACTCCGCTTCGTACGACCCCGTTGCCGAAATCTTGTGCCACTTGTGCCGCTGCCACACTGGCTGTGTGCTGCCATAGGACGCTGACCAGGACAAAAATGCTGCTGATGAATATCAGAGCCAATGCGACCTGTGACACTGCCCGTGACGGGAACGGCTTGATGTCAATGTCTTTTCCGTAAGCATCTCGCTCTTCGTGCCAGCCTGGGAACGTCGCCAGGAGCAAGAGAGTTACGAATGCCAAGATGAGGGCGATGATTCTATAACTGTCAGTTTTTCTGCTACTGCATTTCGGCCTGATGGATACTAACATCAAGTAGGGAAACACGACGAGGTTCTTAAAGGTCTCGGCCACCCAGATCAGATTCAGAGGGTCTTGGTCAACGCTGACCTGCTGGGCCAGCAACGTGGCGTTGTCCGAACACAGAAAACTGCCGCCGTCCGGGTTCACGCAGACGCCAAAGTATCCAACGCGGACTTCCAACTGGGCCTGACCGACAATGTTGGCCAGCGCCGCACTGACGCTCGGATCGACTTGTGTCGGGTTATACGTCGGCGTGTAGCCGTTGTAGAAGAAGGATATGAGGAAGATGCTTGGAATGAGCGGCGAGGAGGAGGAGCATCCGGCAAGAAGGAGGGCTACAAGGGCGATTGTCAGTCCAGTCTTTGGTTCCCCTGGCACTCTACTCACACAATAGGATTATGGCAATGGCGATGAGGATCATCAACAGATGATGGAGGCCCAGAAACGGGATGAACCGCTGGAGAGCAACGGCATGCCGCAGCGCCATTGTCTTGCGCGTGTGGAATGTATGCGCTGGAATGCGCTCGAGGAATGCGCCGAGTCAAATGGCAGTCGCTCGGCTGTGAGAAATGTGTCAGAATCTGTCTCCGTGTGTTGGGGAAGATGCTCAGCTGCGCCCAGCGAATCCGTAGGGCAAATCAAGAGTTGGATGAAATCAGAGAGGTCGGTGTGTGGCTGGTTGTGCATCCTGTCACGTCCCCGTTGGCCCAGCGATCATGTTACAATTTGCCCCACCTGAAATTTCCCCGGTGATACCCATGACATAAACCATCACGTGATAAAGTCACATGACTCATTAGCCAGCAATGATAGCAACCAGATGGCGATAACGATGGCGGCCTCAGACCGGCCATTGAAGAAGGGGAGTGGCTGCTGTAGGGGACTAATAGCTTGCCGATAGCTTTTGGCTGACAGAAATAGACCATGTTCAAAGGCTCATGGAAGCAGCCCACCAAGATGCGGTTGAAGGCTATACCAAAATCGTGAAGGCTTTGAAGGCTGGGCCTGGAATAGCTACACAGACGTACAGGGTCCCTCAAACCCAAGAAGTCCGCATTTCCATCCAACCGTCCTACATTTGTCTCCAATGCGGCCACGTAAGCAAAAATCGCGAAAGGCACATTAAGCAGCACCCTTTCGGTAGAATTTTCTCTTGGATATAACAATTGGCATACTAACCAACATGAACAGCGATCGAGTCTACGGAAGGGCTGGTGTACTGTTATGATTGTCACGATTTCGTCTACCACAGGGAATTCGAAGAGATTCGCACTGGGGGGAGGGTGAAAAGTGCACGAGTAAACGCCGAGGAGGAGCAGATGATATCCTCACACACTTCCAAACTGCCATGTTCAGCCGTCGGTCTCCGTGGGCTGTACAATATGGGCCAAACATGCTTCATGTCTGTGATCCTACAAGCCTTGCTTCACAACCCTCTAATTCGGGCTTATTACTTGGCTGAAGGCCACAAAAGCTCGGAATGCGAGCGAGAAACTTGCACCGCCTGTGCATTGGACGACATGTTTACGCAGTTCTACGGCGACGAGAAGCACGAAGGCTACGGCGCTGTGAATATGCTACAAGCTAGCTGGAAAGGCGACGGCGGCCTGGCCGGATACAGCCAGCAAGACGCTCATGAATATCTGGGTTTCATCTTGAACAGCCTCCACGGGGCACTGACTGAAGGCGATGAGGAAAACACATCAAATCGCGACTGCCATTGTGCTATCCACCAAACCTTTGGAGGACTTCTCAGAAGCACAGTTACTTGTGCAGACTGCGGTGCTGTTAATAGCACCGTGGATCCGTTCATGGACCTTTCACTCGACCTTAAACTGGCCCCTTTGAATTTTAAGAAGAAAAAGCTCCCCGCCACTCAGCAGACGGTCAAGGAAATCCTCCCTCTAGATCTAGCCGACTGTCTCGGCCGCTTCACCGGAGCAGAGACTCTTGGACGAGAGAGCGAATACAAATGTCGCAGTTGCGCATCCGCATCTGGCGCGAAGAAGCATTTGGAAATCGAACGCGTACCGCTTGTGCTTCCTATCCATCTAAAACGGTTCTCACACAGTCGATCGCTTAAAGAAAGCAAAAAAATCGATTCAAAAGTCAGGTTTCCTCTCAATCTCGACATTGCGCCTTATGTCGTTGGCGGGACCCTGGACTCTTTTAGTGCTGCTGATCAAGGTTTGCAGTACACCCTCAGCAGTGTCATAGTGCACAAGGGTAAGATGGACAGCGGTCACTACATTTCGTACGCTAGACAGGGACCGCACGAATGGTTCCGGTTTGACGATAGCATGGTGGTCGAGGTTGATGAGAGGGAGGTTCTCGGAGCGGAAGCTTATATGCTCTTCTACGTCAATGTTGCTCCTCCGATTGAGCAGTGATTGCATTGGTTTGTTTGAAGTTTACAATCAATAGTTTGTCACTCGGTTCTGGACAGCTTTCAAATTCTTCCGCCTCGAAGCCTGTCTCCCATCTGCTGACTCTCTGTGCTTAGTGTTAAACCATCGGCTGCCTGATCGAACAACTATGGGTCAACAGGAAGTCAAATTTGCAACATCATATGCCTCATCGGGTAAGGGCTCCCAGCATTCTGGAATCCCATGAAGGAGGCATCCGATCCACCCCGATGGAAACATCCACGCAATCAGCCTGGACGCACTGTCTCGCCCGCCACAGTGGAGAAAAACCAAGCAACCTGTAATCTTTTCAAGGAGAAAACCGGCCCAGTCCATCTCACTGTCATGTCCAGTACCATTCTCCCACCACATCTCCCATCCCTCCAAGATGGCAAGGCACAACAACACGGCTGAAAAGCAAAGCACCTCAACCTCCCTCGAAAACGGCAACCTCTTCCAAAACGGAAATCTAATCTACCAACCCGCGCCCACCTCCGACCCGCGAGACCCTCTCAACCTTCCCTTCGGACGAAAATGCCTCAGCATAGCGCTCCTCTGCCTCTTCGGTGCGTTAGCAGCCGCCGCGGAGGTGATTCTGGGCGGGCTCCTCCCCGTCTTCGTATTACAATACGCAGGCCAGAACCCCTCAGAAGTCCTCCTCGCGCTCTCCAATATCGGAGGCCTCCCGGAAGGGGAGCAGCCTCTCTCCTCGTTGGAAAAACTCTCAAAAGCAAACGGCGGCCTGCCGCTATGGCAGGTGTATCTCCTCGCTTCGCTGCCGGTGTTGATGATGGGGTTGTGTAACCTCCTTTTCATACCCATTTCAATCGCAGTCGGGAGGAGGCCGGTTATGCTGTCTTGCGGTGTGTTGGCTATTGTTGGGGCCGTTTGGGCGGGTTTCAGCCAGAGTCTGCCTTCGCATCTGGGCGCGAGGTGTGTTCAGGCGCTTGGGGCGGGGACGGTGGAAAGTCTCATCCCTTTCATTATCCAGGATTTGGTATTCGTGCACCAGAGGAATACTTGGATCTCGACGATTTTCGCTACGCAGGGTGTTGTTATCGTTGCGTTGGGGGCGGCGGTGCCGCATGTGATTCTCTACTTGGGTTGGAGGTATGCGTATTGGATCACGGCGATCGCGGCGCTGGTGTTATTGATGGGAGTGTTCTTCACCCTGCCGGAGACGAGGTGGGCTCGGAGTATAGCTGAGATGGGTGAGTTGGTAGTCAACCCTTTCAAGCTTGCCTATTGACAGACTTTTTGTAGATGGAATCCCAAGGGAAGAAGACAAAGACGCACCTCCATACCCCCAAAGAACCCTCAAACACGACCTTGCCCTCTTCCACGGAGATCTGTCCTGGAAACTAGGCTGGGAAGCACTCGTCTCAATCCTCCAAACCTTCTTCTACCCCCAAGTCCTCTTTATTACACTCCTAAACAGCATCATGATCGGCGCAACCTTCGCAGCAACATACACCCTCAGCCCAGCACTACTAACCCACCCATGGTCCTGGAAATTCAGCCAGTTAGGCTACAGCCTCCTCCCGGGCCTCATCGCAGCGTTAGCAGTCGCAGCAGTAACCGGCAAAGCCGCCGACATGCTCGCCAATCTCGCCGCCAAACGTCGCGGCCGCCGCGTCCCGGAGAACCAGCTCATCAACCTCGTCCTACCCACGGTGAGCGGGATCGTGGGATCCACCATCTTTGGGGTCTCCGGAAGCCGCGCAGGGGAGTACCACTGGGGCATCTTCCTCCTCGGAATGGGCCTCCTGGTATTCGCTTTTCTAGGAACAAGCACCGTCGGCGCAGTGTACGTATTGGAAGTGTACCCCCGCCTCGCGGGTGCGGCGTTGGCGAATATCGCCTCCTTCCGCTGCCTCGTGGCATTCATCCTCTCGTTCCGAATATCAGAATGGGTGCTCGAGATGGGATACTTACACTCCATGCTAATCTACACATCCCTCATGTCCGCTTTCGCGCTCATGATCCCGGTGCTATACATCTACGGACCAGCGTGGAGGAAAAAATGGCCGGGTTACTGTTCGTAGCTAAGCTATTCTAACCATCTCTTTTTGAATTTGACGCGAAACCCAGCTCTCTTGACGAACCAATTGTTCACGCACTTCCCTTCACTCACCATCTCGAGGTCGTAACTCCTCATAAGGGTTGGTACGAGTTTATAGATTTCTAACAGGCTGACATGTCGTCCGAGACATGTCCTCCCCCCTGCTCCGAATTGGAACATGGCTGCTTTCATTTTATTTAGTTGTGTGGGTGGGACGTCGAGCCAGCGTTCCGGACGAAAGGAATCGACGTCTTCCCCGAAGACTTCCGGACGGCGGTGCAGGACCCACGCGTTGCAGCCTACGATCGTCCCCCCCGGTATGAATGTACCGTTGATGTCTGCTCCGCAGGGGGGAACGATCCGTTCGAGAGTGAGCCCCGCGGCGGGGTGGAGGCGGAAGGATTCGCGGATTACCGCGTCGAGGTAGGTGAGGGATTGGGCTTGGGACCAGGAGACTATATGGGAGGTTGGGGTTGAGTCGAGTTCATGCTGGAGTTTGGTGTAGCAATTTGAGTGTTTGAGGAGGTGGTAGAATACTGCGCAGAGGGAGATGGCGGTTGTTTCGGAGCCAGCGAAAATCATGCTTGTGCAGGAGGCCAGGACTTGGGAGTCGGTCATGATTGTTGGGTGGGCGTGTTGCGCCGAGTGGAATTTCGAGAGGAGGTCTCGTTGAGAGGAGGAGGGCTGCTTCGCGGCTCGCTCTGATTCCCGTTCGAGAGCAAAGCGCGTGATGGCAAAGACGGTTGTGCTGATTCCAAGTTTCTGGAGGTAGAGACGGAGTGGGTTCTTCAGCCAGATTTTGTCTAGCCAAGGCATTTGGCCCACGGGGCTTGCGTAGGCGAGGAATTTTCCTAGGAAAGAGATGATTCCATCAACGTCCTCACCTCGCTCGAGGAAGCCGATTCGCTTGCTCCAGGTTAGTTCGCCGACGACGTCAAAGGCAAAGTACTGCATCCAGGTTGAGAGGTCGCATTCGGCACCAGTGGATGCGTACCGTCGATCGGTCTCGCGCATGAAAACTTTCAGCGTTGAGTCTACGAGAGACTCGTATTGGACGATGGTTGTCATGCTAAAGGCTGCGTTGATGCAGCGTTTGTACCGCGCGTGGTAGGCTTCGTCTTGCGTGCTGAATAAAGACTGAAGCCGTTCACCCTTGGATACTGCCTGTTGCACGGGATAAAAATCCGACTTGATCATGCCCTTGTTGAGGCCGTAGATGGAGGGAATGCATGCTGGGTCGGCAAAAGAGAGTGCATTTGGGCCCAGTCGGACTATATCGCCGTGCTTTCTGTGTAGCGCCACATGAATTTGCTCTGTTTGTCGTCCTAGAGCACTGAAGAACCGCCATAGGTTTGTGTATCCGGCTAGAGCTGGACCGGGGTACTGTGAGAGTCCCTTGTTTCGTTTGTTAACAATAAGATGGACAACAAGCAGAGCTGCTACCACAATCAACCAGATTATCAATGTCATGATGATGTCTTGAATCGTTGCATGTTGAACTACTTTGGCCCACAAGTGAGGGGATGTCCTCCCCCCCGGCGGTTGTGCAAGGCCGCAGAAGTACATGCAGGGCTAAATATAAATCACTCCTCTTCGCTAATTTCTTCTTCCTCCTCTGCCCTCTGTGCCTCTTCCAGCGCAGCCGCGAGTTGGGCGCCGAGATCATCACCGTCTGAGTCCGGCTCGGCAATGGCAGCCGCGGGCAGCTCTTCAACATCTCCGTCGTCATCATCAGCAGGCTCCTCGTCAACATCGATGACTTCTTCTTCCCGCTTTGGAAGCACTAGAGGCGCTGGGTTGGCAGCCCCATCCGACTTGTTTAACAAAGGGGGTCTTCTTTCCTCCTCAGGCGTGGGATTGTCCAGTATAAGCTCCCCAAAGTCTGAGCCCGCGGCGTCGACACTGGTTGGCGTATCCGCGCGGGACTTTGGCTGCGGAGTCGGTTCCTTGGCGCTGAATTCTTTCTTTTCTACTGTCGCTTTAGCAGATCCAGATGCTGTAGGTCTTGGCTCGGCCGACTTTGGCTTGCCGCCGGATGGCGCTTTCCTCGTCCCGTTGGCCGGTCTCGCTTTCGCCGCTCCTTTTGCTTCCGTAGTCTTCTTCTCCGTGACAGTCGTCTTTGGCTTCTTTTTGACGCTCTCGTCTGCAGATACAGGTGCCTTCCGCTTCCTATCCAGAGGCAGCGTCTTTGCAGCGGCGGGCCTTGATGGCGCTTCAACCGGCTTGCTGTCGGGCTTCAATGCGCCTATCGCCGGGCTGGCCTGCGTTTTGACAGCCGGTGCAGCCTCCTCCTGCAGATAGTGTCGATAGTCATACGGGTTGTCTGCGTCCGGCCCACTGGCTCCCCTCATGTCTGCAGCCGTAATGTGCGCATGCTGCTTCTGCGTCTCGTCCGGCCCAGCTTGAGGCGTAGACTGCAGATTCCACACAAACCGTCCGTCCAGTTTTTCCAACACGGCAGTCCTCGTCTTTCCCTCTCCCTGGAACGTCAATACGTATCCGCCTTCGTCTCCCCCCACCTCCTCGCCGGTCCAGCGCCACACATTGCTCGTTCCACCTTCGTCAATGCTCAGCAAGCTCCCCGTCTGTTCGCGCAAAACAGTGCCCTTGGAGTCCGGTCGCAACTGCGGCTTGTGGTTGTAACAAAGGCTGATGTAGCGTCGAGCCCCGTCGGGCTTGAGTATGCTATCACCCAGGCGGATAGGCACGCCGCCGGGCGCTTCTAGATCAAGCTGGATTGACACTGCGGCAACCATGGTGCTGATGTTTGACAAAATTAGCCTGGTCAAGGGTATAAGGGTCAAAACGTGACACACAAGACGTATGGGGCAATCACACAATGCACGTGATGAGTCATGGAAACAAAGACGGAAAGCTTTTCATCCGAGCCTAGAACGCTATCTAAACGTACCACATGGTACCACGAATGCCTCCCTGGTTCGGCATGACCATCAGCTTCTCAGCGTCTTGCGGGGCCTGCGACGACGGTCCAGACGGTTCCTCATTGCGAATTTCAGACGTTCCGCCACTCCACTTCGGATCGTGCGGGACCGCCCGGTTCGAGGCAATGTGAGCATAATAGATAGCAGGATGCTGCGAGATGGGAGTCGTCGCCCGAATATACTGGTAGCAGTGCTCATAGATCATCGTCTGGATGTCTTCATTCGACATCCTCGTCTCGTTCAGCAGCACATGGTAGTGCATGGGGCGAGCCGTGCCCTTGATGGCGGCGTGCGAGCACAGATAGAAGTCGTTCTCGTATGGATGAGTTACGCCCGACTCGACCAACGTTCCAGGAAGAGGGTTTCCATTGCGATCACCCCTTTCAGGGAAGAAGCGAACGTGGTGGCGCTTGGATCCGACAATCACCAGGAATTGGGGCATTACACCCTGGTTGGCGCTCTTCAACAGCGCCTTCATGTCGTGAACCTCAGAGTCCAGCACTTGCTGGTACTGGCCCTCAGAAACGCCATCACGGAAGTAGATGATCGTTTGGGGGAAGCGGCCTCCACCGCAATTCTGCATCCATTCCTGAATCAATGGTTTGACCATGCCATTGATGTTTTCCGTCGTGATCATTTCCTGGCGGTAGCCATTGGTCTCGCACGTAGCAGCATAACGCAGCGCAAGCTTATCCACCGAACACGTCATGGCAGCCATCGAGGGGGCCTGCGAACCGGGGGCCGCGTGCGACACGTCTGCACCGATGATGACTGTCGGGGTAGGGAACAGTCCAGTTGGGCCTCCGGACTTTGGTCCAATGGCGCGGGCAGACGAACCACCGAGCTTGGCATTGACCTTCATGCACACATTAGAGATGTACTGGCCCTGGGCCTTTTGGGCATGGGCGTACTGGACGCATTGAGATACCACGCCATAGCGGCAGTCGCAAGACCGCTTGATACGACCGTAGTTACCACTGTCCTTGTCTGGTAAGATGAAGAATAGGAGCTGCGGCCGGTACTGAGCTTGATTCCCGGCCGCGTTCCAGGCTTCAGTTACCATTCCTCCGACGTCCTCGCCCGTCCCAATGGTGATCTTCGGGTTTTTGTTCTCAATGTTCCCACCATGGCCTTGGTACACGCGTACGAATTCGCGAACAAAGTTGTTTACGACAGAGGTGTCTGGCTTTCCGCCTCGGCGTCCTGAAAGGACGCAAACGGCCCAGGATTTGAGAGGGGCAGCGTTGCCCTGGAGGAATTTCTTCCCCTTGAGATCCCAGCGTCCGGATGTACGTGGGTCAGCAACGCCAACGCCATACTGAACCTTGGGAGTCGTGATGAGACGGGCGTCAACCGTTGTACGCTGCGGCGCAATTTTCACGTTGAAGCTGTTCAGGACCGGATCATTGGCCCAATCCAGCATCTTTAGGCCGTGCTGGATCGATTGCCAGCGTTCCGGTGGCGCAGTCACCGCAAACTTGATCATGGCGGCGGTTTGGCGTTCATTGATCTTGAAAGGGTAGCGCTGGTTCTCTTTGATCAGGAGAACCTCCATGGGCAGCACAGGCCCATTCTTGCCCGTCATCTTTATGAGAGGCAGATCCGGGAACTGCAACCGGATGCCGTACTGGCTGGAGAAGTAGTTAAATATGGAAATTTGTTGTCCATCCTTTTCAAACTTGTGATCGCGAGCATTTTGGAACAGAACACGCTCGATCACGTATTCATCTGCTTGCGGTCTGTTGCGGTGACGGGCATACACACGCAGGCGTTTGAAGCGCTTACGAATGGCATCTCCAACCTTGCTTCTCTCGCCCTGGCGGAGTGAATAAGTCAAATCATTGACGTCGCGACGATCCGTGAGCTGGACCGCGGCAATATGAAGAGGCTGGCTGATCCAGAATGTTCCGTTGGCGACATCGACAATGATCGACAGTCGAGCCGGGGCCTGATTATTGCCATGAGTGATACGTAGAGACTGGTACACACCCTTGAACGCCTCAACGCCACCGTTAAGGTTGTAACGCTGCTGACCACGGGCGAAGAAGCTGCGCTTGATGGACGAATATTTCTGCGACGGCGTCTCACGCAGCATGTGGTCGAAGAAGTTGATCGACTCCAGGATTGAGTTATCAAAGTCACACTGGTGGTTGAGGTATCCCTGGAGAATTTGGAAACTAATGGGGTTTGTCGGTTTGATGACGCAGTGGTGGACATTGGGCTTGCCCTCGCGAGGCTTGCGTCCTTCCTCCTTATCGAGATCGACCTCCACGCGCATCTCGCGCTGAAGGGGGTTGGCGGACCAGGCGAGCTTGTTGCCATCAAAGATGGTGTTGGCGCCCACAACTTCCTGAACGGCCTTGGAGTTCCACACGCGCTTAATCAAGCCACGTTTCTCGCTGCCACTGTTGACCGTGACATCGAACTGATAGACCTGTTTCGTGGGGAAGTTTGTAACTTCAAACGCGTTCAGGCCAACCTTGCAAGGCTGACCGAGCTGAGACGGCTTCGGGCGAGCAGGGACCAAGTGGGAGTTATTGTACCCACGAACCGTGGACCAGGCGCTGACGCCGAGGTCCAAGTTCTTGGCCGTAATGTTGTGGGGATTGGCGTTACCATGTCTCTGCGGGCGCTGGCCCTGGCCCGCGTTGTCGGCGGCACCGTCGTAACTGACTACCTTGGCCTGGCTATTAGTGGCATCAGCGGCCGGAGCGTCAGCGATGGGCGCTTTAAACGCCGCCACCTGGGCAGCACGTCCTGCGGGCATGACGGAGGTATCGGGCTGGAGAGCGAGTGAGTAAAGGATGTGAGGAGGTGAGGAGGTGAGGAGGAGGTGGTGGTGGTAGTAGTAGTGGTGGGGTAGGTGGGAGGTGAGGAGAAAATAACGTTACTTTGTGCAATTCCAGTAAAAAAATATAATGTAACGTACCGTACCGGAAATACGCGGCGGGGTTGTTGTTTGGAGGTCACAAACAACCTTCAATGTATGGCGAACGAGATGGTGGCGTGAAAGACAAAGGGTTGTGCGTGCGTGAGAGTGTGAAGAAAAGAGAAGAAGAACAGAGCTGAAGGCGAAGTTGCAGACGCCTGAACAATGTTTTACTTGCCGCCCAAACTCGCAAGGGGCTACATGCACCCCCACAATAGATGAGACAATGAAGACCAAACGGCATGGATGAGAAGATAGATCAATGGATGCGTGAAGCTGCTTGCATATGATGCGGTGTCTACATAACAATCGCTTCATTATCACCAACGCATGCTTAATATCATGCTGGCGTTTGGGGATTAGGTCCTAACTCGAGGCAAGACTTTCACGCCTCAACATAGGGGATTTCCAAGCAGGGCGGTAACTTTCCGCGCGGCTGGCTACCGCACTGCCTTGATGATGACAAGACGACCAGTCTGCGAGAGGCCGAGATGGCATCGTCCCGCTGGCACCAACGACTTTAGGATTTGTCATTACGGAACCAACGCCAACTCATTCACCACTGAGTTGTTGGTTCAGCTCTTCAAACTTTGAGCGTTAAGCTAAGCAGCAAGAGGGTATGGAGATTTATATTACATAATTATCGCCATAGGATACAATAGATGGCATCACTTTCGCCTGCCTAGTTAGATGTATTGATGGTATTATCATCCGGCCCATTTCAGCCCGTTGCACTGCAAAGCCATGCGCATAGGCCTTGAGAACTGGCCATGGGCTCTTTTGGGTCGATTTTGCACAGGAAGAGCATATTGGGAACCGCTTTGACGTCAATACTAAGAAAAGTCACGTTGTTCGTGAGCATCTTCATCTGATAGAGCAACTCATGGTTGCCGTGAAACCACCACCGGTGAGTGCGTTTGCGTGATAGCTAAGCGGGTAATGTGCAATTACTAGCTTTTGGATGGAAGCTGCGCAACGGCATGACAGGTATCTCCCGCTTGAGCTAGAAAATCAACGGAGGAAGGTGTTTTGGAGTAGAACAGGTCTAGCGGGTTATAAGGCGGTCAGCTCGTGGCTAACATTGTCTCCATGACCGTCTGCCCAATCCACGGAATGGAAGGTTTAGACTCGTTCAGGCATCATATCATGGACGGCTCGCAGGAGGAAAAGAGATCATCTGTCGTAGCCGTCATAATGACCTGTCTAGAGTGAACTAACCCAGTCCGTTGCTGGAGCTCAACCAACCTATGGCGTACAACTGAAGATAACCAAACTTAGCAATGCATCGCGCGATAGTATGACATCTGCTCTATCCAGTTAGCCCATTTTCAACCGTTCATAAGCTTCACGGCGCATATTTGCGGTTAATCGACCAGTACAGGCCACAGTGCAGTCCGCTGCATACATGCCATCGCCAGCTGAGTCCGTGGGGGACACTGAGCCACCGGGAACGTTCTTGCAATATTGCCTCCAGAATTAAACAGGGTAGGCCACTGCATACGAGTCTCAACACATATGTTGAATGGTGCTCTTGACAGCAATTGGCTTGCCATGACAGCAGCTGCAATTAAATAACGGCCGATATTCGTCTCGACCTTGAAACCATGCAATGGAGGCGCAATATATTTGGTGGGCTGTACCAACATCTCACTGGAACATTATCAATGGTCGCCGATCATGAGGGAGAATTGAACGATCAGGGACAGAAGGCACTCAAGCAGAGAAGTGATCTCCACGGCGATCTCCTTATGGTTGTTGCATCTGGAATATTTGCTCTCCGATATGTCAGTCTCGTGCATGAAATGGAGGGCATTATAGTGCACGCATTGCACGTTCCTGGAGCCTTAGATGACAATCTCATAGGAAATCCGAGCCCTGTATTCCTGGCGGTTCAAGGTTTTCTCCCGCCGCCTGTATCGCCCATTAAGATCACGCTGACTTCGGCGGTTGCACGACTGGTGGAAACCACGACCAGGCCTGACAAACTCGCTTTCGGGCTGGAGGCGGCGGACCCTGGGGCAGCGGTGGCACGTCGGGAAATCTTCAGCGACGGGTGTTTGCGGATGTAGAGGGGACACGCGAGCGGCGATGATCGAAACAGTACGGCATGTTTCAGAAAGGAAAGGAGAGCTGTCGCATTGAGCACCACGAGATGAGGCGACGTTTAGGTCACGGACATCTTGCAGACGACTGCTCCATAAATATTAGACGTGGGATCGGTTAGGTAGCTTATACCCTGACGGCGGGGTTTAATCCCGCCGTCTAACGCCCAATAGGGATATATATAGACTTACTTAAAAAAAAAAAGACGTGCTTACCAAAAGGTAAAGATCGCCATTCCAGCACACGCCTAATGCGTCTAAGCAGGCATCAGACAAACGCTTCCAAAAGTGACCTTCACGTGAAATTCTCGATCTCTCCGCATATGGATGATACCAAAGTAAAGCGTCACGCGATTATGGTAGCATGGAGGAGACGCTGGCTATTGGTTTCCTTCTGGACTAGGCTATCATTGTATTCTACAAACCCATTCAAAAAAAAAAAAAAAAACTCCTAGTTGCCATGCCGGCCGAGGTACATTTGAGAAAACTGCTGGGCCGACATTTTGCCCATCACAGGCATCGCCGACCGTAACCTTTCCACATCTATGTCTCTCATTAGGCCCACCATCCGCTGAGCATCAAACTGCCTTGAATGATAGTCCCGCGCAGAGGGAAGCATCTGTAAGAACAACATGACTTCCTGCGGCAAGCGAGGTGGTAGGGGAGGCGCCGGCACAGGCTGTGGTGCTCCAGCCGGAATATATGACTTGGTAATGAACGCTGAGCCACTGCTGCCCGCGTTGGTGATGAGTGTTCCGCCACCTGTACTGGTAGTTGCTCCTCCGCTGTTTGCAATTTTCCGCCCAGCCGCGCCTTTGAGGGGAGGGCTATCGGTGCGCAAGAATTTCCGGCTGCGGCCCGACTCTTCTTCGTCCTCTTCCAGGCGCCTTTTCGGACTGGCAATGTACGGTCCATTTGGACCCAGTTGCAATTTGCCCTCCGGTGCTGTCTCCGCCATCGGCTCGGCAGCTATGGCCACTGTTGGCTTCGTCCTCTCCTGCTGTGGGCTAATTGCGACTTCGTCAAGTATTACATCAAACGTCTCTGAGCGGAACCGGTGGCAGAATCGTAAGAGTTCCGGCTCGTCAGGAAACATGTCCCGCATTCGCTTTTCCAGCTGCTGCATCTGCAAAAGGTCGCCATACTCGGCCTCGTACCTGTGCATAAAACCGAGAAGCGGTCGACTCTTGGCACGTCGCTGTTCTTCGTCCAGCGGACTGTCTTTGATTTTAGCCATCGTCTTCTCAAACACGACGCGGGCATTTGTGATATCGTAGCTGTGTACGAGGTGCTGCATGTATTCCAGCGCAAACACTTCGTCTGTGGGGAACAGTTTAAGGCCACGCTCGAAGATCTTGTTGCAGGTGGCAGTGTCTTTAAAGCAGTACCGCTCGATGAGGGCAGCAGCAATGTAGACGTCGCGCGTCAACTGGCCCCTCGGCCTAGACTCTGCAAAGACACCACGTGCGCCCTTGAGAGGCCTCCCGGGCACGCCCTGGCCCTGCACACGCGCAAAAGCTCGCATCTTGGCGATCCAGACTTGCGAAATCAGGCGCCTGATCGTCTCCGCCCGTGTTTTGTAGGCATCGCGTACGCTGGTCTTCTCAGCTTCTAGTTTTTCCTCTTTGGTCTTCGCACGGGGGGCATCTTCGTCGTCGTTGTTGCCCCTGGTGATTTCTTCTGTGTCTTCCTCTGGGGACAGCTTGGCAGCATGATCCTCGACTTCTTGTAGCGCCTGCTTCTCGCGCTCTGCGAGCTTGTCCCGCAGTGCATAAAGAGCCTTGTGGCAGAACTCAAATGGTACGTTCAGCTTCTCTCCATTGTCGATGGCGATCTGATTGGTTGAATTTGGTGCCAGACCCTGTTCGATTCGATCAGCCTTCTTCAGCGCAAGCAGCACAGATTCCGGGTTGGCTGAGATTCCAGAGTCCAAGAAGCTCTCTCCTTGTGCAGTCAGCTCGTCGCCTCTAACATCTTTGGCTGCTTCATCAAAGCACCACTGCGCGGCTTCGACCCAGATGGCAGGATAAAAGCGGAGGTGCATACATGCTTGCTTATAGACGTATAGCACACGCTGGCGATAGAGTGCCAGCTCGTCATCCTGCAACACCAGCGGATCTCCACGTTCCCATTCGATCCAGCGTTCCCACAATTTGACCTGGGTCTGAAAGGCCTCATCGCCCTCGCAACCGTGCAGAGGAGGTAGGACGGGCAAACTGCCGCGGTTTATTCCTTTGACGATTTCTTCCTGCTGGTTTCGTGCCGTCTTGGCTTGCACATAATGGGGGCTCTGCTCGTTGAGGGCCTTGCGTCCGTTGGCCTTGTTTAGGCTCATCTCAAAGGCGTCGTAGTCTTTCCAGAGTCGAATCAGTTCAGATGTTGGTACTCTGATGGCGCGCTGATACGCGGCTCTGATCAGATCGGCCTTTTGTAGGTCTTCCCAGCGCTCGCCGCCCACGGTGCCCCGAGCAGACTTGTGAAAATCAATGTATTCGCGCCAGAGAGTCCCCGCATCTGGATCGATGCCGACCGTGTTCAACACCGCTTCAAAGGCTCGTAGCACCACGCCGCGACTCTGGTTGGTAGGGTCGGAGATGATGGGGAAGATGCGGCGCACATGGTCCAGATAAAGGCTCCAGAGCTCTACGTCTGGCACCTGCGGCAAGGCTCGGGTGAACACAGCCTCGACTTGCTGTCTGTTGTTGGAAAGCGTGCGCGCATACTTGATCCAGAGCATGGGAGCAATAGGAAAGACCTCCAGCATGCGTTCAAACACTGCCTTCATCTTGTCCGGCTGGTCCTTGTCCTTGTAGTGAGCCAATAGCTCAAGCCACGCGGCAGTGTCGCCCTTGGGGTCATCCTTAATGCGATCCTCCAGGCGGCCGACTTTGTCGTGCGGCAGTCTCTGGGTTGCAACTGATAGCTCAGTGTCTATGTGTGCATTGACTTCGTCCGGCTGCACTGGGTGCGGGTGACTGTCAGGGGCTAAGGCATGGGAGGGTTCCTTACTCTCTTGGCGTACGACTGGATCATTACTCTCTTGATGCACCGCTGGGTCCTTACTCTCTTGACGCACTGTTAAATCTGGGAGGGCACGGGACGCGGAGTCAACAGGAAGTGCAGAGAAGGAGTGGTCAGTACTGGCAGCATCTGAAGCTGCGCCGGGGAGTTGTGCGGGTTCGCTAGCTATGGAAATATCCTGGACGGCGCCTGCTCTACCCGCCTGCAACGGGGAAGCCGGCTCCGTATCCTGATCTTCAACATCGCTATCGTTCATGATGAAGCCGGCGGTCATCTTGGGCGCGCTCGACTGCTCTGCGTTGTGCGCAAATGACGCGGGCTCATAATCTTCGTCATCGCCAGCTTCTGGCATCGTCATATGGAAGGCGCTCTGTTGCGCTACGTCCACGTCATATTGGATGATTGCGGCGGGGTTATAGGCCGCCATGGTTGCGCGGCTGACCTCGGCGCGCCGAGGATAGTGTGTTCGCCTAAGAGGTCTCTCGGCTTGTACAGAATGAAAAAGCAGTGCTGATGTATCCGAATGTTATATTTTGGCAATTGCGCGTGTGTGGGAGAGAGAGTGATGTTGTTGCATGGAAACAAAGACTGGGACTGATACGCGTCAAGATTCACTGAAGTGAAGTTGCGCCGCACGCGGCCCGACGGGTCGTCCCGGCCCCGCACCGTTACGTCACGTGCTGCATGTGCAACTTTCTTTCCGTTTTCGGACAGCAAACGTCAGCACGTCGTTCCTGAGAAGGTCAGACAGACTGTCGAATTGCTGTAGCCTTTGAATTGCCATGTCCTCGGGTCCGGGATGGAGCTCCGTACGAGTCCCACCGTTCTTCCGTCGATTGCTCAAGTTTACGTCAATGGACTTTGAAACTGTACGAAGCTTTCGTTGATAAGGCTATCATGTTTTAATGCTGAAACTGATCAGGCTGTGTGGGAGATGACACAACTTATTGCTGCTCCGAAGAAAGTATTCCGCAACATCTATTACCATGTAAGACCTGGCCCTTACCCTTGTGTGGCCTCGCTGATGTCAATACAGAAACGTAAAAATGGCCATCTGGTCTATCCAAGCCTTTTTAACGCTAACATTGGACCCAGAGACGAAGAACTCGTATCACCGTGCTGACCCGGCGTTTACCTATCTCTTACTCCTCTTCTATCTACTCTCAGGCCTTGCCTGGGGCCTAGCTTACGCCGGTGGTTTCGGTCAAACAGCAAGGATCGCTTTTGTCTTTGGGTTCGGTCATTTCCTTGGCGCGGCGCTCTTAGTCTCAATTTTCATGTATTTTCTGGTCGGCCGAGTGTTGGGCAAGCGGCGACAGGGCCTATTTGGTCCTCCCAGCCGAGATCAAGAGTTGCTTGAATTCGGGTACTGCTACGATGTAAAAATACCCTGCTGGTGTATCTAGGTGATTGTGCTGACCTTTTCTTCCTAGGTCTCCATCCGCGCCTTTTTCCCAGTGTGGTTCTTTTTATATGTCCTGCAGTTCCTCCTCATGCCGCTTATTGCGCAGGACTACTGGGTTTCAAACTTTTTTGGCAACACAATGTACCTTGCTGCGCAAAGCTATTATTTCGTTGTCACGTTTTTGGGCTACAATGGTACGAGTTGGCCCACCAAAACGTTATATACTCTTACTTTGGCTAACTCGCATTCTAGCTCTACCGCTCCTTCGTCGAACAGAGGTTCTTCTTACTCCCATACCCGTTCTTGCGATTATATGGTTCATCAGCATCTTCACTTTCGATTGTGCGACCAACCTGGCACCTGTATTATGGTGCGGCGTGGACTTGAGAAAGCCCGTCTAGGTTCTTGTCTCTCTAATGTAAAGTCAGGGGTTTAACAGCTGATAAGTTTAATAGACATGGCGTTTCGGGTCATTTTCATGATGCATGTATGAAATTTGTTACAATCGAGTGTGAATGTAGGTAGTAGAATGAAAGTCCAAGTCCGCCAACCTTCAAGGCTGTAAATCGCGTACAGTCTGAAACAAGGCCGTTAAGAAGGTAAATAGGAATAAATAGTGGGGCATTCAGGCACCTTCATCAGACATCATGGATCGATCCGACCCGAGATTACGCGGAAATGCTAATGTAGTCCCAGTTGATCTTCCTCAAACAGAAACTTTCAATGATTCACAGGGTCGGGCCGGTCCTTGAAGTCTGGTTGATGCCTGAAAGCCCCACAATTTATCCCTATTTACTTTCTTAACGGCCCTGGCCTGAAATTCAGACTTGAATCGATGACCGGAGCTAAATGCCTTGTTGCTGTGGCAACGAGTGTGCGTCAGTGCAAAGGTCAAGTACAACAACCACATCTTAACCTTCCCCTGATACGATAGACACATGGCACGGCTTAGAGTCAAGTCTCATTGCAAAGATGGAGAGGAATATGCAATCGAATCAACCGATCTTCATGAGAATAACGAAGAATGCAACAGTTACAAGAAGTCTACCATCAGGCGCACATCGCCACGCAAACCTGCTACGAATGTATACAGCTATGATCAACTTGAACACTCGCTCCAAAAGTCGCCCAGGAAGTTAGCGAGTGCCATCAAACGAAGCAAGCAGATTCGGCTTATTCCCCTCAATGCACTCGAAACCGCGCAACCTTTGCAACTTATTTCTGACGAGGAACGGAAAAAAGAGAGGAAATTGCCATTGGAAGAACGATTTCAGTCACAAACATCATTACAGAACAATAAGGAGCCGGGGTCATTAGCCCAAACTCTCAGGACTCACAACTTGGAAACGTCTGCTGAAATTAAGGAGAGCCTATTTGACGATTCCTTGAGCAGTTCTGATGAAAGTCTGCCTAGTCCTAGCCGGTTTATGAAGGCAACCACGAGAGAGCCGAACCCATGCCATGGAGATCAGGCCAAAATCGACGAAAGCTGTGAAAAATACGTAATGGCCAGACTGGAAGAATTCAGGATAGAGTCTGACAACGAGGACAATAATCCTGCAATTCTGCGATTCTCACCACCGCGATTGTACAGCCCAGAAAAGCATATATCCTCTAGAATCCCCTCAGCGAATTCCCCATGCGTTGGCAAGCTAAAATCCCCATCGAAGCGAGCAAACCGCTCTGCAGATCAGCCATCATCTCCCTTGCCAGATACCCCCCAAGAATTGAGCCGCCCGCGCATCAAAAGCATGCCAGAGGCCAGCCCCGCAAATCAGAAAACCGCAAGGCATAAAGGGCAGCCCCCACTCACGCAGCCTCGAAGCCCAACTAAACCCACGAAGAAAGCATGGGAGGCTCGTAAACGCCAGCTTGCTGAGACTTTCCTCGAGGAGCTCGACACGGTAGTCGCTAAAGGCCAAATTCAAGCACTGAGCGCATCCACAGGCGGCGTGCGGCTTGTATGGAGCAAGACCCTCAACTCAACCGCAGGAAGAGCTCACTGGAAGCGCGAAACCACACGCACACTGCGCGCCGATGGCGTGAAAGAAATCGTTCACAAGCACCACGCCAGCATCGACATTGCGGAAAAGATCATCGACAGCGAGGTCCGCCTGCTAAACGTCATCGCCCACGAGTTCTGCCACCTCTGCAACTACATGATCTCGGGCATTAAAGACCAACCGCATGGCGCGCAATTCAAGGAATGGGGTCGCAAGTGCTCGACTGCCTTTGCCAATCGTGGTATCGTCGTCACAACGAAGCATTCATATGAAATTGACTACAAGTACGTCTGGCAGTGCAGCAATGATGCCTGCGCCGTGCAGTTTAAGCGCCATTCAAAGAGTATCGATCCCACCCGCCAAATGTGCGGTTCGTGTAAGAGCAAGCTTCGCCAAATTAAGCCCGTTCCGAGAGCATGTCAAGGCGGTGTGGGCTATGCGACATACGTGAAGGAACACTTTGCGGAGATCAAGGCCGCGTTGCCGGCTGGTACTGCGCAGAAGGACGTCATGAAAGAGGTTGCGAGGCGGTATAGAGCGGATAAAGCTGGTGCTGGTGCGAAGGATGAAGAGGTAATTTCGGATATGGGGAAGGGCATGGATGGTATTGTAAAAGTCATGGAAGTTATCGATCTAGAGGATCATGACGGTCCACCACTTTCTTGAACACTGTACCTTTACTAACTTGCATGTGGCCAGTTGATACCTTGATAATCGGCGAATGGATCACACATGGTATACGCCAGGGATTAAACTTGCACCATTGAGACATCGAGCCAGATCTTCAGCAAACAGATCCACATTTTGGGATGTTGTGGCACAAGCCTATTTGGGCCTAGCACCTGCCAAGACCCACGCTGTCATGCTAATTTCGTTAGTAAAATGTCACTGCGACACCGGAAATTTCTTTATCTCTTTCGACATCATACTCTGCAACCACATCCCCCTCTTTGACACACAATTCTGGTCTTACTAAACAATGTCTTCCGCCAGTTCCGCGGCCGGACCATGTCTGGCGGACGAGATCGGATTACACATTCTCCAATATCTTGAGGGCGACGCTGCCTCGCTGGCTAGCGTGGCAAGAGTATCCCGTGAGTGGAACAGTCCTGCAACCGAAATTTTATGGCGACATGTCGACTTAAAGGCCTTTAAAGGGGCTTCCCGTAGAAATTTTTCATACTTTTCGGGACAGCTGAGAACACTGGCAATTCATCTTGACAATACAGTCCAGCCAGACTTGAGCAATCTTTCGTTTCCCCGTCTAGAGCATGTGACGATTGTGTTTGAGGATGTGCCATTGGGCCCGATGGCTCCGGACGTGGACACTCTGATGCATATTCCCAACGATGTCAAGCACCTGACCATTGAAGGCGAATGCAATAACCTGGCTCTTTTGTCCCAGATGCTAGATCGCCTTACCCAGCTCCAAACGATCAACGTCGAGTATCTGGACTGCGTTGGCGTTTCTACGTGGTCTTTGGTTATGCTGTTAAGTTCACACTCAAGCTTGTGCAATATATATGTCGACCCTCAAGAGCACAAGAGGCTGCTGGAAAACTTCGCAAGGCATGCACCATCCAGACCCCCGAACACAAAGGCCCTCAAAGCCCGGTCCATGCTAAACAGCAAAGTGACTTCCTTAGAGGGCCTTAGATAGAAGTCGAAGCTCAAGGGTTTACTCTACGAGGGAGGAAGTATTTGCTGGGACGAGGTACGGTTCTATTCGTGTTCCGTATGTGCTCGGTGGCTATTGTAGACCTGGCTTAACGTGGGGGTGACGTTCCTTGCCTGAGCAACCCACCACACATAGATGACGGCTCTACGCACCACCGTCAGTGTCGAATGACCCGCTACACACAAATAAGGCGTTCATGTAGATATCACTTCCACCACCGGAGGTTTCAAATCCGACAGTCATGAATACGGAGGCTTAGCCTCCGACAGGCTTCCATCCAGTAAGTTATTTCTGGCCATCACCAGCAACGATTGGCGTCAGGTGAAACCGCCTGCTGTTGTGACAGGAAGCCCGATTGGTTAAAGGGACAGACAGAGGTATGTCGATCACGGTTTGAGAATGCCAATCTTCGAAACAACAAACAGGTGCCAAGCCGAGTGCCAATAGCCTAGTGACCACTGACATATACAACCAAGCGATGAAGAAACGGGGGCAGGATGCTAGTGACATAGCCATCCTCCCAGCATACCAACCAAGCCAACCACACCTTAATCGTTCGTCAAAGTTTGCATGGGCAAGTTGGTAACTGGGCGGGAATTGTTCCAACTAGCCATACAAATGCCTGTACCTCAGTTCACACGAAGGAAATAACTCGCGAAGTCTTCATGCCCGAGCCCAGCCGACACTGGTTCAATCAGAGTCTCATAGGAGGAGAGGCAGTTGGTCCGAGAGACAGTGGCCGGGGAGCGAGTATCTTATGGGGTACCACGTACGGTATCCACCCCGGTTGCAACGACATATTCGCCAACAGGGAACCGAAATACTATGCCCGTTCAGAAGACGTAAACTGCAGCACTAACTTGTGCTTGTCTCTGAAGGTATTAGATCATGAGTGGAAAACGCGGGAGTCCAAGAAGGGCCACTTGAAACATCCAACTTGCCCGTATTTGCGGACATAAAAAGTATCGTGCGAATCGGTGGGCAGGATGTTCTCCCTAGCAAATCCAGTAAACCTACCTTGGTGTGGTACAAATCCTTTGCCCTTGTCGACAGGATATCGCGCGCAGTCTTACACTACTATGGAAGCCACGACCTTTCCCAAGAAAAGGCCTGGACCTTCGCCCGCAGATGGCAAGGCAGCCAAAAAAAAAAAAAACAAAAAAAACCCCCAACTTTTGCAATGAGTTCGTGTCAGCGAATATCTTTTGTTTCCCCGTAATGTTAGGTCCTCCCTGACACACACGGGTGGATTACCTTGAATCGTTTACAGGGGCTTCGGATGACCGTCGAAATCGACCCTCCGGGTACAAGTATGATCAACCATAAATGGAACAAGTTCGTGGTCGCAGTTGCCCAAGATCTGGCGCATCCAGATTTCGCCCCATTCAGCCGGGCTCGCGTTTTGTTATAACAATGTCACTATTGCTCTACAAACAGACAAGCAACCTACAAGGTACGTCGAGCAAATCGCTCATGTACTGTGTGACTCGGAGGGCTCTACTCTTGTCTATCGCAGCCACAAGCTATATGGAGAGCGGCCACTCAGAAACCCCGTTGTATGCTGGTTCTCTGATTGAAATGTAGTTTAACGATAACTGTAGTTTTTACAGACCGAAGATGCAGTTTCATGACCCACAAGCAAGGGTTTGTAATTCACACAGTTGGAATTGTATCCGTTAGGAAGTGGTTGAAGATAGCTACATATTCTACACTTGCAATAATGACAACTTCTCATCCTCGATATACTATGATGCCTCCATAATTGGATGAGTGATATGATTGGTCGAAAAGTTTGTCAAGGTTCTGCAAAAGCCGGGGTTGGCGCATACAGCGCTGTATATACATAGTAAACTCAGATGAAAGCGATCAAAGCAGTAGGCGAAATCATAGTATCCTAGAGAGTTCCAGCTCAATCGCATTCTGCTGAATCCCTCCAGTGCCGGAAAGATGAAAATCCCTAGTGCGTCACTACCGAGCAACTCCAAGTACCATTTCTGCCTCAGGCATAAACAATTTGATCACACGAATCCATTGCACGAGCAAAGCGCGCTTCAAAATGGACTCGAGGGTGCAGGATTACCTGGAAGATAAGCTCCAAGCGGCTGCGGATCTTGACACGCTCGACACGCTCTTGGACAATGTGAAGAGCCAACAGCAGCTTCTGCAGCGACAACTGGAAGATGCGAAGCAGAACCACGAGGTCACAGTGGCGGAGGCACAGAGACGGGGGGCCCTATTGCGGTCGCGGGCAGTGGACTTTATGAGGGAACAGGCCGAGATCGACCGTGGCATGCTGATTGTCACGCAGTCCAAGACCAGCGACGAAGCGGTGCAGAGGTTCGAGCGGAGCATGGAGCGACTGCAAAAGCTCGATGTTGCTGCCGGCTACATCAAGCTGCTGACAGAGGTGGAGGCGCTGCAGAGAGAATGCGCGGCGCGCCTGGCAAACTCGGATGACACGGCCCTGGAGCCCTACAGGAAGCTACAGCATCTTGCTACAGGCATGCAGCCGCTCCAGCGTGCGGCTGAAGATGCGGCGCCGTATTTGATGGACCATTTGACCCACCAAGCCAATGACTTGCGTGAATCCATCCGCAAATCCTACGCCGACGACCTTGAGAAAACCCTCAAGAAGCTACAGTGGCCGAAGCCGCTCCAGGCCATACCTTTGGCGTTGGAGAAGGAGTGGGCCGGGAATATTGGCCGAGTGCTGGAATTGCAGAGGTCAGAACTGGAGGACCGCCCACAATCTGCCGAACCCGCAGTCCTGTTGCCCATGGAGGTGTTGGTCCATCCTCTTGAGCAGCGATTCTCATTTCACTTTTCCGGGAACAAGCCTACCAATCGTCTTGACAAGCCAGAGTTCTTCTTGCAGCATGTGGTAGAGGTCATCTCCACGTACTCGGACACCATACAGGCGTCCATGCAGCCCTTGCTCCTCCAAAAGTTTCGCGACAGTAATCTTGTTTCGACGCCAGCCTACATGGATGCAACATCAGCGCTAATTACGGCTTTGTTGCCGATGGTACGACGCAAAATATCAAGCGTGGCTTCCCAGGTAGGGAATCAGCCGCAACTCCTAAGCCATCTGGTGCAGGAAGTCATCAACTTTGACACAACGCTGCGGGAGTCGTACGGCTACTCGCCCACATCCCCAACAGTCGAGTGGCCTGGGCTTGCCCATTTTCTGCTGGACACATGCAACTACTTTAACAAATGGCTCGCAAACGAGACGCAATTCGCGCTGGATCGCTACCAGGCGATTGTCAACGCGCCGGATGCTGGGCAGCTTGACTACGACTCGGTCAGCGCCGACGTCAGCAAGCCCACTAAGATGGCCATCAGCGTCAACGATCTCTTGGAGACGGTAACGTATCGCTACAGGTTTCTCTCCGACTTTGGCCAGAAGATGAAGTTTGTCGTGCACGTCCAGGTTGAGATTTTTGATCGACTGTACGAGCGACTGGGTGCGAGCCTGGATGCTTACATAACGCAGACTTCGTCGGTTGGTCGTGCAATGCAGGGCATCACAAGGGAAGAGCAGGCCAAGCTGCGGGGCCGGGAAGGACTCGATCGCCTGTGCCGCGTGTTTGGCTCCGCAGAGTATCTGGAGCGGGCCATGCGTGACTGGAGCGATGATGTGTTTTTTGTAGAGCTCTGGGATGAGCTGCAGCGGCGCAACGCCAATATGCCAAGAGCAAATAGCCTGCCAGAGGGAGAGGACGGGGAAGTGCAGGGAGCCTTATTTGAGGAAACGGCTAGCCACTACCGTGGCCTGCGAGCGAGGTGCGAGCAAGTTCTCGTCGAGATGCTTACGTACAACATCCGCGAGGCGCTGAAGCCGTATGGAAGGGTGACGAGCTGGGCAGCCCTTTCCAGTTTTTCCAGCGGATCCGTCACTGCTGAACTGGTCCCTCTGCTAGACCTGCTCAAGGAGTATTTTGACTTCCTCAGCAAGGCGCTCGGTCGAGTACCGTTGCGGCGCGTGACCAGACTGGTTGCTCATGCGATTCAAAACTACATATGGGACTATGTCTTGACCTGGCACTCTTTCTCGACGCTAGGAGCCAAGCAGCTTCAGATCGATGTCAGCGGAATATGCAAGGTCATAGAACGATACATTGGCAGCGAACAGGCAAGACGCGGCATGTGGAAGCTTATAGAGGGCGTGACTCTGGTGAGCCTCCCTGTGGGAACAAGTGAAGATGACAATGGGGATTCAAGTTCTGAAAAGGCCAAAATGGGATTGTTTGACGTTGAGCGACTGGTATTCATGGACAATGAAAGTGCCCGCCACGCTCTGGAGCAGCTCGGAATGGAGACGCTGACAGAGAGCGAGGCCAGGACGGTTCTGGAGAAGCGGGTGGAGTTGAGCAGCTGATATGGGCAACCGATGCAGACAACTGTATGGCAGCGTACATGAAACTATATGCTAGATACGAATAGACACGAGGTTACGACGCGCAAATGAGCCATCAGCGAGCGTCTCTTGGTTGATGGATGATCATGACTCGAGCCAACGGTCAACGTTGGGGCTACTTGACTCGATAGGATGCTGTCTAGGACGAACAGGGTTAGCCAAGCAACGTCAGGTTAGCGTCGAGTCGCGATGCCCACCCCGGAGCGTGGGAGAGCGGAATGACTTATTGGCCGGGGGTGCGCGGCGGCTTCCGCGGAGACGGCGGCTTCCGGGGTGAGTATGTGTCGCCTTACGCAGCCAGCCCCCGGCCGCGCGCCCATACGTCGGCTGTCATGCAGTCGCCGGTGTCGCAGCAGGACCATCACAACCGCTCTGCCGTCTGGGCTGCCGGCCGCATCATGAACGACCACCGATACGTACCGGGGCAGCATGCGCCGCCGCCGCCACCTGCCTTGGTTCCTGGCCATAATGCCGCTCCGCTGCCCGGCCCGCCGCCGCGTCCACCCGTCAGCGCAGCCCCACCGACCGTCTCCGTACCCCCACCGCCGCCTGGCAGGCCGCAGTTCTATCCGCACCACCAGCAGCAACCCCTTCATCATCAACATGTCCAGCAGCAGCAGCACCAGCAGCACCAGCGGAACCACAAGCACTATGACCCAACGGTCTATGCCGATTACATGCAGTATCCGGTGCCCAAAGGCGGCCCACTCGTGTCGGCGACTTATATCCCCGGCTGCGACAGCTCCGACTCGAGCGGATTTGCGCTTCAGCTGCCGCCGCCACCTCGGACCCTCTATCACGGCCAGCAGCCGACCCCATACTCGGCCTACCGCAGCGATGAGAGCCACCAGGTGCCGCCAAGTCCGCGTGAGCAGAGCTGGCCCATGGACCGCGTTGTTTCGTGGCTGGCCGCAAACAACTTTAGCAAAGAATGGCAGGCCGCATTCCGGGACCTGAACATATGCGGTGCCGCCTTCCTAGATCTGGGCAGGGAGCCGTCCAAAGGCCCAAAGAACGCCGTCTTCATGAACCACCATGTGTTGCCTCAGGTGGCCCGTCAGTACGCTGCCAATGGCGTTGTGAGGGAGCAGGACAAGGAGAGACAAGAGGTAAAGCGGTTTCGGAAACTGATCCGCGAGGAGATGACTTGTGAATCTTCTGGCGCTCGGGATTCCATGACCAGTTCGTCTCTGGAGCAGCTTTCGGCTGAGCGGACAGACAGCAACAGTCCGAAGCCTAGTAGAGCCGACATCTTCCCCAATGCCTCTCCTACCACGGCCATGAGCACAGAGGGTCCTTCACCGGGTGCCCAGGATTCCCATTCTGGTGATGGCCGTAGTCCAGCCATAGCCAAAGGCGAGACGGCCAGCGCCATTGGTGGCCGAAGCGTCAGCAGCCCCGTATATAGCCCTGGTGTGGGCAGAAAAGCCTACCATCGCCATAACCTCAGCGTCGAGAAAGCCAGTGTCACACCCTCGATCGAGCGAGAGAGGCTGCCGTCGGTGCTGGTGCCCCATCCTCATCGGCTTCAGCGAGCTCAATGGGGACCAGACGAGGAGCCAGAGAGAAAGGATGTAGGCGTCGAAACGAGCCATAGCTTGTCTCTGTTGCCAGTGGACCAGCCGAGAAGTCGTTCTCGAGCGTCTAAGAAGTATATCTTCGTCACGCCCGATGGATGGAACTATCGACTCATAGATGTCACTGACGTCGATACGGCCGACTCGTTGCGAAACCTCATTTGCATGGAGCTCGACATGGCGTGCCAACCCGAAGTAACCATTCACCTGACCAGCCCAGGCCAGAGAGAAAACGAAGAGGCGCTCAAGGGCCAATCGCTCCTGGAAGCCCGGGACCAAATGGCCGATTCGCTGGGCACGTTGAAGCTGTTCGTACGTGCGCCTGGGCCGAGTGTGTTGGACGATAGACTATACTCGCGGCCCTTGACAGCGACCTCTCGACTCAGCGTGCACCCAGGCAAAGAGACTTTGGAATCGACCAACGAAGAGCCCGAGGACGAGGACGAGAGACAGGCGTTGCTGGAGGCGAGGACGGAAGAGTACCGGAGGATGACGGCACAGCGGCAACGCGAGTACCTCGCACAGCGTCGTCGGAAGGTGTCTGAACAGCCGTCCGGGAGGATTTTCCACGATTTCGATAAAGTGCGTTCGTCAACGCAGAGTACCCACATGTCTGTTCCCAAGCCTGGTGAAGGCCTTGTCCCGATGAGGGAACCTCCGCCAGTGCCTGAACCAACCGGCACGCTGGTAAAGGCCAACAGCATCTCCAAGAAGGGCACTGGGTCGATGGCGTTGCCATTCAAGAGGGAAGATGGATGGCGGCCCGGCTCGATTGCTGAAGCAGGATCAAGAGGCCGACCAGCTGCCAACAGCATAGCAGCCGCCTTGACCAATGTCGGACGCAGCGCAGGCGCCATGGGATTTGAGGCAGTGCAAAAGGGCCGGGCGGTTTCCGACACGGTTGGTGGACGTCGCATGCCTCGGGCACTGGCGAGTTTTGATATCAACGGAGCCATGATGTCTGGCCGCCGCAGCCCCGGCAGTCCGCGGTCAACAATGTCCAAAGGAGGCCAGGAGTTTAGGGTGCCAGAATACGTAGAGAACGAGGAGCAAGACGAGGACACGCTGCGGGCGAGTCAACACAAGACCAGTCTCTTACCATCGTTGGCAACTGGCAAAAGCAGCATGGGCAGCAACCTGACTGTGCTCGAGTCGTACTCTGATAAAGGCCATAGTCCGGACATCAGTCCCTCCTCACGGCAACCTCCACCAGACAGTTTCAACACCAACATCCAGCGCATGCAGTCGAATCGTGGGCCGAGCTTCAAACTGCCTGACCGTCCCGTCGAGTTTGACACCGCGCCAGCCATGTTGAACGAGTTTGACAGCGACGACAGCGACGACGGGCTCTTTGCCATCCCTCCCAGGCAGTCTGTCGATCCACTGCAGACTCCTCCGAGGGCTGCTTCAACAAGCACTAGGAATGGGCCCACTCGAGCGAGTCGGCCAGAGTTATGGATCCGAACAGAGTCGACGATTCCAGAGGAAATGAAGCAAGATCTCAGCCCTGCCACGTCCGGACCCAAGACGGACAGCCCGGATCCATTTTCCGTGGCTGGATGCAGGGAGAGTTTCAAGACGGATCTCTGGGCAAACCGTCCTCCAGCCGAGGGCATCGTGGAGCATCTAGATGACTTCTTTCCTCACGTTGATCTGGATCAGCCATTGGTACAAGAGGAAGACGGTGTGGATGGTAGTCAGACTGGGGAGAGGAATGCCCTCTTGCACAAATCGTCTGGCACAGACTTGTACGATGACTCGACGCCGGTAACGGACACCGACAGTTTGGGTGGCGATATGGGATTGCAAAGGGGTAATACTGGAGCGATGAGCGTGGCTCAGCGGAATCTGACGCGGTCTGGCGGATTGGGCAGGACGAAGAGCATCCGTGATGTTGTGAAAAACAATTACAATGTGCAGCCTTTGCCGGGAAATTCAAGCATCAGCTCGTCGGCATCCAGCAGGGTGCCCAGTGGCAGCGAAGCGTTTGGTCAAAGCGCAGGACTCGGGCAGACGGCGTTGATGAACCGAGTCAACATGCTTAGGAACAACGGAGCGGCTGCGCTCGGGCGGAAAAAGAGCACAAAGATGTTTGGCGCCAAGATCGAACAAGTCAAGCCCCAGCGTGGTGGGAAGCTCATCAACAGCCTGCAGACCATACCGCAGGACACGATTGCGACCAAGCATGCGCCAGAGCGCCAGACAACGTTCAAATGGATGCGTGGTCAGCTTATCGGAAAGGGCACCTTTGGACGCGTCTACCTGGGCATGAACACGACTACGGGCGAGCTTTTGGCGGTGAAGCAGGTCGAAGTGAACCCCAAGGGACAGAATGCCGATGCCACCAAAGTTCGTGAGATGGTCAAGGCATTGGACACGGAAATCGAAACCATGCAGCACTTGGATCACGTCAACATCGTGCAGTATCTTGGGTGCGAGAGGCGGGACTTTAGCATCTCCATCTTTCTCGAGTACATTTCGGGTGGCAGCGTTGGCTCGTGTCTACGGAAACATGGCAAGTTCGAGGAGGCTGTTGTTTCCTCTCTCACACGGCAGACGCTCACTGGCTTGGCATACCTGCATTCCGAGGGCATTCTGCACCGAGATCTGAAGGCGGATAACATCCTGCTTGACTTGGACGGGACGTGCAAGATCTCCGACTTTGGCATTTCCAAACGCTCGGCTGATCCTTACATTAACGACATTACGAACAGCATGCAGGGATCGGTGTTTTGGATGGCGCCTGAGGTCATTCGTGCACAGGCATTAATTACGGCGGGCAACGAGCCCGTTAACCAAGGGTACAGTGCCAAAGTGGATATTTGGTCACTGGGCTGCGTTGTGTTGGAGATGTTTGCTGGCCGACGGCCGTGGAGCAAGGAAGAGGCTATTGGGGCTATATACAAGCTCGGGTCGCTGAACCAGGCACCGCCCATTCCAGACGATGTGTCGACTGTCGTCGGGCCCGCAGCGCTCAGCTTCATGTACGATTGCTTTACAATGTAAGTCGTTGCCCGCGAGCGTGCAACCATACGCTGACGGTAAACAGCAACCCGAGCGAGCGGCCAACGGCGGAGACGTTGCTGCGGGCGCCATTCTGCATCTTTGATTCGCACTACAATTTTCTGGACACGGCGCTTTATGCCAAGATTCGCGGAGCATTTTGAACTAACGACTGTCATGACACACATCTTGGGTTTTATGTAGATTGGAAGTGGGGCCCACCAACGTCCCACGTCAAACCTCAATCAAACCTGTCAAACTCAACAATGGCATGCATCTTCTGCCGCATCATCAAGGGCAAGCCCTCTCTTCCTTTCCATTCGAGGCTTCCCTAACAATCACCAAGGTGAAATTCCCTCGATGAAGCTCCTGGAATCCGAGCGCATCTTCGCCTTTCTCGACATTTCGCCACTCTCCCGCGGCCACGCGCTCGTGATCCCCAAACACCACGGCGCGAAACTGACCGAGATTCCCGATGACTCTCTCGCCGAGATCCTGCCCGCGGCCTCCAAAATCGCCCGTGCGGCCGGCATGGAGAACTACAACGTGCTGCAGAACAACGGTAGGATCGCGCACCAGGAGGTTGGACACGTGCACTTCCACGTCATTCCCAAGCCGAACGAGAAGGAAGGCTTGGGAATCGGCTGGCCAGCAAAGGAGGCTAATACGGAGGATTTGAAGACCTTGGCCGAGGAGATTCGCGGGAGGTTGTAGAAAGCAATGGAGCTATATGTGTAGTGCGACGCTTCCTGATACCGTACCCGTTGGGAGAGCTCTCTTAATGTCGTCGCTGCTAGCTTACCGTACATGCTTTATTGTCGTCATTACCATCATGTCGTCATAGTTCTGTCCCGGCAGTCCCGCCAGTTCCGACGTCACAAGCGGCTTGACCCGCACCCGATCCTACACACACTTCAAATCCGATCGTCATCATCACCATCACACATACCTTCCAGAGGCTACCTGCAGGGACGCTACCTGCAGGGACAAGTGGTGCATAGCCTCCCATGGCCACCTCACAAACTCCGTAAAGCACACGATTGATGGCAGCGCTGCCTGCGCCCCGGTAGCTATTTATTAGCTCGTCATCATGTTCCCGAGTGGGCTCAGAGGTCAGATTTGCATGGACACAAGACTGAGAAGGGCTTGATCGGCATCTCGCCCTCTTCCTCCGGCGTGCGTTAGTGTGATTTACCCGAAGTCGCCCTACCTCATCGCCGTTGGGTGGTATACAACGGTACAAGTCAAGAACATCGAAGCCGCCAATCACATTGCAGTCACCAACAGACATTGTGGGGGAACCTGCGAACACTGCTTCTTTTGAGCCCACTGCTTCCTCACCTACGAAAAGGCCTGAACCTTTGCCTGAGGGCAAACTTTCCAAGAGACAAGCCATTGACAACAACCCGTCAAAGACAAGACAAACATCCTCCAGATCGCCACGGATCCCGACGCTGCACACTCTCAAACACCTCCCCGCCCAACCAATAACCTCATCCGGGCAAATCTTGCATATCAACTACATACTCTTCAAAATGCGTTCCAATCTATGCTTATAAGCATTCAAGTCCACCTGGGAGAAAAGTCTCGCCCATTGGTTTCCTCTATCTTGCCAAGCTTCCCACCAAGCGGGTTATCCATGATTTTAAACAGGGCAATGATGAACTGATTCTCATCTCACAATCTCTGTTCCACAGGGGTTAGGTCGTCATGAATACGCAAACACTATATATTAAATTGCCCCTTGGGGGGGAAAGGGGGGAAAGTATACCAGAAGTCCAGCGGTTTATATGTCTGTCTTTTCATCGAGTTTGTCGGGAAAGAGGAGCTCGGGAGAACAGTATGGAAGCCGGCCCGATAGATGTGATTCTTTAACGAACCACCTTTGCATTGATTTTGCGAGAGAGTTAAAGAGGCTATTTTTCCCTACGACATGCAACATGCGATTGTGGCTACCTTGCGCCGTGATTGGCTACTATCTGCCTCGCTAGCTGCCTTGTTTTTTATTTCTTTTGATTGGCTGATAACGCACGCGGCGAATATGATAGCCGCTGCTTCGATGTACATATTGTAGTTATATATCTGTTATGCAGTCTCCAAGGACCGTACAGCCTCTCATCGGTTTATTGAACATCTGAAGCACACTTGACATGAAGTCCTCCTTGTGAAACCGAAGAGCGGCAATTGGTTGTCTTGAACGAGTGTTTACATTAGAAGGCGACTCGTAGGTTACAGGCATTTGTATGGCTGACTAGAACATCGCCTACCTAGCGGAGCAATTGACTTGTTTGGTTTCTTTGGAAGATGACCACGACACGAGCGTCCCGCGTCCCCTTTCCTTCTGTAACGATGTAGGATAATTGACCAGCTTAACCTCAGTATTCACATTCACTGCTCGGCAATGTTCTGACGACTGAAACGGTCGTCAACCGTTTGCCAATACCCTACTTAAACTAGTCCAACTCAAGAGCTTGTCCTGCGGAAATGCGCTCTCTGAAATCCCATCGTAGTAACTTCTCATACAATTCACCAGCTCTGCCAAGTACCTCTTCGGGCAGATCCTGCAGGTTTTCCATGTCCTCCTCATAGCGTGACCTAATCTGCGCTATTCAAATCCGCTGGGGTAGTATCTCGTACTTCCTTCCTTGCAATGCTTCGAGCCAACGTGCAGAGAACGGATGATTGATCACATTGAACAGGCTAACGAGGAGATCATGTTCATCCCACGCTCATACTTGAATAGACAGGTCAGAGGATTAGAGCATGAAGCACTATTAATGTTAGCTGTTTGGGGTGTCGGAAGTACAGAAACATACCAAGAGACGAGCAGCCACTCATCTATCTTTTCGTCGACAATGTCATGGATCAGAATCTCTGAAACACGGTACGGAAGCCGGACTGTTAACTTCTTTGGTTGATACCCCTCATAGAACGATTTCCCGTAATCTATGAGCATGATATTCGTCTCATCCCACACTTTGTCCGGAAATAGGCATGCGACAAAAGGTATCGGGGTGCACTTGGTGGCAGAGGCGATCCATCCTTGCTCTTCAATTCATGAAAGTATGAATAGCTGAAGAAGTTCAGAAAGCCCTCTTCGATAAAGTCATTGATGCCAAGTGCTGCCCAGACAACATTGTTGAGGTGCGAGTCGCCATGCACAATGACGTGTTGATGCAAACAGCCGACGGCCTGTGGAAGTTGTTTTTGAAGCCTCCTTGCAGCACTGGTAGCATGTGGGAGCAGAGCTGCCCGCAAATCGAGCCCGAGCGGGAGCACCTTGAACGTCCGTCACAATACAACTATGTGTCCCGTTCGGCCCAATAAGCTCGAACGCATCATGCAGGACGGGTATGTAGGCCATGCCGGTGTGCTCAGACTGACTTGCTGCGAAAATTTTCAAGATGTTTGCCTCGAGGACCGAATCATCCACAACGGGGATCTACATAGCTATGTATCTGTGCTCCCTGCAGATCGATAAGCTTGCTGGTCCCAAAGATCAAGGCGTAAAGGCCTTACTGCACATCCATCGCCGCCCAGACGGTTGCTGAGAATCCCAAGTTTTTAGCTTGGCCATGATTCTATAACGCCCGTTGTGCAACATGTCTCCGATGTGCACGTGGTGGGATCCACCCGGTACATAGCGATCGAGTGGTTCAAACAAGCCTTCCTCGCACTCGTAGGGAGAAAGAGGCATTCTGGTAATGCGGCATCGGAAACCAAATCTTGTCTCAAGTACAGCTTCGTCACCCAAAATCCGACTTTTCTAGTCACATCGCATGAGTCGCGACGTTGACAAACGGCCCGCTCCGCGGTCCGACCCACTATCGAAAATCCCCCACCCCACCACCTCCACCACCTCCACCACACCAACTCTCAGCCAAACGCAAATCGCAATAATGAAGCTCGTCCGGTGCGTCTTCCCCGCGAAGCATCACACCCACTAACGAAAACCCAGGTTCCTAATGAAATGTACCAACGAAACCGTAACCATCGAGCTTAAGACCGGCACGATCGTTCACGGCACGATCGCATCCGTCTCACCCCAAATGAACACGAATTTGCGCTCGGCAAAGATGACTCTAAAGAACGGCACGGCGGTCGAGGGAGTGGATAATATTTCTATTCGTGGGAACGAAATCAGGTATTTTATCCTGCCGGATTCGTTACCGTTGGATTCGTTGCTGGTGGATGATGCGCCGAAGGCAAAGAACAAGGCTATGAAACAGAAAGAGGAGAAGAAGGGGGGTGGGACCAGAGGTCGCGGGAAGGGGAGGGGACGAGGTCGAGGAAGGGGGAGGGGGTTCTAGGGTATTGGATAAGCATTGTCTCGTTTGCGAGTTTTATGGGAGTTTTGTGCTAATGGGAATTTCTGATGTTTGTATGGCTTGCTCGGAGTTGATTTTGAGCCAGCCTTCTTCTTCCTCTTCGGTGTTGGGGGGTTTCTCCTTTTCTGTATCCTTTTTCTCACTTCGTTCGTCGTTTTCGCTTCCTCCAACCCTCTGTCGTTCCCTCTCCCGTTCACGTTCGAGCTCGGTGATGAACCAGGCTACTGTCGCCCATAGCATAGCGGCAATACAGCCTAGCACGGCAAAGTGTATGCTTCGAGTTGCGAGCAAGAGTAGGAACAGGAGCATCTGCAGCGATAGGAATGCGGCGTGTGTTGCTTGCACGAGCGAGGGCGTTGGCCCCGCTGTCAGTATCGAGTTGACTACTGTTTCCACGAAGGATTGGTCTGCGGTTCGAGGGTCCATGTCCGGAGGGTTAGGTTGAGCTTGTTTTGAGGGAGTCCGAGAGGGATGATTGTCGTTTCGGTGGGGGCTTTTGGTTGAAGCTTGGTGGGAGCTTTACGGCTTGCGAGGAACTGAGGCTTGATACGACTGCTTGACAAGGCTTCCCCCTGAATTGCACAACTGGGGGACTCTGCACAATTTACCTACTGCTCAAGAGACACCTGACGTGGTCAGAATACGCCGGCAGATGATGGTGACAGATGACTGGCAGCACGTGCCCCTAGGCTAGACCCAAAGAAGAAGGCACGCAACTGCAGATGGAAACAGAAACACAAGAGCCCCTTCTCGGCGATGGTACTGACGGCAAGGACAAGGGCAAGGGCAAGAATGTGGTCCCTTTACTCTGCTCCCATCTGTCCAGCATCGCGGGCCTCTTGTTTGGCTACGACCAGGGAATGCTATCCCTCTTACTCGTTTCCCCTACATTCAATGCAGCCTTCCCTGGCTCTGCCAGCGGATACACAAAGGGTCTCCTGACAGCGATTCTCGAGTGTGGTGCTTTTGTCGGGGCCCTAGCGCAGAGCTTCATCTCCGACTCCTTCAGCAGGCGGTACTCGTTCCTTTTTGCCGTGGCTGTGTTTGTTACCGGCGCAGTCATTCAAACTGTTGCCCAAGGCTACGTGTCGCTGCTGATAGGTCGCGCTGTGGGCGGCACGGGAGTGGGCATGCTGAGCATGGTTGCACCCGTGTACATCAGCGAGATTGCGCCAAGGGAGAAGAGAGGCTCAATGCTGGCGCTACAGGAGCTTTCGGTCGTCCTGGGCATCTTGCTGGCCTTTGCCGTTACGCTGTGGACGACATGCCGTTGGGAGTCTCGCTGGCAGTGGAAGTTACCGTTCGCCTTGCAGTTGGTGCCCGCACTTTGTCTCGCTGTCGGTGTTCTTTATCTGCCCTTCTCGCCCCGGTGGCTTGCCATGAAAGGGCGACTAGATGAGGTGAAGCTGACATTGTGCAGACTTAGAGGCTTACCGGCAGACGATGAGAGACTCAGAGAGGAACTCGAGGCCATCGTAGACGAGGCTGCGCGCGCAAAGAACATAGAACTCGCGTGGAAGGACCTTTTTGTCTCGTTCAGGAAAAGGACAGCCGTCGCTACCGGACTCATGTTCTTTCAGCAATTTGTCGGCATCAACGCCCTCGTCTACTACTCGCCCACGCTTTTTGCCATGCTGGGCCTGGACGACACATGGGTGCTTTGCTCGTCCGGCGTGTTGAACGCTCTGCAGCTGGTCGGCGTCCTTTCCTCTTTGTGGACCATGGACAGGTTCGGAAGGCGGCCTCTGCTGCTGGTCGGCAGCGCCGTCATGTTTTTCTGTCACGTCGGCGTGGCCGGAGGCCCTGCTGCGTTGGGCGTTGTCCTTCTATTCATCTACATGGTCGCCTTTGGAGCAGGTTGGGGCCCCGTGCCTTGGGCCATGCCCAGCGAGATCTTCCCTTCGCCTCTGCGTGCCAAAGGCGTCGCCATCGCCACCTGTTCCAATTGGTGGAACAATTTTGTTGTTGGACTAATCACCCCACCCCTGATGGAGAGCTCGGCAGGAGCAGCATATCTCTTCTTTGCCACCTTCTGCCTGCTCAGCGGCATCTGGGCGTGGTTCTGTGTGCCCGAGACAAACGGAAAGACGCTGGAGGAAGTGGATCTTGAGTTTTCTATCTAGAATCTTCTTTCTCGTAGGTAGCGCAGCACTCGTTGCTTGTGGTGGCCGTCCAGGACGACATGGCGCGTCACCGGGTTGATGCTCCCTTTCAGTCCTAGATCTTGCCATAGACGCTCCTTGAGTGCCTCGACTCGTCCGTCCACCTTCTTGATCTCTGTCAGTTCCAGGTTCCCGCCACGCTTCCGTTGCTGGTAGATGGGCAGTTCTCCGTTGCGTGTGCGCATCACAAAGTACGGTAAGTTTGGCGCCGAGTGCTCCGCAGGTAGAAAGTCGACGGGCTCTGGCGCGAGCTTGCTTCGTTGTACGCCCTCGTGTGTCTGCTGTCGCGTCGGATACGCGCGCACCGGTCGTGGATGGCTCGTTCGGTGTGACGCCCGAGACTCTTTTGGTCGCGGCAGAGAGTTGGAAGGCGGAGGATACGAAGGCGATGCTGTCTTTGATGCGACCAGATTCGGGTCTATCTGATCAGCATCTACTCTCTCTGTCTTTGGCTGAGACTCACCCTCACAGCGGCGGCTAAGAGCCGAGAACTGTCTTATGAAGTGCCGCATTGTCGGCTTCTTGAACTGTTGATTTGGGCTCTGACACCAAAATTCCTTTCGTCGCAGTCGGAGGCCGGCGGGGGGGGGGGGGTGGGAAAGGCCTCGCGCAAACGATCCAGACCCGTGCAGCAGTCACGGTGACATTTTTGTCACAACGTCACGTCTTGGCGCTTCCCGCTTCCACCGACACACAATGACCAGCATACTGCCCCAGCTGGTGCGCAACCTCGACCGTCACCTTGTCTTTCCGCTGCTCAGCTTTGCAGAGGAATTGACGCCCGAAGACGAAGATGTTAGCCACATCACGCAGCTCAAGTTTGAGCTCCTGCAGCCCACCAACATGAGCGATTTTATCGGCAACCTGGACGCGCAACTTAAAGGCGTCGATGAACTGCCGCCCGAGTATGCCAAGAAGCGCGACGAGATCCTCGCGCGTAGCAAAAAATTCGCCGGTGACTGTCAGAAGCTGCTCGGCCTGCTGGGCGACCAGGAAGTCGTCGGCAACCTGCGGGCGGACAAGGAAAGCAACATGAACTATCTCCAGGAACACCACGGCGTCACGCCCGACATGGTTGCCGAGCTGTACGATTATGGTCAATTTCAGTACTCGTGCGGCGACTACGAGACGGCTGCCGATCTGCTCTACCAGTTCCGTATCCTGTCGACGGACAACGACAAGGTCAACGCGGCCACATGGGGGAAGCTCGCGTGCGACATCCTAACGACCAACTGGGAGAGCGCAATGGAGGAGGTTCAAAGGCTCAAGGAATCCATCGACACGCGTCTCTTCAACAACTCCCTCGCTCAGTTGCAGCACCGCACCTGGCTCATCCACTGGAGCCTTTTCCCCTTCTTCAACCACGAGCCTGCCCGCGACGTCCTCACCGACCTCTTCTTCTCGCAGCCATATATCAACACAATCCAGACGTTCTGTCCCTGGATATTGCGCTATCTTGCCGCCGCCGTCATCACAAACCGCTCGCGGCCTGGCAAAGCGAACTTCATGTATTCAAACTACCAGAAGCAGCTCAAAGATCTCGCGCGCGTGGTCCGCCAGGAAGGCTATGAGTACAGCGATCCCATTACGCAATTTGTCAAGGCGCTGTACCTCGACTTTGACTTTGAGGAGGCACAGAAGCGGCTTGTAGAGGTCGACGAGATTATGCGGTCCGATTTCTTTCTTGCAGCCTCTTCGGAGGCTTTCCTCGATGCCGCTCGCCATCTCATATCAGAGCTCTACTGCCGTATCCACCAGAGGATCGATATCAAGTGAGTGGGAAAATTTTAGTGTTTGTCTTTCAACTAATCAACGGGGCTGCAGGGATCTTTCCAAACGGCTTGGGCTTACAGACGTCGAAGGCGAAAAGTGGATCGTGAACCTTATTCGCGACACGCGCGTCGATGCCAAGATCGATTACACGGCCGGAACCGTCATCATGAACCATCCGCCCGTCTCCGTCTATCAGCAAGTAATCGAAAGGACAAAGGGCGGCTTTTTCAGAACGCAGGTGCTCAGCGCTGCTGTGGCCAAGTAGACTACTGTGGATACCCCCATACGACTTTGCAGGCGGTGATAAAATGTACATTCCAGATTTCAACAATGTTTTGCATCGGAATAGTTTTGCCCCGTTGTCTCCAAAAAAAAAATTGCTTCGTTACACCACTGTCCACATGTCCACGTACTCATCCCCTCATCCTGACAACGTCATCCGCCTACGTCACACCATCACATGCAAATTTTTACTTGCCAAGAACACCCAAAAACGGTCCAACAAGTCCCGACGAAGCCCGGCCGCGTCCGTTAATTCACCATGCATATACCTTAGCTAATGGAATAGGAAGAAGAAAATAAATAAAATGATCGTCACCTCGGCCACACAGGTGGTGGCTAACGGACGCGAAAGTGACACCGGCTTCGAGTGACACTACATGTGCATGAACGGTCATATCTTCATAGGCCATGCGATTATGTAATCCGACAGTCTGATTAATTCGGAACATCCAAGGAAAGGAGAGGGGCCAGTGACAAATCAGGCTCGCTCATTGCACATCGTCCGAACCTGATTTGACGGGTTTCTATGTGCATGTGATGTGTTTAGGTGTGCATGTGTTAGAATTATGCATGCACGCATGCGCTGATTTATGGGCCAAAGGGTGGAGATGGGTAGTTATCTTCTCTTGCCTTTTTTCTTATTCTTCCCGGATTTTCCCTCGCTGCTTTTGAGTGCAGCATGGGAGGGAACGTCTTCCAGATGCCTAAACAGCTGCGTTCGAGTTGGAAAACTTGCACTGCATGCCAGGCATCGGATCGACGTGTTTGGACTTGATGAAGTGGCTGCCGCCTTGCGAAGACGTTTTTGGGCCGCCTTGCCTAAAACTGGTTTGGCGGTGTTAGGGCCAGGATTGGGCTCGGAACCAGGACTGGGAGGTGGTGGCGGCTCTTCATCGTTGGACCCGGGTTGGAGTGGCTCATCTGGATCGCATTGGCCTGGTTCCTCTGCATCGCTGGGTTCAGATTGGAGTGCTTCTGATTCTTCAGATAATGACCCTTCCAAGACCATATCCTCTATTTTGTCAGCCAGCTCCTCGTCAATGTCTCCAGCACCAGCTCCTCCTAGATTATATTTCTCGTCGTCCCTAACCATCTTCTTCCTCAACGCCACAATTGCCTTTTGATGTTTCTTGCTCCTCTCGTGGGCTAACCATTGTTTTTCGCTTTTGAAAATCTTGTTACACGCCACACATTCGATTTCCTGCCTGGTTTCGTCGTCTTCGTCAAAGTTGCCCTCGTCAGGGTCAACAAGGCTCTGCTTAGCCCACTCTGGTAGAACTTCGCTCTTCAGTCTCTCCTCGTTAGCCGCTCTGGCTCTGGCAGCTTGTGCAGCGGCCGCGTCTCTCAAAGCCTGCTGTCTTTCAACTTCACTCTGCACTATAGGCGTATATCTTGGATCGCGCTTGCGTACAAAAGCAACAAGAGATCTCACCGCCTCGTTAAACTCCCGAATTGCATCGAGGCGGGCTTTTTTATTCTCCTGCTCCATCCTTCTGCGGGACCAACGGTCCGGGGCTTCGCTCAGCCGCCATTTGTCTTCCCAGGAGAAAGATTTGGCCGTGGAGAACGAATGCCAGGCAGAGTAAAAGGGCCTGACAACATCATCGTAGGCGTCCTCCTTGTGTCCGAAAGAAGGATAGCTCTTCCCTCCGGCCGCCTCCTCCTCCTTGATCAAGTGATCAAACGTATCTCTCAAAAACCCGTAGAAGCCGGACGGGGCATCGGTAAACTCAATCTTATGATTGAATTTGGTCACGAGCCGGGTAAGGTCATTCGCTGTTGTGACCCGTACATCTTGATATATGGGGCCCTCGGCTCCGTCATGGCCCAAAATGGTGGCTTCATGGCTGTCGTACCAAGCCCTCTCCTGCGGGTCTGATAGGACCTCGTAGGCAGCCTGCACCTCTGCAAAGATCCTGGTCGCGTGGGCCTCGTTGCCGTAGTTTCGGTCAGGATGCAGCTCCAAGGCTTTTTTCCGATAAGCGCGCTTCAGGTCTTCATCAGTGGCATAGCGATCTACATCCAGCAAACGATAATAACTGATTTTAGCTTCGGTGCTCTGCACCTCGCCACGGTCAGATGATTGACTGGCACCCATAGTTAGGCGAAAGATGACCCCTCCCCCCCTCCCCGCACGCGGCTGAAGGGATGCGGAACAAAGGAGGCGTGGAGCAACGTCACAGAACTACGTCTGACAGCATCACGTAATTTTGACAGGTGTCGTATATATAACTACGACCATCAATCAAACTTTGCCACACAAACATCATGGAGTTCCAGTCCACAGAGCTTTACGGTGGTGCCATCAAGGTCGACCTCCCCAAGAACTTCATCGATGCCAGCCACTTGCGCGATATCCCCGACCATGAGGAGCTTTTCATCGATGCCGAAGGCTTCACTTCGATCATTATCGACATCACTGAGCACGTTGCAATGCCAACCGAAAGCGAGGCTATGGAGACCCACCTACAGGACGTTGTCGAGGAGGACAGGCCTGCAACCGAGGTGGCAAGATTACGACAAGCGCCATTCGCAAAGTTGCCAAACACAATGGCAAGCATGTTGATCGCGTCAACGCCACCGTCAGAAAGACATCATGGCCGGCCCAACGCCCCAGATGTGGTCGGGATGGTCATGATCAGGGCCACTCTGGCGGAGCAGAACAGCGACGTCGTCATCACCATCAATGTTCCCCATGTTCCGGGATACTACAACAGGGAAGAAGTGGACATCCAGAATGGAAGGTACGGGACGTTAATGGAGCAGGCAATAGAATGTCGGGATAGAATTTTGGCCACCTTTGAAGTGGTCGACTGGAATTTGTTCAACGGATAAAAGACCTCATATCGTCATAAAGAGCGCCGTAGTGCTATGATACGTCACTCGTACCTGTCAAAGCCGTCCTTGTGCGCTTCACAAAGGCGGGGCGATCGAATGAATGATGTCACTGCCCCGCCATGATGCTCATCACTGCCCCCGCCATGACGATGTAAGCATGAGGTATAAAGCACTCTGTTTTCCTCCTCTTCCTCTTCCACCGCAACCTCTCTACCCACAACCACTCTACACCCACAACCAATCTACACCCACAACCAATCTACACACACAACCACTACTACAAACACAAGTCTTAATTATGACTGACTCCACCCGCAAGGATTTGGGCGACAGTATGTCCCGCCACCGTCTGCTCTTTACACGGCTAATGTGAACCAGAGATCGCCGACAAGGCCACCCCCAACGAGAGCAAGTCTTACACGGACCAGGCCAAGGATAGCCTCACCGGCGCTGCCGACAAGGCCCAGCGTGACTTTGTTCCCGACAACCAGAAGTCGACCGGCCAGTCTCTCCAGGATAAGGTTTCCCGCACGGGCTCGAGCGAGGCGGACAAGGGCGAGGGTCTGCTCGACAAGGCCAAGGATGCCATGGGTATGAACAAATAAGTTATGGGCATGACGACGCAGTTGCTGTTCAGTAGTCCTAGTATGATGTTCGGCCCCTAAACTGTGTATTCCATGTGATAACGGTGTGGCGTGAGAGGCGCAGCATGTAATTCACCGATGAGCCACCCACTCTCGCCATTGGTGCCAATCGTCGTAAGATAGCCCGACCTGATTCCCTTGATACGTTGTCAGCTTTCCCTCGCCGTCTTTCCACGTCTTCTGCCAGTCTTTCCCTTGCCATCCCGCCTTGTGCATCAGAGAGACAATGGCGTCTTCCTGTTTCCATCCCTGATCCTTGGCCACGTACGGAAGGTACGTCGCTCCCATCTTCCGCCCCTTGTATGTAAACGATATTCTGATGCCATGGAATCCAACGATCCAATCCAAAGCGTCCTTTGACGGCTCCGAAAAGTTCGTCAACAGCGTGACGTGAGCGCTCAACTTTGGAAGCAACCGCGCCGTGATAGGTGAGAATCGGGGATCCTCCAAAGCGCTTTTTTCAACGAATTAGAACAACATTCCCAGATGAAGAGACAGGCACAAAGAGATTGGAATTTTAATTCTCCTTACCTACTCAACGCGAAGTTCTTCAATCCGGGTTCCAATCTCTGAGGCTCAAACGTCCCCAGACATCCGCGCAGCACCTTGCCCGGGTGCGTGTTGTAGCTTACGAATAAAGGATACTTTCCATCTCGGGAGGGACTGGAGACGTTGCCGTTTGGGAGGGACTCGTTCAGGGATTTTCCATCCGGTAGGGACGTCCCGCTTGATGAAGACGATGAGGACGCTTCGCGGCTACGAGACTCCCACTCATCCCAAAGCTGCAGCACCGTTTCAAGACTGAGCGGTTTGCGGCCTTGGAAATTGGATACCAGGCATTCGAATACATAGGCGCAGTGGCCTGTAGTGGCCATGCCTCCTATATTTTGGACAGGGGGGTGGTAGGGATGTTGATGGAGGGGGTGGGGGTGAGTGAGGGTGATGGAATTTTGACATGTGGGGATGATGACATTGCTGACGTTCACAAACCTGACATTCATTTGTATACTACAGATGGACACCGATGACTAAAGCACAGTGATCTATTTTAGCCACCTGTGTCTTCGCCTCCGACTGAATACCAGAAAATACGGCTATGTGGCTAATTGATGTGCGGCGGGTGGTGGTATCGGAGGATTCAGAGGCAATGGGTCAACAGATCGTGACGAAGAAAAAAAGTCGTTGCGGAGAGAGATCGGAAGCTTCAACTACACGGCGTGAGCCTGTGAATCCAGTTCGTTAGACTGCCCGATTCTCGGTGTGGCAATCCGAAAAGCCACCAACGAAATCCTGTGCGAGGCACAGATGACTCTAGTGCGCGGATATTGTATCAATGTTTTCATATTTCGCTCCTTCTTTTCTGCTTTGCTGGGTTGCCATTTCCATGGTCGCGTTGGGAATCACCCATGTGTCGATCATCTGAACTAGAGAATTACTCTACAGTTGCTTGAGAGTCATGGTGTATGCGAGTGTAACTCATCGTTAGTCATATACCTTTGTATGCGAGATCGAACAGCTGCATTGTTTATCCATTGTCATGTTGACATAAAAGAACAGATACCGCCTCGGGCTCAAGAGCTCGTTTCCATTGTCTTTTCTCATGCGTGCGAGTAGTCTGGTACCTCACAGTTCAAGTCTATGATAACCTGCGTAACGCTTCTCCTTTCCTCGGCCCAATCGAGCAGACACAATTGAAAGCATCCTTACCTCCGCCATTTTCATCAAAAGATATCAATGTCAACCAGGTACTGTAGCCTACCGTCTTCTTTTACATGTGGCAGGGGTCAACATTTTCAGGATCTGGAGATTGGAATTGGTAGAACGAATTATTAGGTGTGTTCATGTCCCGTGAAGGTTTATTGTTCAGGCTGGAGTTCGAGGTTTGCGATGTTGTGCTGACGTCTATCTGTGCAGTGGATTATGTTGAGAATTCCGTGTGGGGATCATTTACATCGATGTATAATTAAATATGGTGTTTCAACTTGGCCAGAAGCTGCTTTTGGTTATATTTGTATGCGTTCTGCCATTTTAGTTTTGCTTTTCTTGGGGTTGGGACGTTTCGCAGTGCTTTCTTAAAAATTGTCTGCCAGTTGTAATCAATCCAATGTCTAAAGAACATAATTGTTAGGTAGAATCGTTAGTGATGATGATCTCAACTTGAAAGCGCAGCTGTAGTTAGTATGTATGAGCTTTTTCGCCTGGCGACATGGAAAGTTGTCCAGGGTTTTCCGACTTTTCTGGATGAGTTACAAGTTGAAACACTTGGCAATCTCATCTATCTGCCTTGACCGGGTAACCAGGATAAGTCAAGCGACCGAGTTTGCAATGAGGCAACGTGGCGGATTTGTGGACGGACCATCGGAACATTGTGGGCAAGCCGGGGTTCTAGAGCCGCTTGAGCAATTACCTGGTCATGGCGACAGGTCAGTGATGACAACGAACAGGTGTCACCAACGGCGAACTGATTTATCCACCAATCGCACTGTGCGACAACTATGACATATGTAGGATCGCCTCGATCCCTGCCGCACGTAACTGGCGGCGTTTTACGTAAACTATGTGGTTGGATGACGACATTGCTTTATCTTTGGAAGAGAGCGTTCGGCATGCTGATTAGGCTGGAGACACTCGAGTGTAGATAGATTAAAAAAAAACATGTATTCTACAGCGAGTCGAAGAATCGGACCGTGTCTGGGCCAGGCATGATCAAATGAGTCCGTATTAGCGACAACACACCTAACGCAGCTCATTTCTTCTGCGGCAGCCTGGTGAAAAGCACAGGCCGCCACAGCCCCCGCACTGAGAAACTGTTGACGTCCAACGTCTTCCAGTCACTGTAGACTATCCCCAAATTGATTGGTTCGCATTCCGCGACGTCTCGGCCCGGACCACTTAGAGATTGGATTGTAGTCCCCGACGCGACACCAACTACTGGACATGGTCCAAATTGTCCGGTAAATGTGAAAACTGACGGCTGAACGCGTGGAAGCCAGGCGCATATTGACTTCTGTACACAAACAAACACTGAACCACCATGTTGGCGGCACTCGTCGTGCTGCTACTCTCCGCCTCCTCCGCCGCCGTGCGCGCCCACGATGCGCTGCTGCAGAGGCACGGCCTTATGAAGCGTCAGTCAATGACGTACAGTGGCTGCTACTCTTCGTCGGGAAGTCTGGACGATCAGGGCCCATACATGTACCAGACCTCGGGCTACTGTCAACCCATCTGCCTGAAGAAGAATAACGCCGTATTGGGCTTAAGCGGCGGCAGCGATTGCTGGTGCGGCGATACGTTACCACCCGCCAACACCAAGGTTGACGATTCCAAATGCGACTCGCCCTGCAACGGCTACGGCTCAGACAAATGTAAGTCTGGCAGCGGCCGCGAGTGACTATTCTAACATCTTGCAGGCGGCGGCCAGGGCTTTTACTCGGTCTATCTCACAGGCCTTAAAGCCAACGTAGGCAACGATAAACCTATGTCGGGCACTACTGCCAACAATGATGGCGCAGCTGCGCCTTCACCCTCCTCAGCTAGCACGGTCGCTAGCCAAGCAGAGAGTAGCGCTGGAAGCAGCTCATCAGCCGCGACCATCACCGGTTCCACCACCGACCCGAGCGATTCAGTTACCGGGCCCGTTGTTTTCCGTACAGATCCGCCAACTACCCTCGTCGTGACCGACACATCGACTGTTTCGACACCAACAGCGGCAGCCCCACCGCCTAAAAGCAGCAAAGGCGGCGGCAAATCAAACACAGTCGGCATAGCGGTTGGCGTGGTGGTAGGAATACTAGCACTTCTTGCTCTTCTAGTTGCGTTCTTCTTATATCGGCGGCACAGGAAGCGGCAAGCAGAAAAAGCGGCCGCCCAAACGGAGAAGATCAAGCCTTTCTTTGCTGAGAGGGATCCAAACCACATTCCACCGAGCACAACAATAACCTCGAGAAGAGACTTTGACAGGGACAGCATTGGCAGTTTAGTGGACGAGGACCGCCCCATAACGCAGCCCGGAAGGGTGCTGGTGGTGAGTCTTCTTTTTTGTGTCAAGCGTTCAGCACTGACAGGTCTTGCAGGTTGCAAATCCCGATCGGGAATGAAAGCGTGTGTGACTACATCCTAGCAACGAATACCCACCGAAACGATGTGCTTCTGTCCAAAACATAAATATCCCTTTGTTTCTTCATTGTATTTGTGCGAAAGCGTTTTTTGCATGACGGGAAAAATGGACATTCGATGTGAGGTTCGGTTATTGAGACCGGCCACATAGTCCTACATACCTATCCAATGACTTAAAGTTCGTTTCAATGACACCTTCATGTCAACCTTGAACGCTAATCGAGGCCAGGCTAGGGCCGGCCCGACGGGAATCCCCGCTACATCGAGCAATGAACTGAGCAGAAACCAGGCTGTGATAGCCCATGGCACATCTCTTACGAGGCAAGCAAGCAGGCTTACAAAACGACCTATCCGCAGGCTTATCAACTGAACTATTTGGCATCGACGACATCTCCCGTTGCGGCGTCAATAGCGAGATATCATGTTTAGCATATGACCCGGTCCAGTCTCTCCTAGCCGTGGGCACCAAAGCTTCCCGCTTCGGCCGGGGTCAAGTATACATCTTTGGGCGGAACCGCATTCAAGTCATCCTACCCCTGCCTTCACCCAGAGGCACGAGTGTACAAACACTTCAATTCTGCGCCGACAAGTTGATCTGCCTGGATGATAAGCACGACATTGCAGTATTCTCCCTCGAGCGCAAGGACGTAGTGGCTGCATTCACACCGCCGGGAATTGTCACGACGGTTTGCTCGGATCCCACTCTCGACTATGCTCTGCTCGGGACAAGGGTGGGAGACGTACTCGCTTATGATCTGGATCGTGTGCGAATGACGAGCTTCAAAATTCCATGTCTGTGGACAGAGACTAACCCCACCGTGCGTTCGTCGGAAATCATTGGTTTGCAGTTTCATCCGAGAGATATTGGGGTGTTGTTGATTGGGTACTCATATGGTGCTGTTGTGTATAATTTCAAAAGAGAAAAGGCTCAACGATTCTATCATTATGAGCAGTCAAACGGCAAGGGACCCAGGCTCACACAAGCCAATTGGCATCCTACAGGCACTTTTGTCGTGACGGGATACGAAGATGGTTCAGTTGTGTTTTGGGACGCCGCAAAAGACGGCCGCATGCTACTGGCTAGGACATTGACCGAGGACAACTCTTTGGTCAAACAGCCAATTTTCAAAATGGCATGGTGCGCAGGCCAGAACCCAGAGGACACGTCGATTCTGATTGCTGGAGGCCAGCCACCGCAGGATCCGATGAAAGGTTTAACGCTCTTCGATATGGGTCGCACGCCAGCCTACGCAACCTCAACCTGGGATTCGCTGTCGAATTACTTGGCATCGCCTAAGAGTCAGCGCATATTTCCAACCCCACCCGGTGTGGATGTGTTGGATTTTTGCTTGATACCTCGTACGTCGCCGCATTATAATGGTGCTCATGACCCGTTGGCCGTCATTGCCGTATTGCCTTTTGGAGAGTTGTACATGTTGGAATTTCCTTCTGGCGAACCTGCAAGCCCAGTGAATCGACTTCCAACTTCCCTGACGTTGGTGGATCCTTTTATCAAACAGGTCAACGTGAACATGGCCGATCGGGAACGGTGGCTTGGCTTGATGGAGAGGAGACGACAGAGTCCGGAATTCCTCAGAGGAGGCGCAGAGGTCATCCGTACCAGGCGACGCTATGAGTCTCGTATGATTGTGCAAGCCGTGCATTCCAATGGATCCGTACGCCTTTACGACATTGGCCAGGGTGATGAGGTTGAGAATTGCCAAGTCTTACAGGTCGATGTGGGGAGGGCTGTCCAGCGATTCGAAAATATTGCAGTGGCTCATACGAGCTTTGCATCGGCCAGCTGTGAGCTTGCTGTTGGTATGACGACGGGAGAGCTGGTCATCTTCCGTTGGGGCGTCAAGCGACAAGTGCCCACGCAGCAGGGTCAATTGAAGAATATCTCTGACCGGGCGAGTCCTGATCTAAGCGAAGGCCTGTTGCCACTTACCTTATTGGAAGGACAACATGGGCCCGTCACGGCCGTGAAAATGAGCGACGTGGGTTTTGTAGCTGCTGGCTACGAGAATGGTGCTCTAGTGGTCATTGATCTAAGAGGGCCGGCTGTAATTTACTCTTCATCAATCTCGGACCTCAGCAAAAGCAGCAGTCGGGGCCTGCGAAGGAAGTCGAGCATTGGACATACAGACTGGGTAACCCGGCTCGAGTTCAGTGTCATGATGCTCGAGGGCGAAGATTACAGCAGCATTCTGTTGCATGTGGGGACAAACTTGGGACGATTGGGCACATTCAAGATCCTTCCCAGTGCCAGTGGACAGTATACGGTTGAGCTCGCCGGAAGTGTTTCACTGGACAGTAAAATCGTGCAATTTTCGCCAATTCGCACCGACTCGGGCAAGTCCGCAGCTGCTTCACAGGCAGTTGTAGGCAGTTTGCGAAACGGACTCAAAGTCAGTGGGGTTCTTATTGCAGTGAGCCAGAATAGCGTTCACATATTCAAGCCTGCCAGCTCAAAGGGCGCACACAAGACATTCGACAGCGCACTTTGCGAGAATGCGGGCGTGGTGAGACATCAGGATCAAGGCTATGCGTTGGTTTGTCTGTTTTCTGACGGAACTGCGCGTGCTTATAGCATTCCATCCTTACGAGAGCTGGCTTCTCTAAGGCTGGGTCAAGTGCTTGATGCTAAAAGGTTCCACGAAGCTACGGTTGCGCCTACTGGGCACATTGTAGGGTTTGCTGGACCTTCGGAGCTGGCTGTGGTTTCTGTCTGGGGAGATGTTGAACGTCCAAAGAATCCTGACAAGCTGTTCAATGTTGAAGCAACTATACCACCTCGACCCACAATATCTGCTGTGCAATGGGTCACGGGAACGCAATACCTCACTCCTTTGGATCTTGATGTGCTAATTGGTGGTCCTGAACGTCCGCCTTCTAAGCGAATGCTGGCAGAGGCTGAAGCAAACCGCCCTGCTCCAGTACAAGGCACTGCAAACCAAGAAGGATACTGGGCTTATATGCAACGACAAGTGACCGAACGCACTCAGAACCTCAACCTAATGGGTGATACGATGAGCGACATGGAAGAAGCCAGTGCCACATGGGCAAAGGATGTGAACAAATTTGTTAACCAGCAAAAGAAAAAGGCTGTGACGGGGAGTGAGTCTTTCATACATCACAAGACGCAGGCTGACAACTCCAGTGATCAAGTCGAAATTCGGATTTTAGATTGGCGGCGGGTAAACCCCGGGACGGGCACGGGCGGGGGAGAATTTCGCCCACACGGCATTTCACCAAACACCACTCCAGCACAATGCGCTTCTCCTTTGACTACTGCCCCGACCGGCCCGAAAATATTGACCATATCCTGAACGGCCTTGATCGGTATAACCCAGAGACGACTATCATCTTCCAAGACTACGTAGAGCTGCAGTGTGAGAACCAGACCTATGACTGCTATGCGAACCTCGCCCTGCTAAAGCTGTAAGTACTGCAAAAACCCCTAGCCCTCCAATGATGACCAAAAAACGTTTCCTATTACCTGAACCTATGGTGATGTTCAACGAATATTAGCTCTATCTGACCCTTATTTGCGTCCACTTGTAACCTCTAGCCGCGAGCAGCTGCTAACCGGACTAGATACCAATTCAACCCGCAGCTTACGCGGGATGAAACCATCACAAACATCCTAGTTAAAGCGTTGACGGTTTTTCCATCTCCCGATTTCAGCCTCTGTCTCTCGCTACTTCCTCCCCATGTTGCCGGAACGACAAAACAGCAGGGCGCCTCGTCTGCCTCAGCGGGAAGCATTACCGAGGCCGTACAGCAGCTCAGCGTGCTGCACGCACAGCTAAAAAACGCCCAGTACGCGCAGTTCTGGACCACGCTCGAGAGCGACGATCTCTACGCCGACCTGGTGGCCGACGTGCAGGGGTTTGACGAGCTGATGCGCGTTAGAATCGCCGTCGTCGTGTCGCAGTGCATGCAGGAGGTCGACCGCGACGTGCTGGAGCGCTGGCTGAACCTGTCCGGGTCCAAGTTTGATAAGTTCGTCAAGGACATTTGCGGATGGGATGTCGACAACAGTGGGAAGTCCATCAAGATCCCGCTGAACAAGGACAACGAGGCGCGCAGCACAACAGTCAGGGAGGATGTCAAGTTTGAGCAGTTTGGACGCATGATTAAAAGGGCTTACGAGGTCGGCGCATGAGCGGTGTATCGTGTATTACATTTGTTGTTTTTTTTTCCAAGCGAGGCGTATAACAAAGGATTCTGGGGGCATCAAAACGGTGGTTTCATTACTCTACTGGGTCATAACGGTGTCCTTGCTGGTTTCCGTGGTGTGGGCGGCAGTGGATGGCTCGACTTCCATCTGGTCGTCTTCCTCCTCCTCACCTTCCACCTCCACCTCGTCCTCTGAGCTTTCGGCTTCCAGATCCTCAGACGCGTTTTCATCATCGTCCTTGTCCTCAGCAGTGGCTGTGGCGGCGGCAGACGGCTCGGTGCCTTCCATGTGATGATCCTCTTCACCTTCAGCACCCTCAGCTGCACCTGTCTTAGCCTCTTCCTCCTCTAGCTCCAGCTCTTCAGCGCCGTACTCCTCCTCGTCATTCTCAGCCGCGTCGGCCTCGGGCTGGTCGGGCGGGAACTCAGCAGGGGCCGACTCCTCGCTGTCCCACTTGATAGCGAAGCGGGTGACCCTGGGCTTCTCGGCGAGGATATTACGCTTTATCTTCTCTAGAATGGGTTTCGCGGGGGGCTCGTTCTGCAGGGCTTCATCCGCATACTCATTGTTCACGTAGTATCCGACGCGGACAAACTCGCGACCATCATAGGCACAGCTCAGCAAGATGACCGTCACTCCCAAGATCTCGCTGGCGGGGATGCGCGACGTGTCCGGCGCCCCGGCCTCAAAAGTGAACTTGTTCACGCCCACGGGGATGGGGCCGACCAAAAGAGAATCCAGATCCTGATCCAATTCGGAGCTTTGAGCCCGTTAGCTGCAGAAAGGGAGAAACCGGGGGGAAACAATCCTGAACTCACCTGGTTGCGGATCCGACGTAGGTCAACTTCCATTCAAGATCCTTTTGCAGGGGTTCCAAGCATTCAAATGTGATTTCAAACTCGTACGGCGCGTTGAAAGCGGCTGGATTGTTGCGAACGGCGACGTTGAGCAGGGAGACGGACGCCATGGTTGTAGAGACCTATCAGTGTGTTGTGAGGCAGGGTGGAAGAGAGTCAACGCAAGCCCAGGCAAGCGCGCGTTGGCCAGACACGTTCCCTGCGCTAATTTAAGACGCGTGACGTGACGCGACGCGACGCGCTTTGACTCGCGTCTGGCAAATGGCAGATGATTGCTGCCGCTTGATTGGAGAGGCCCACAAAGAACTTTTGGTTGACTCTCGTAATCTTACAGCTATGTTACCTGCTACCTACGGCCCTTCCTGAAGTCTAGGGTCCAGATGCGGGACGCCTTCTGCCGCTGGTTCATGCAATGGGTCAAATCCATACTCGGGAAACGTCCTCTGCTGAACTGGTCCAGCCTGGCCGCCCGTAGGGTTGCGCGGAGAGGGAAGCGTTAGGGGCGCACTTGTAACATGCCCCGGGGCCTGCGGAAGAGCAATGGAGGATATTTCCGGATTTAAATTTCCATGCAAGGCGTGCCGCTCGTGCTCGAAGTTTGCGTGCTGAGCAAGAGCTGCCAGCGTCTGCTGGTCCATCGTATCCCCACCGTGTGCAGACGCAAGCGTTGGCGCCGTCGGAGCTGTAGCAGGCGACGTATTGGCATTAGCAGTATGAGCCAGTGTCCCAGCCCCAAGATCCTGTTGGTCCTGAGCCTGCGCGGGCGGCGGCAGATCCCATTCGTCGGGCAATTCTTCAGGGTTCTGAACGCTTATAAAGGTGAGGTTCTTTGGGATCTTTACCCAAACTGCGTTGTCGGCGAACGTTTCCGTGCAGCTATAGAACTTCTTCGCCGGTTTCTTGTCGCTCGGGCCTGCTTCCTGAGCGACAGCCGGCCCTGAAGAGGGTCCGGCAGCCATCGTCGTCCCAACAGGGGAACTACCGGTTTTGAAACCAGCGGCACCCTGCGCGAACTCCGCTGCCTGGGGCTGTATGCGTGATGCAGCGGCTTGCTCTCTCGATGCGACCTCTGCGGCAATCACCCTCGCTCTGCGGTCCTGGATGGCCTTTGGGCCGTTCAAAGACGGATTTTGCTGATGGCGAAAGGCAACCGCATCAGAAGGCACGCAGTCGCGGCTCGACTTGCGGCATTGGCCGCACAAAGGACGTACTTCATCGCACTTGAGCTGTTCATCATGTGGTCAGCCTGAGATAGGGGAGCTTTTCTTCGCGGTTGGTAGGGAGGTAGAAAAAGTAGGAATGCTGCACATCTCATCAAAACTCGACGGGATCCTCCGTATAATCTTGTGAGAGTGAAGTGGCCAAGAGTAGGGCCCCTCTGCGCCAAGAGATTGAGGTGGTTCATACCTTGCGCTGCCGACAAGTCAAGCTGGGAAAGTTAGCCGATGCCCTGAAAATTTTCCTATTCAACTTCTTTGTGCGCTCACGAGTCTATTTCTCCGCACTTCTATCTCGTCCTCGCTAGATTTTCCCAGGGGTTCAATTGCCACTTACCATCCGGTCCGGGAGCGTGTACATCTGGCTTTCTTGCGCGCGGAGGATTTATCACCGCCTCCTACACCGCCGCCGCCGCTGTTACTAGCAATAGGGGATTCCATGTTTGTGCTGGCGTTGGCGATGCGGGAAGAGAAAAATTAGGAGGGAGGTGTCACCAAGCACTTGTCGGCGCGCTGCGCGTTGCGCACATGTGTTCGGGTTCTCTATATCGCTTTGCGGCCTTGGAACGTTTCGTGCTGAGGATGGGTAGGTAAACTAATGGGTGTTCTGAGAGTCGAGGGGTGCGGTGGTCTGTTGAAATGGAGACTTTAGACTGAGCGTTCGATTGGATGTTTCGCCAAGAGAGAACGGCTTCTTGGCATTATTTACACATGGTGCACCTTCTGGACTTATTCACCATAGAACCTCGCCAGCTTTTTATCTGATGGATTCATCAGCAAACATACTACGCACCGCCGTTTGCTACATACGATAGTTTGGGAATCCCATATCGAGCCCCAAGCTCTAGCGAAGCAATTCGCGCTATGAAACTCATCCTTTTCTTGCATCGACTAAACTGTTTGAACTTAAGAGACGAGAGATGCGAGTAACAGAGCCCCGGCTGAGACTGTTATCTTGGGAGACAACACTTCCCTACCAGCAGGCTGCATTCCAAATGCATATCCCGTTCGCACAGGGATTGCAAACAGTCCTTGTTCGGTTTGCAGTTGAGCGCCAAAAATTAATTAACCTCATGAGGCTCAGCACATGCGTGGAAAATCGCATCCACAAGTCTGTACGAGTTATATGAGCAGGCATCAACCCCTCCTGGGTTTGCAACACAAGTGAATATTTACTTGACCATGGCCTCCTGATGAATCGCACAACCCTGAGTAGAGCCTTGCGAGCGTACTGTAAGTTTCAATCCTGTCCTCGAAGTCCAGGAAGAGCTTTGGCATGTGCTGGAGTTGTCCGACTTCCGGTCACGACGGTGCTTTGCCTGCCGCGACAGCCCCATACAATGAACATTACCGATCTCTACCAAGAGGCACACTGAAGCACTTGACTTCTACGGATCACAATCAAGAAACATCATTGGCAACTACCAAATGATCAATTCATCAATCTAACGTTCTCCATTGGAGGAACACATCCTTTAACAGCTATGAGTTCGGCTGCCAAAGCTGAGCCGAACAACGTAAAACACTCCGATTTATGATCTTACAGCGTAACCGCTTCGCTGCAGTTACACATGTACAACATGACATCAGGGCCCAAGACGCGCCAACGCTACCTCGGAGTACCGCAAGGCTTATCGCACCTTGCACTGGCTGAGCACTATTCGAGAAGCTTATCATGTTCCAATCCTCAGCGCGAGTGTGCACTCCGGCAAAGGCGACGTCGTAAACTCTATCGGCTCCGTTGACATTGATACACCACTTGGCAACATCCAGTTCCACATACTGATACGCCAACGCCGTTCATCCAGCGTTTAGCCGACATGGATAGGCTTGGGATATGCTTCAACAATACCCTCGACCGACTCAACTCTAAATTCCAGTATTCCGAGTAACATGATCGGAATATTAGTCGGAATTCCACATGGATTTCACAACCACATTTTCATCAGCTCAAGATGCCAAAGGGAATTGTTTGGGGTTCGGCAGAGACTGAGCCCTTTGTTTTCGAACACCCTTCTGAATCTCTCCTCACAGCGGAGTATAATGAACTCGAGCCCAACTCCTCAGCAAACGCCATGCCAACACAGACGTCTGACGACATAGCAGAAGTAGAGGCTCCTTCCGTACCGCAGCCCATTGACGACTATGCCTATGCTGAGCTTGCGCCCCAATGAACGTGTTCCTGGCGCTTCGAGGTTTCAAGCAGCGCTGGCTTGCTTGTGTTGGGATATCCAGCTGTCACAGGAGCAATACAAGCAGTTGAAAGAGGTTTTCAGCATATGGAGAAGTCAAATTGCTTCCCAGTCTCCCAGACAAGGTTGATGGCTGACTGCCGCTTTTGCCAATGAACAAAACGACAACTCCGTGGATTGCAGCAAAAGCAAAGGAGCAATAAACAAGCAAAAGAGAACCTCTTCTTCGTTGATGCGCTTTGGTTTTCCCTTGCGTTTGCTAGCGGCTGCGAAAGCTTTTAACGATTCAGTAACGCCAAAAGCGTAAACCAACCACCGACAACATTGCGAAAACGGTATGTCTTTTGAAACGCGAATGAGTAACATTTCCGCGGCCTGTTCGGGTCTTGCACCGTTTGTGGCTCTGATTATGCTTTCTTGGCCCGTGGTCGTTCGAGGACTGGCAAATACTTTTTGGAGATGACATTTCGGTGAATGCACTCTTCGCCAACGTTAAAATGACATCCTCGGATCTGGAGAGATTGAAACTGAAGTTGCCGTCAGATCAATTTTTAAAAGAGGGGGGTAATTGGAAACCATGGCTCAATCAGATTGTCGGGGCAATGAAAGCGACCGGATGGGCAATCGGACAGTCGTTGACAATTGATGGAGAACTTGTTTCCTCCGTTATAGATGCCAGTGGTTGCTAGGACACTGACACTCGGTTTTACACCTGTATGTTGTTTTGAATGCCAGGAAACATATTGCTAGCATGATAGCTTGAAAGGTTGGTCAGGATGGCACATACATCTAGGAGGGTCCCGATAATTAGATTTTGCTTTTGTCTGACTGCACACATGGCTACCTCCTCTTTTGCCCAGTTGTCCTCTCCTCGAGCGAGACCACATCGCCAATACCTGCTGCCTCTTGTTCCCTTTCGAGCTCCTGAATTTCTTCTCGACAATCCCACCACCTCCTTTCTGCTCGTTCAAAGCCCATCTTCCTAATTTCCTTAACGGAGAACTCCGGATCTCGCTGATATTTGATCCAGTCCAGCACCTCCTCCTGCCATGGATTCGATGTTCGAGAGAAGAATTCCCTCAAGGACTCGAATGGCTTGGGGTAAGGTTTCCCGTCGTCTTTCAACGGCGAAGAGGATTCTTCTTCCGCTTCCTCTACGTCCTGTACTTGCGGTTTCTTTTTCTCGACGATGTCCGCCGCACCCTCTCCTTCTTCTTCTTCTTCTTCTTCTTCTTTCTCCTCCTCCTCCTCCTCATCTTCATCGTCTTCTTCATCACTCTCACTATCTTCACTCTCCACATCCCAATCAGGAATATCTCTCTTGAAGATCTCTTTCCATCCATCCAATCTCCCCAAATGAATAGCCCACATCTCATCAAACGTGAATTCTTTGTCGCCCCTCTCGAACGTCCCACCATACACGTAAAGCACATCATCCAGCACCGCAAGCTGGGCATTGAACCTCGGATGAGGCATTTCCCAAACAACCTTTTCTTCCTCTTTTACCTCCTCCTCTTTTTCCTCTTTCTCCATATCCAAATCCTCAGCATCCCTCCCCTCAATAATCGCCAAGTTGCGAAGCAGCTCCTCCTCATTAGCCTTCACCCTCCCCACCTTCTTCGCCTCCACCTTCCTAACCACCTTCCCCCTCCTCAACTGAAGCGGAAAAAACCGGTTCCTCTCCACGTGATACGCGTATAGCTTATCAAAAAACTCACTCTCAATCCCCTCCTCCGACTTCTCAACATCGCACACCCCTCCAAACATGATCCCTCGCCCCGCATGCGCCGCCATCGTCGCCCCCGCCCGCGGCGGTACCGGCGCATTAGCCGGCTTCTTCCTCCTCTCCCATTTAACCGTCAGCGGAGCTTGCGAAGCCTGCACACCCTGCAGCGAAGCATCCCTACCCCCAGCCCTAAGCAGCCACGAATCAACATGAACCAACGGCCTGGTCGTCGTCCTGCCCCCACGCAACGTCTCCTTGACCCTCGAATACCCCCCCACCAGAACCGCGCCCTCTGGGTGCGGCAGGAACGAAAACGAAGACCTAGCCGCAGGCTTCAGTCCCTGTGTAGCCACACTCCACCACTTCTCCGTACTCGTGTCAAAAACCCACGTATCATCGAGATACTTTGTCTCGTTCGCCGTATCCTGAAAGCCCCCAAACAAAAATACAAACTGCTTGTACGCGACCATCCTATGCCCACTGCGGGCCGAAGGTCCCGCACCACCCTTGGCAGTGGAATTCCCAATTCTCTCCCACGCCCACCCCCCCCTCGCCGTCAACCTCCACAAATCCCCATAATGATAAAACGCCTTCTGGCGGGATGACGAAAACTCCCCCCCGAAGAGGTAATACTCCCCCTTTGAGGGAAGCAGAGCCACCGCATGCCCTGATCGGGGGAGGGGTCCATCGCCCTCGACCCTCCTCCACTGTCGCGAAGCGACCTTATAGATGAACAGCTCGTTTGAGAAACTCGCGCGCTCGCCCGAGAAGAATTCTCCGCCGAAGAGGATTAGTTCTTTTGAGGTGGGGGAGGGGAGGAGGGTTGTTGCGCTTCGGGCGCGGGGTGGGGGGCATTTTACCTCGCGGGGGGTCGGGGTTGTGGTTGTTGTGGTCTGGAAGGAGGCGAGGATTGTGTCAATGTCTTCTGATTCGGTGGAGGAGATTGATGCGCGGCGCTGTTTTTTGGTTTTTTGGTGAGCTTTTTTCGCGGTTTTGAGCGCTGTGCGGGCTTTTTTTTCGGCTTTTTTCTTTTTGGTGTCTTTTGCCATTTTCGTTTCGGTTGGGGGGGTTAGGGGTTTTGTAGAAGTCTGGTGAATTGAATAGGACAGTTATGATTTTGATGGGATCACGGGTTGATAGTTGATGTAGTGGGTTGCAAGTTACGTGTTTTCCGTTGCGTTCGGTTGGGCCGGGAGGGGAAATCTTGGCGCAGCAACATCTCAGAAGCTCGTTTAGACACAACGCTTTTTCCGACTCAAAAACGCTTGTATTGTTCCAAAACAAGCTAACTTTGCGGACACTGGAACGGAAATTGGTATCTTATCACGCTTTATTTTTTTTTTTTCACATGAAATTGTTTGGCCCGGACACGGCTTTTTTGACCCTGTCACGCTTAGTTTTTGTCTTTCGGACTTTTCTTGCTTCGTCACACCTAGTTTCTGCCTTTCAATTTCCAAACTTGAAATCACACAAGGTGACAATCACAGTGATTGAATGACTGCAGTAATGACATGAACAGCATCTCGTATCTTACCTACTGGATGAATAGACGATCAGCGTTACATTGGCAAAGCAAAACGCTCTTCAAAACTCCATACGCCACATCACACAACAAACAGAACCCCCCCCCCTTCCTTCATCTCATGCATAGCTTTCCATAAGGATATTAGTCGAGGTAACTTTCATTTCCAACCTGCCTCTATCGTCTTTCGTTACTTTTCTTTGCGAGCTTTGATTGCAAACGTAGCCCACAGCGCCAGGTGGTCGCTCGGGAAATGCCAGTTGGGGAAACCAGGCACTCGGCTGAGATATTCGGGGTCGACCTCGCCCAAGAGTCCCGTCACCTGGATCGTGTTGCTACTGTACCAGATGTAGTCGATGACATCGTGGAATCCAGGCGTGTAGTTTGTGTATGGCCAATCGGATATGTGGCTGTAGGCCGACTTGAGGGTGAAAGGGTGCGAGGCTCCGTGTTTAGTGAGATCACCATAGCTTTTACCCTCCAACTCCGAATGTGAAGGGGCAATGTGGCCTTTGGTTATCAGTTCAAGAACACCCGAGTTCGCAGTGGAGTTGAAATCGCCGCAAATGAGAAGCGGAATCTGCGTTGGCTTGTCGTAACGCTGCGACGGCGCAGGCGTCTCCTCGCCCACGGCCTCCTTGTCCTTGTACGCCGGCCACGACACATATGTCTTGGTGAGCTTGTTCAAATACTCCACAAGGACAGCCGCCTGCACGATCTTGACGTCGGCCAAGTCGCCCTCCCAGGCAAAGTGTGTGTTGGCAACCACTAGCCTGGAACCCGTCTGGCGGTTCTCCAGAAACATGACGACCGCAATGTGATCCTTTGGCATCACACGGTTGTACACGTCATGCTCGCCCTTCATGTCTGGTCGGTTAATTGCCTCGTGGGAGAAGACCAAGGCCTGCTTGTCCAGTAACACAAACTTGCTGGCCTTGTAGAAAGTTGCACAGCCGTCCACCGTCTTGGCTTCCTTGGCCGCCATGGTTTGGGCGCGGGCCTTTGCGACAAAATATCCCTTGTATCCCTCGCGCTCCAGACTCGGCTTGAACCACTCGTAGCTCTCCTGGTCCATTTCCTGCAGCGTCAGGATGTCAGCGTCTCGTTCGCGCAGCTCGTCCGAGATTAGTTTCCGCCTGTGCTCCCACTCCAGCGCTCCTGATGGCGTGTAAGCGTAAGCTTGGCTGCTTGCAGCCCGCTCGCACAGCGTGTTCCAGCTCAGCACCGAAAACTTTTCAGCCTCATCGTCTTCGTCTGTGGCGAGATCTATCCACTGACGATCCAACGGCGGCGGGGGCGCTGCAAACTGTCAGCAAAAGGTCACATAGCATATATAAGATCAACTTACGCGGAGCGGTCTCTCGGAGATGGCGAATTAATCCCTGCGTGCCCCCGTCCATGAAGCGTTCCACAAGGTCTTTGCGCATCGGATTACCTAGGATGCCCAGAAACTCCAACTGATACAGCGAGCCCAACTCATACGGCAGATCCCGCAGCTGGTTGCTAAACAGTTGCAGTTGCCGAAGGTTGGTCAGCATGCCGATCTCTGGAGGAATGGTTTGCAGATGATTACACGACAAGTCGAGCTCCACCAGATTGCGCATCAGGCCAATCGTATGCGGAATGCTGTCCAGTAGATTGTGGTAGAGAAATAGCTTTGGAAGCCCCGGGTAGAACGTGAACAGTTCATGACCGAGGTTCCTGAGGCCAACGCCGCCCATATCCAGCCCCTCCCAATCATCCTCCGCGGCACTAGTCTCCTCATCGCGGCTCGTACCCGTGTTATGCCCCTTACTGTGACGCAGCCGGAAATGTGCCTTGTTCTCTCCGTACTTGTATTTCCTCCACTCGAGCTGCTGGAATCCCCAGAAATCGTTTGGCGCAATGGACGCCGCATCGGTGGGGAGATCCATAACGCCATTTTGCATGTGGGAGGCGGAGAAGCCCGGCGCGGAGGCAGCCAGGATGCCGCCGGAGCTGCTGTGTTGATGCGAGCCGTACGGTCCCAGGGCAGTATCCGTGTGTTGGCCGTTGATGTGCGGGGCGCCAAAGGTCTGGCCCATCTTGTGCAGCCCCATCTGGCTCCCGTGCTGCCCGTTCAGCAGGCCATGGCCCGTCCTCTGGTTGTACATGAAATGCGACGAGTGTGTATTGGGCGAGCGACTGGGTGAAGACGCGTCCTGGAGCAGCGCACGGTTGGTCGAGTTCGGAGAGCTTCCGCGGATCCTGGTCGGGGGCTGCTGGTAGTGATGGCTGTAGAGACTGTGGAGACGGTTCGAACTGTCTGCCATTGCCAACCGTGGACCTAGCGCTAGAGCTGTTGCGGCGGATGCTAGGGGGTGAACGGCGCGGTTTTTTCCTCTTGGACATGGAAGCGCCCTGCCCTTCCGATAACAATATGCACGAGCAAGGCCACAGAATAATGTGTCTTAAGCTCGTGCTGCTGTGCTGCTGCAATATCGTCCGTGTTGCTGTCCGTGTGTTGTTCAAGACACGCGGCGAACGTCGGCCTTCGGTCGATCCCGATCACGTGGAGATCACATGATCTCAGGTGATCTTATCGGACCCATGAACCACGGGGCGACCCGAGCCTTCCCCGCGCCAAGGAGTGACCCCATCTATAAAACTGCCGAGTCTGCATCGCAAGTTCGCAACAGACTGGATCAAGTCAAAAGCTAAACCCATCTCTCCCACCTCCCGCCCGACTCGCTTTGTTTCACGATAAAGACCCCTGGCCATGATCGTCTGCGGGGCCTTGGCTTGCATTCGTCTGCTGCACTAGGCGCTTATACATTCCATCTTTAGGGCACTTGGCACGGCTGTGCCGGCCGCTGAGCACCGAGATGGACCGTTGCATGCCATGTCCCGCGCCGTGCGTCTAGTTTCCCAATCTATGTAATCGACCTCCGCCGCTCTCGTGTCCCAATCTGTGCACTGGCTGCCCGACGGAGGTTTCTGTAGATTTGTTGTTATCCCTGGAGGATGCAGACCTCGATACGCCACAACTTCACGTCTCGCTTCAGATCGCCCGCTAGGCCTGAGAGTTCGCGCCGCGAGTCGGTCGAGGAGCTCTATGAGTTGCGATATGGCCGCCGATACCTACGTGATGTTCCTTATCCTTTGCCCTGCGACCTGGCCGAGATTCAGAGGCAGAATCTGCGGACTCTGATATCGTGCACCATCTTTGGCCGTCCCGTCTGCTCGCCCAAGGTCGTTGATAACCCACCGCGCAAAGTGCTGGAAGTGGGATGCGGCAGCGGATACTGGTCATCCATGTGCCACGAGTTCTTCCGTTCCCGCGGGCATGCGAATATATCTTTCACCGGACTGGACATAGCACCGCTGGCGCCCAACTTGCGCCAACTTGGCGTCAACTGGACCTTTGTGCGGCATGATCTCCGCCGTACGCCGCTTCCTTTCCGCGACGGCGACTTCGATTTGATCGTCTTGAAGGATCTGAGCCTTACTTTGCCCATCGGTTCTTATCAAAAGCTTTTTGACGACATTATGAGACTGTTGAAACACGGTGGCACGCTCGAGATATGGGAGTCGGATCACGTTCTCAGATCCTTGCTGCCGCATGCGGCTCCAGCGCCGGTGAAAAAGGCCGAGCCAAAAGATGATGCAAAAGTGGCCCGGAAGACTGCCACGTACACCATTACTCCGAGCACTTGCTTTGCACCGGTGCAGAACAGCTACCTGCGGCAGGCGAACGATTGGATCTCAAAGGCCCTGGATCAGAGGAACCTGCCGCCGCTGCCTTGTTCCCGCATTGCACCGCTGCTGTTGCAAGAGCCCGAACATCTGGGCCACATTGGTATGAGGCGTGTTGCAATCCCGCTGGGCCATCGCAAGGATAGAAAGCCTTCGTCTCCATTAAGCGACACAGGATACTCCAACATACATGCAAAACCCAGGCGCAAGACTCTCAATGCTGATCAGATTGCGCTGAGGCAGACAGCCCTTACGACAGTGTTGCAAATGATCGAAAGCCTGGAGCCCTTACTCAAGGAGGTCAGTGGGAAGAACGCAGATGAATGGAGCCACTGGTGGGCTGCCATGATGGCCAATCTTTTGGGGCCTGATGCCCGAGACTTGAACGGTGAATGCCTCGAGGTAGGCGCCTGGTGGGCCACGAGGTTGAATTGATGTTTTACTACCCGTAACGCTGCTTCAGCGTGCGATATCGCTTCAAGTAATACCTGAGTAGTGTGTTAGTTGGTTGTCATTGCGTGTACGAAGACCGACAATGCTTCGATTTCTGTATATTAATGATATCAGCTAGACTCCATAGATGGGGATGAAAACTGTACCCTTCTTCACATATTGAGCCTGTTCGAGGCCTTTGCGGATTTGGTCTTCATCATGGAGATGCGATTTTGCCATGAAAGCCTTGTGTAGCCGTGGCCGAAAGTAGTTGTAGCCCAAAGGGTATTCTCTTCCAAGATAGAGCAGTTCTGCCACGTCAGAGCGGCGTTTAATATTGCTGGATCCTACCTTTATAGATCTTAATGACGTCCAGTCGTAATTGGGATGATGGCATTGCGAATGTCTGGACACTGATGGTGGCGACACAACAAGTGCGATGCAGTTATACACTTTACATTTGGCATGACCCACAACAATGAATGCACGGTGGCTCACAGATGTCAAGACGCGCATTGGAAAATGCATAACATTTGGCATGAGTCCAGTGCAGATCGAGCAGGCCGGTGTTTTATTGCACCGCGTTGCCCGTGACTGGCGACAGTTGGTTGCCGGCAGAGAAGGGTTTCTGGTGCCATTTCGACAAAAGGTGACATGGGGAGATATGGATAGCATGGTATGGATAGCAATCATCGAGGAAAGCGTCTAAAAAGCATAGGGTCATGTTAACAATGTCGTGTACAATAAATACGCAGAGGCAGGACGCGCGGTATGGATCCGCAAACTCGGTGAACTCGACCCTGGAAACGCAAAGGCGTGGAGGGAGACTCTGCAGCCGAAGGGCGACGGTCTCATTCTACGGTCAATAACCACCGAATACAAATTTGTGCGTCTATCATAAAAAGGGGAACACTATCATATCAAAAGCTAACGCTTGACAGCCAATGACTTGGCCAGATCGTGTTTTGGTCTATCATAAGCTACGAAACAGACCAGACACCGATACCGAGTCCTTCATACTGGACGTGTTGATTGTCTCTGAACGGCATCAACGGGCAGCGGCGAGATGTATAGAGGATCTGGTTGCATACGACTACCGAACCGGAGCAAAGAGACGGCTGCCACTGTACATGAGAAGAGTATTTGAGCAAACTTGGAAAATGCAGGAGAGCTCGCGGGTGGAGGCGGAAAGACAAATCGGGGAATTGCTCGACGGGGTAAGGCAATTGGAGAAAAGCACATGGGATCGTAAAGGAGCTGTCGAGGCATAGAGGCAAAGCACTTGTGAAACGTCTAGATGCAGATGAAGAAAAGCTCATCCTGGCGATGAGGAAAGTGCCCCACAATCCGATTACCGCCCCCGCCGCCGTTGCCATGTTTGCTTGTCTGTTCTTTGAAGCAAACCGCGGCTGGCGCTGGAGATGCAGTTTTCGCTTGTTTGGGTGCCTGTTGGTTTGCTCTATACAGCTCAAAAAAAAAAGACTAAATCCCCAACCAGACAGACGTCACACACAGGCTCCCGTTGACGGCTCCGAAACCGGGTAAAAAATCGTGGCATCCCCGCTAGGAAACGGTGCGCCGGGCCGGACCGAACCCGAAACATGTCTGCGGTAAGAGCCGAACGTTTTGACGGCCACTTCACCTCTTCTTCTTCAGTTGCAGCATATCTTCCGGGGAGGGAGGCCGTCGAATGCCTCACAAGGACAAGCGCAACCCCCACAATCGAGGCCATGATAGTGGACTGGCTGCGCCGGGGAAGAAGGTGTCCAAAGCTGCGTCGCACCAAGCTCTTCGCGGGAAGGCAGCTTCACCGGCAGCCTCAGTCGCTCCGTCTTCGCCCTCGGCCCTAGCACCAACGAACGCAGAGCCAGCGCCTCACTGCTCGCGCCCAGGAAGCGGTCCTTCGGCCAATGTATCACCCGGCTTTTGGGCCCACAAGGACAATGTGTGCTCGACCGATGTGCGGGCTGGCCGCGCGTCTTCCGAAGCTTCGCTCGACACGCTCGAACTTGGTGGCATGACGAACAACCTGGGCAACAGCGGCGGCATGGACAATCTCGGCCGTCCCGGTACTTCTCTGCCTCAACAAGCTTCTATCTTGGCTCTCTATCCATTACGTGACGCGATTGCATTTCTCATCATATTGCTCTCCCTTCCATCTTTAATCGTGTTGCTTATCCAGAGCCTTTTCGCAGCTATCCAACTGATACCTCCCTCGGCCGGCTTATGCCATATCAAGAAAGTACTCTCATTCGGCAGGCCCGGTGCACCCGGGTTCATGGTGATGATTGCCATTGACCTGGTGCTTTGGGTGTTTTGGCTTCCTTTGTGGAAGCCAGTAAAGAACATGGGACTGGACATTGCTCAAGCCGTCTTGGCTATCGCAATGAGCGGACTTTCAGCTACTCCTGGCGGTGCTGGCTTTAACATGGCATGCTGCGTTCTCGCTGTCTGCATTGTTCACGTCTTTCGTCATCGACTTATTCCCGTGAGTGCTCTCAGTCACATCAATCCGTTTGGCTACACGCTACATGTCACCTCTGCCTTCGACTTTTCTCCGCTTGCTGCGCCTTTTCCGCGGCCGCCCGCTGAGCGCGGCAGGGCGTTTGAATTCCTCCGAATTGCGCTTGGGATCCACCTTGTTTCGCAAGGGCTTACCACCTACGTGCGCCGGTCGCTCGTAAAGGAGAAGGAAAAAGATCAACGCGTGCCATGCCTTACCAAAGCGGACACGGAATCTGGCAGATGCCTCGAGGCTGGGACGCTGGATGGGTCAGCGCCGATTTCCGCAACCGGACCGGACGGACGCTCGGCCAGTCTATCTGCCGTCACGTCTCGAGAAGGCAAGCCCCGAGAGTCCAATACTAAGCGAAAGAAAAAGCAGTTGGCACACCAAGCCCGTAGTCAGCAGCCCGTATGGGCCGTCATAGCTAGCACAAAGGTCAACTGTGTCAAGGAATATGAGCGGCGTAATGCAGGACATGACGCGTACGAGGCATCTGAAATGGACTCTGGAAATTCATCAGCAAAATCTAGTTTCATGTGGGTTCTGAATGTGCGGGATACGCAAATCGACTTTGGTGTGGAACTGGCTCCTTCTGCGAAGGTGAAAGGCGGCGGTGCCGAGCCAGGCCTGGCTCTCAGCGCGGCCATTGACAAGTCAAAACCGTTTTATGTTCGTATCAACAGTGCAGCCTGGAGCTCGACTCGCATCAAAGAAAGCAAAAGCCACAACCGCTACGAAGGGGAAGTCTACGGTCTTGCACCCCGAAGCGGTTACCACTGCGAGGTGATTGACATGGCCACGGGCTCGGTTCATTGTTCCGTTCGCATAATCACATCTGCCACCCCTTCTGAAGAATCTGCGGCAACGACAGTAACGACTCCCCCGAAGCAGGCACAGCATAGCGAGCTGCGCCCGTTGTCTCCAATCACTACTCTTCGGCAGTCTATTCAATCCACCGAGGCTAAGCTTGGTGAAACTCGAAGCCGTGCGCGTAAGGCCAAGCGGGATCAGCGAGGCCTGCACTCTGACATACGCAAAGAGATCAACGTGTTCAAGGGGAAGCTGGAGTCTTCTGGCGGCATGGATGACAAGCAGGAACGACGTCTTTTGCAAATCAGCCAGCACAAGGGCCAGGCGGAGGAGGCGACGGCGGAGCTTCGGAGTCAACTGGATGCGCTTGGCGAAATCCCAGCCGACGAGGTCACGAAGTCGGAAGCTAAACGCGACCGTTGGCAGGCTGCTCGTGATGCCAAGCAAGCTGCTGAGGCCGAACGCGACCAAGCCCAAGCTCACGCCGAGCGTGAGCTCAACACATTGCGATCTGAGCTGGCAGCCGCGAGGGCGAAGCAGGAGAAACTAGAGGCACGCCGGGCCCAGCGAACCAAAGAGCTCGAGGCACTCATAAGCCGTTATCAGCTCGATATGACTGCGCGACAAAAGCGCGAGGTTGAGCACGCGCAGGCAGTGGAGTTTCGCGAGAAGGAGGAAATGAACCTACAGGGTTACATCGCGAGCTTGCAGCAGGAAACGCAAGAGCTCTACCAGCAACTGGCGGCGCTGAACGGCTGGCCGACGACTGATACGGGCATGAACGGCTCAAATGGGTATTCTGCCTATCGCCCTGTGATTCCCAACGCGCGCGACCGCAGCGGCTCGGTACTGAGCCAATACTCGACCGCAGGCGAAGATGAACCATCGAGCAAAGGAGCGCCGCGAAACTCGCGCAGCTGGGTCCTCAGGCAGTCCAACTTTGCATCGTCTTTGCACGATCGTAAAGCTAGCGACGGCGGCAATTCGGGCTCGCAAACAGGTAGTACTGGCTCCAATTCGCCGCGTCCAGAAGCAAAGCCTTTTGTCCCCTCTGCGCTAGCTAAGAATCCCATAGTCAATAGGCGAGGAAACAAGTCTTAACCTTTTTATATACTTCGCCTTTGCAATGCACACTTCTTGAAGTAGGCCTACTTTCTACTTCGGCTCGAGTCGATCTAGTTTATCATGCAAGACAGATTCTGGCACGGGGCCGAATGAATGACATTTGACATGTTCGTGATCGGTTCATTTCCCTCTTCGTTGGGAAGTCCACATTACTTGCTATTTTCCAATCACACAACAGGGTTCTGTGTGCCGCAAACGATGATTATCTGATTGCCCACGTTCATTCGAACATAGTTGAACTTGAATATAGCAGATCGATCTGGCATAAGACTCCTGTCCGCCATGACAATGTTTCGCTATATCCGGGTGTCGACAGGTGCGTGGTGACCAATTGGGAGTGTTTATTGTCCGCTATAACCGATGTCTGCTAAGATAGTTCCAGGGTTGACTGCAAGATATGCTGAATGGTCGTTCTTGTTACTTGCACAGATCACATACATTTGCCGAATAGTCTAGATGCTTGCTAGGTGGTCCACTCTGGAGAGAGGCGATGTGCAAGATCTACCCGAGATCTGATCGACCGATTGCGCGAGACCATCATCGAGATGGCTGCACGTACACCTCATTCCTGAACCTTAAGGTTTGATGCAATCAATCATGCCTATAACGCCTCATCTACTGGTGTTGGAAGGCAGCATACCTGTCCTGGTACCTACAACAACTAAACAGCTGACATGTCTAACCTCGGCAATACGCAAAGGGGTGGGGGGAGGGGATGTTTGATTTTTACCTCGTGGTAGGCTTTCTTTTTTCTTTTTTTTCATTCTTGTTCGGTCTGGGGAAGTTCCGACATACCGAGAGATCGAGGGTGGCGACAGTTGACTTGCGCAGGAACCAGAGCCAAGCCCATCACGATCTGACTACGATACGGGTAAGGGCTGTGGGGTATAATTGCACCAGACGGTGAGCATGTTATGAGCGGCTTTTACGGTCCTCAAGTCCCCCACGGTTTTCCGGTTCCCCACGTCGACGAGGCTGCGCAAGCTCCACCTCAAGCTTCGCACCCTCCGCACCCTCCTCACGCTCCGCCTTTGCAGTTTCACGCTGGCCAGGCTTCGCAGCCGCAGTTTCAACAACTGCAGCAACCTCTATCTTTTCATCCCAATCATCTCCAGACTTTCCAAGACGCTCACCATGCCGGTCAGGCTTCGCTTCATCAGCCTCACCACAGCGAATCCAAATCGCTCGATGAAATCGTCCAGCAGAATGCCAATGAGTTGAACGAGAGACGATTTCTTACTCAGCAGCGGCCTGAGGAGGACTTGGTTCCCACTTCTGGCTATTCCGCTGGCGTTAGTGGGCCGTATGCTTTTGATCCGGGTGGGGGGAACGGTGCAAGTTTTGCAGGCCTTGATACTTCATATATGGATTTTTCGCCTTTGGACGTGGATCTTTATAACGAATATGTTGGACAGCAGCAGCAGCAGCAGCCTTTGCCGGCGATGCAGGGAGTTGGTTACCTTGGATCGATCTCTACTCCGATAATGAACGTCCCTGCTATGAGCACATTTGTTCCACCTGGTGGACCTACGTGGCAGCCGCCTGAAGGTGGTTGGCCATCTTCCATGACTGGCCGTTTGCATTCGCAGACTGTGTTCAAAAATGCTTACTCTCAGTCTGGGTTTGATATGCTTTCTATCCTGGTAAAGTTTCTCTTTTGATCTTCGATGGCGTTGGACTGACAAATCTCCAGATGCGGGTAGCTACTCGCCCGAACCCAGAGATCCAGATCGGCGCAGTGGATATGTCGTGTGCGTTTGTCGTCAGCGACGCCGAGCAGGAGGACTTGCCGATTGTCTACTGCTCGGAAAGCTTTGAGCGGCTGACGGGGTATACCAAAGATATGCTGTTGGGCATTAACTGTCGCTTCCTGCAGTCGCCAGACGGAAGAGTGCAGGCCGGTGAGCAGCGACGATATGTCGACGGCAGGACGGTTTACTACTTGAAGAAAAAATTGCTCGAATTTCGAGAGACACAGGTATCACTGATAAACTACCGCCGTGGTGGCCAGCCATTTATGAACCTGCTGACAATGATTCCCATCAGCTGGGACTCTGATGACGTAAAGTACTTTGTCGGCTTCCAGGTAGATCTCGTCGAGCAGCCGGGAGCGGTGACGGAGCAAAATCCGGACGGCACTTACAACATCAACTATCAACGCAGCGCGTTTATGCCGCCCTACATCAAGGCTGCTCCGCATATGCCGGCCAATCCCGGTCCTGCTGTGACGCCGGTCCAGGTCAGTGCCATGTTGGCCGGCACAGTTGTGCCACGACAGTTGTGGCACCGCGTCGTGCTGGAAAACGTCGATGATGTTGTGCAAGTTCTGTCGCCCAAGGGCATCTTTCAGAGGCTGTTTCCTGCCGCCGAAAGGGTGCTCGAGTACATGCCAGGCGAGCTCATCGGTACTGCCCTGAGCGCCGTCTGTCACCCAAGTGATATCGTCTCCGTCACCCGCGAGCTGCGTGAAATGAACAACGGCTCATCGATCCACGTTCTCTTCCGCATCCGCAGGAAGCACAACGGCTACATGTGGTTCGACTGTCACGGGATGCTAAAGGCCGAGCTGCAGGTCAAGGACCGTCGGTTCATAGTCCTCTTTGGCCGTGAGCGGCCGGTGTATCGGCTCCGGCGGGCGGAGATCACGGCAAGCGGTGGTATCGGTGATAATGAGCTCTGGACGAAGCTGTCTACTTCAGGCATCTTGCTGTTTGTCTCTTCTCACGTCAAGCAGTTGCTCGATCGGCAGCCCGAGGAGCTGATTGGGACCAGAATCCAGAACATCATGCGGCCCGAATCAGAGAATTTATTTGGAAACAAGCTGAAGCAAGCACGACATGGACAACGCACGTCGGTCAAGCACGAGATGATTAACCGACGTGGCCAAGTGCTATCAGCCCATACCGTCCTCTACCCTGGCGACGGCACCACCAAGCCTGCATTTCTAATCGCTCAGACGCGATTCCATAAGTTCAACCGCAACACTGCGACGAACCGAGACCGCATGTCAACATCCGATGCGGGATCTCACTCCTTGTCCACGCATTCGTCTATCCGATCCTCTCTAGACGGCGGCCAGCAAACCCCCAAGTCGATCTTCAATACCAACAACAACAAGAGCACGCAAACCTTCGTGCAGTCAACGGAAGAAGACGAAAACGGGAACCTTTTCGAGGAACTCTCAGTCACAAAACCAAGCGCGTGGCAATACGAGATTCGGCAGCTAGAGAAACGCAACCGAGCAATGGCAGAGGAAGTACAAATGCTAATTGCAGCAAAGAAAAGACGCAAACGTCGAAAAAACAGCAGTAATATAACAAAAGACTGCGCGCACTGCCACACCAAAGTGACACCGGAGTGGAGACGCGGCCCATCAGGCCAACGCGATCTATGTAACTCATGCGGCCTACGCTGGGCCAAATCGGTCTGACGTCCTCCCAATTTTCCCATTAATGGCCTATACTAACAGTCTCACAGAACGGACGAATATCCCCGCGAAACGCAAAAACATCCGCCACAACCAGCTCGTCAAATTCCCCCGCCTGGTCAGCTGGCAAGAACACAACCGCAGAAGGCAGCACCGGCAAAATCCCCGAAACAATCAAAGAAGAGTAGTACGATCCAAGAAGCAATACCGACGCCCTACGCGGCGTCGATTGAAAAAAATATATATTCTAATCCTAGCATTGGCCTAAAAGTCCTTTTTTCTTTTTTAAAAAAAATTAATCAAACGGGATCCTTTCAATCAAACGGAATCCTCCGCAACTCATTCTTCCCCTCTTCCATCTTAGCCCCAATTGCACTAGGGACTGGAATCCCACAACAATCCCCCCATCCACTCTCATGCACGTGGTCCCCCTCTCGCGAAGCATCCCTACCCCTCCCCATCCCCTCCGGCGCAGGAATCAGCGACCCGAAAAGTAAATGCTGCGTGATGGGCAGTTTGCCTAAAATCTCTCTATCAAACATCCTCCTCATCCCTGCGTGGATCTTCCCCCACGACTTCGCGGCCGAGATATCGTCAATCATTGGGGAATGCCATCTCAGCGAGGCCGACGAAGACTTTGTCTCTTTTACGAATTTCACCTGATCGAGGTAGAGGAAGTCGTTTGCGCATTCCGCGAGGACAGCATCAGAGTGGATGCTTTTGGGTCGGAGGTATTTGTGTGTGGAGAGTTGGCTGGCGCCGAAGAGGAAGGGGAGGAATTGGTAGTCGTCTAGACCCCATACGCCGTGGGAGCCGGCGGGTTCGAGGTAATATGTTCCCTGGATTTGGCGGACGAGGGTCAGGTAGGCGGGGAAGATGACGAGGACGATCGAGGGGAAGAGGGTTTCCGGGAGGAGGGAGAGTTGACAGAGGGTTAGGAGCCAGAGGAAGAAGTTTAGTTCATGGCCGGATCCGTAGTCGATGCGGGTACGTGAGCCGAAGCTTTCGCGGAGGTAGGTGCTTAGTTCGGGGATGGAGGGTTCGGGGACGTTGAGGCGCGTGTGCCAGGCGGGGAGGTGGGTAGCCAGGGTGTCGTAATAGCCTCTGAAAGCCGCGTTGCCGAAGCGGGAGCTGGTTACTTCGGGTGGGTGAGAGGCGAGGAGTTGGGTCGCTTCGTCTAGAATGGAGAGGATGGTCGGGATGGGTTCGATGTTCCTTTCGGGTGCCGTTTGGATGGACCGGGTGGTGACACCGCAAACGCTGTCGGAGAGAGTGAAGATGAAGCCTTTGATGAGGTTGTGGGTGGGGGCTTCCTCGAAAACTTGCTGGTCTTGTGCGCTTAGGATGCGGCGTTCCGGGACAAGGAAGGTGTGGTTTGGTGCCAGAGTGGGCGGAGGCGGTAGCTGGGGAGTCACGGGATACGGCTGCTCGTTTTTGCTGCTCGCGTTTACCTTGCGCGGGACGAGTGGGGGAATGGCTGCTGTTGACGCCATGGATGTGGTTGAGCAAACGGCTAACGGTCAGTAGCGGTGGAAGTGGATCGGGCAAGTTTCAAAAACACGTGATGATTTGCTTCTCAATGACTTTTTATTATGGACTATGTAGAGGTCTATTCGTTGATCTAGGTGGATGGCAGGGGCTAACGAACGATAGGTAGATACAGCCAGCCTAATTATGCTCCTATTGGCACGGGATGTTCCCGCGTAATCCCTGCAAACGCCTCGCGTGCGAAATGAGGCGTTGTAAACGTGCCGACCGTGGAACCCTGCCGCTGTTTTGACAGCCTTAACAGCCCGTGACAGCCAGCACCATGTACAGCGACAAGATGGCCGGCAACGAGAGCATATCCATCACAATCTGCGGCGACGGCGGGTGTGGAAAGTCGTCGATTACGCTGCGGCTGGTGAAGAGCGAATGGAACCATGGGTAAGAGCATCTGCGACGAGCACAACATGTCTGACGCGTCAGGTACGACCCGACCATTGAAGATTCGTACGTCGTTACGCGCGCCGTCGACGGCGTCACATATTCGCTGGCCCTGACCGATACGGCCGGCCAGGAAGAGTATCGGTCGCTCTGGTCAGGCTCCAGCCAAGACGCCGATGCCTTTTTGCTGGTGTACGACATCACGAATCCTTATTCGCTTGCTGCGCTCGAGCCCTTTGCCAACATGATCGAGGCCGAGTGTGAGGTACGCCTGCGCAACGGCGCCTTCCTGCCCATCTGCATCGTCGCAGGTAATAAGTGCGACTTGCAGTCGCAGCGTCGGGTGCCTGCGCGCGACGGCCTTGAGTGGGCCAAGCAACACGGGTACGGTTTCATGGAAACCTCTGCCCGTGAGATGGTTAATGTCGAGGAGACCTTTGCACGTACGTCTTTCGTCTCTCTTGCGCTCTGTCGCTGATGTCCTGCCTAGTCATCGTCCGCCGCGTCCGAGATTCAAGGCGAAATCCCGCCCAGGCCATGCAACCGCGGCCACCTGCCCCGGTTGGTTCGCCCTTCCTCGCGGGCCATGAGAAGCCCGCCTTGGCTGCAGATCAGGATCCGCCGCGGCAACCTAAGCGGCCCTGGTATGCACGGTTACTTTGTTGCTAACTTCCAGCCTGCACTATACTGTAGATCTTATAATGTATATTTTTCACACGAAAGGGGCACATGTCTGTGCGGGATATGCTTTATCATCCTCCTTTGGGTTACGTGCCATCCGACAGAAACGTTGTGTCGACAATGGGGAAACGGTCGGCTGGCCTGAGTAGAGTCAGGTTTGTAACGTGGCTGCCATGAGATATTGTCACATACCACGCCTATTAAAAGTTGGGTAATACTTCTACGGCTCTGCCGTCTGCCTAAGCAAAGGAAGCAACCACTGCAGCTCAATTGCGCTCACGCAGTGGACGTACGGACGGGTTGTGAAGACGCAAGCATTGTACATAATGGCCCCGACGTTATGTTCAAACAGGACGCTGCTGGGATGGATATGCACAACCTGATTGTTTGCAAAACTCCTGTAATTCCCATCCGGGCCAAGTCTGGCGACGTTTACCGTGAAGCCTGCGAGGAAGCTCTTCAGAATCCGAGTAGTCAGCTCGTCTTCTGAAAGTCCCGGTTCTTCTCGGAAGAGATTTGCCCGTTGGCACTGCTCCTTGAGCTGCTTTCGCACGCGTACAACCGACTTCATGGCGCGATGAGAGACCAAATGCTCGTCTGCCCATCGACGACGGTCTGAGTCCTCCGCCAGATATGCCTGGACTACGGCCAGCAACGTCAGATGGTCACCTTGTCGACGTGTCAGCCTCTGACGCGCTTCCCGCGCCGCTGATCTTTCCTCGTCTTCCTCGTAGTCTTCTCCATCATCGTAGCGGAAGATATTCTCCCCAGTGCTCAGACATGCCACGATATCGATGACGGACTCTGAACACTCTAGACGTGCCGCTTCGATAATCACCCGTGCCAGGCCCGGTGCGACGGGAAACCGAGCCATCTGCCGTCCTTCTTTTGTGATGGTCCCGTCTCTCCTACGCAGTGCTCCCAGTCTAAGAAGGTGAATCAGACCCTTCTCAAGCGTTTCCCACACAGGGGGCGTGGGAAAGGGAAAGTCCTCGGCGTGCTCAACACCTCGTGCTTTCATAGACAACAGCGGCCCGCTGAGATCGCATCGCAAGATCTCCGGCTTCTCATTAGCATCAAGCCCATTATACCCTGCTTCAGTATACAGCCGAAAACATTGCCCCGGTGCTTCACGTCCCGCTCGACCTTTCCGTTGATCCGCCGACGACTTCGAAATAGGCTTAACAAGCAGCGAATCCAGCCCTAGCCCCTCTCGGTACTGCTTTATCTTCGCCTTTCCTGAATCGATCACATACCGCACGCCTGGTACCGTCACAGACGTTTCAGCAATGTTGGTAGAAAGTATAACCTTGCGAGTATTCGGTGGGGCTTTTTCAAATGCCTTTTGCTGTGCCCATTGTGGCAGTGCCGCGTATAAAGGTAGAACCAACATCTTGGGAAGTCCTTTAGGTAGTCCCCTTGCCTGCTTCTCTACTTGTCTCTGCAGGTTCAGAATATAATCCTGCCCCGCCATGAAAACGAGTATGTCCCCCGGCAGGGCCTCTCCGCGGTGAATCTTAAAAATCCGCTCCAGCGCAGACCCAATGATATCTCCCGTGGGCTCATTTAGATAAACCGTCGTAACCGGATGCTGACGGCCCTTGACGTTACATATCGCGACTTTTGCTTGGCTTTTATCGTCAGAGAGGCCGTTGGAGGCCGCCTTTGGATCACTATCAGCAGTCTCCCCTCCAAAAAACCGCACCAAAGAATCCAAATCCACCGTAGCACTCATAACCACAACCTTAAGCGGTACTTTTCTATCCCCCCTCTCCGATATCTGCTTCAGAAACCCCAGTATCAAATCAGTATTGATAGACCTCTCGTGCACCTCGTCAACAACAATACAGCTGTACTTCGACAACACCGGATCGCGCAGCATCTCCTGCAGTAGCATTCCCTCGGTAAGATACGTGATCCTCGTCGAAGCACTAACGTTGTTATCAAATCGGATTGAATACCCCACCTTTGAGTTCGGCGAGTTTCTTCCAAGGGGGGAATGCATCTCCTCTGCAACTCGAATAGCTAGTGTAACGGCTGCGACTTGGCGTGGCTGTGTGACTGCTATCCGACCAGATTGACACCAGGGTTCGTTTAGCAGGAATTGGGGTAGTTGGGTTGATTTTCCGGAGCCGGTCGAGCCGGAGAGGAAGAGGATGTTGTGCTCGTCGAGTGCGTTGCGGATTGCGGATTGTTGGGACCAGATGGGGAGGTGTTTGCGGGATTCGGATATGTTGGGGTGAGGTTTGGATGATTTTATGAGCATAGTGCGGAGAGATTGTTGGACTGAGTGTAGGAGGATGGTTGTCGGTTTTGAATAGTCTTTTGCAGGTGCGATGGGTTTGGTCTAGTGTTGATTTGGTAAAATGGTGAGGGAGGCTTTTGAAGAGGCGATATATGTGTGTGTGCGAGAAGTCGAGGGTCATCCGAGTGGAACGGGACCGGCTATTCCTCGGCGTCGCATTCAACGGCCGCCAAGTGCGTGGACCCTGTTGTGGCATGTAACTGAAAATTTGCAACAAGGGGTACAAAGTTCATGAAACGCCGCAAAGGGCGTGGTTTAAGTGGGCTATGTCAGATAGGCAGATGCGCACCTCCGTAGATGTTGACAGAGGATACCACATCCGAACTTCTAACTTCTAATCTCAATCCCAATTTCAATACATTAACGCACAATCCATCCCAACATGATATTGTACATATTCAACCAAAACACCAAACATCCACCCAAAAGGAATGTCATTTCATCCTCATGAACCCCTGCGTATTCATTTGTCCCGGCTCATGTCCATTTTCGTGAACGCTATTCAGTGTAGGATACCGCTGCAACATCTGCTGTTCACGCTCGATTGTCCTCTGCAAGGCCATGAAATCGTCAAAACTAAAGCTGTGGTGGCGGCCCTGAGGGTGTAGTCCTACCGGGGACTGCTGCGAGTGGACTGCTGTCCCTCCATCGGGAAACCTGCGGTCGTCGAAAGAGGGACTGTGGTTTTGCGGGGCGATCTGGTGTGGGAGGATGTTTTCGTGGAGGCTGGGTCTGTGCTGCTGCTGTTGTTGTTTTGGTTGGAATACTTGATGGTGGGGATTGGGGAGTTGGGAGAACTCGCCGAAGCTGTGTCTTTCCCTGAAGTTGTTTTGTTGCTGGGAGTGTTGAGGGAACTGATGCTGAGATGGTAGAGGATACTGATTGTATTGCTGTTCTTGCGGGGAAAAAGATTGTCGATGTGGCGAGACATTTGATGGTTGGTGGATCGGCTGCTGCTGCTGCTGCTGCTGCTGCGGTGCCAAGTCTACGCTCGCAGGCTCGATGCTGTTGAGCGGATCGCCGTCAATGCCGTTGAGCATGGCGAGTGGATTGTTGTCCTCTGGGAAATGTTTGCCCATGATAGTCTATGTCGTATGTTAGCATGAATTGCTTTCAAGGTTGATGAAATACTGACCCAATCGATCCCGTCCAGATCGACCTGCAACATGTTGACATCCTCCTGCTGCGGTGGCATCGACGGTACCGCCATTGGCATCAACATATCTTCCATCGGCCATAGAAAATCCGGCAGCGGGAGCTGTTCCACCTCAGGATTGTCCTTCGGTTCCTCTTTCATCACCCCCTCCTTTTTCTGCGGCTCATTATGGTCCCTCACATAACTCAGATTCCTCCCTCCCAGTTTCTTCTCAAGCGTAATCTCACTTCTCACACCACGAACCTGCAAGTAATACCCTACACGATCTCTCAGATCCATAATCGCCGTTGCCGCTTTCTCTCTCGGCGTCAGTTCAGGATCTACCTCTAGAATGAAATCAAGACATCGCCAAATCCTCTTTGCATCTGGTCTTTCGGGATGTGCATACACCTCGACCATGAGCAGCAACGCGGTATGGTACTGGTTGAAGGCACCCTTGTACCATTTCCACGGCTCCAGCGCGGGATCCGTCTCCAATGCAATGGCATGTTCCATTTGCGTTAGCGACGATTCGATCAGCATCTTCCTCAGCTTTGCGGGCATCTTGGTGCTATACAGATACCGGTGAAGAACGTTGATAAAGCAACCCTGTACACCCAGAGTTAGGATATGACGGGCTAGAGCCTGGATAGGTACGCTCTGCTCTAGAATAGGAAGATATGTTGAAGTTAATCTCTTCCATGCCTCCTGAATTTTCACAAGAACCGTGGTAAGGCTTTTTTGCTTGCGATCGAGCGACACAATGTCGAACCACAGCTCTCGTCGAAGAGCGATGCATTCGCTGCGGATTCGGATAAGGGTTGCATCGGTCCAGACATGCTTGTCGCGGGGTGGGACAAGTGAGGTGAGATCCTCATCGTTCATATTCAAAGGGAATTTGGTATCGTAGTCATCCGGGCGGATTTGGGGGCGAGGCCCCGTCGCCTCGCAGGTGCGCATATCCAGGAAGCAAAGCTGATGCCAGATAAGTCGGCGGACATGGGTTTCGACTGCAGGAAGGCCATACTGCGTTCCGTCTCGGTGCAGCCCCATGCATTCTGCCAGGCGGATGGCACTGCCTACGAGGGCAGAGTGCGCGCGGGAGACTTCTGCGCGGACAAGCGGGATAAGATACATGACAAACGCCTGCATCACTTCTACACGAGTTGTGCGGAGGAAGTTGGCTTTGGAAAGGGCGAATTCCGTTGCTCCTCGAAGGCGGTGAATCAAAAGCGTGCGGGTGTCGCCCGTCATGCGCAAGACGTCGGCATCGGTCATGCTGACCACAGCAGAGAACAAGACGGCACAGAGAGTCGCCGCTGCCCCAGTGCCAGAGTCAAGCTTCTGCCATGTCTCCTCGTACTGTGCTTCGAAACTTGGCCGGTGCAGACACCGACACATATGGTGCACAGCATGAAAATACTGAGCTACCAGTTGATCACAGACATCTTTCTCAGGCACTACATCTCGTAGTGACAGATCCGCACCGGCGAAAAAGAAGCCCGAGGAGGGGGCAATATATTCCGGGCCGGGGCCAATGTAACTCTTGGGATTATCCATCCGTGGTTTTGCAGAGCGTCGGAACCCTTCTCCAAGGATATCTCGAAGCGAATCGTTGAATTCTTCAACGAGTTTAGGCCGAATCCATCCGCCTACGCGTTCTGTGATCCTCATCTTCCCCATTTGCACCCCAAGGTCCATAATCTCATCATCTCCGCTGTTGGTATAAACATTGTCCAGCGCTGCCAGAGGCGTGGGCTCCAGATTTTCTTCTTCAGTAGAGCGTTCATCATCAGTTGCCACGACAGCGCCTACGGCTCTAGAAACGAATTCACTCTCCATTTCCCTCGCCCGTTCTTTGTAATCGGTCAGCTTTTGCTGACTCTGAACGTCTAAAGCCGGGGGAATGTACACGCATTTCCGCTTCTCATCCTTGGAGCAGTTTAGGCATGAAGGCGTTCCCTTATCGCATCTCAGCTTGCGTCTTCGACACTCCATGCAACACCCAATGTTGCGGTTTCTTCGTCGAATTTTGCTTGGTTCTGCCATATTGCATTATTCGATTAGCTGTGCACTGCGCCCTCGGGTACCATTTATCCAGCCTGATGCTCTTGGGAGCTGTTTTGAGCTTACTCTAACTGTCTTAGCGTTGCTGCTAATGCCGAGGTATGTGGGGGCGGGCCGCCCCGATTGGACGATATCATCTTCTGGAAGATTTACGTAGGGCTGGAAACAACCAACCTGGAAAGTTCCATTTCTTTCCCTGGGTTTGACTGACACGTCCGCTGGTGATGATGGTAATGGATGAAGGACACACTACTCATATGATGACAACAATTCACCACTCATTCAACCACGACCTGGCACATCATGTGTACTGCATATGCCCCGAACTTTTCTGAGCCGTGGAAAAGCAATTGATTCCGAATTGCTCCACCTCCGACTGCCACAAAGCCAAACTGGATTTCGTAGGATTTCATGATTGACAATCAAAGGGTCTTATTAGTAGCGACGATCCTGATCGATCGCCTAATTTGGGCCTTTTTGCTCGTATCAGAAGGATTCCATTGGCATTGATCCGTTAAGTCATTGCAAACCCTCCTGAACCGCCTGCTTGATCCAATGAATTCACCATTCACCCAACGGTCCACAGCCGGGTTGTTATATAGTCGGCAGATCCCGACCGAGGGCTGCTGATGGATTAGAAATGTGACCGGGGTAAGGTTAATTGCTGCACCCCGAATGATTTCCGCATACGAGGCTGGATCTTTCCCATTCGTCATCAACAAGATCCTCATTTTCTTTCATTGTTCCTATTTCATCGGCTACCAATGGATGTTGGACGATATGCTTGCCTATCATCTCCCATCTAGTCGCTAGCCCTCCAAGATTCAGTTCAAGGTGGAGAGAGCATTTTCAACTTCTCACAGCTAGATGATCTGACCAACATGCCTTCACTTCCAACGGTATGGCAAGTCCATCGAGTTTATGTCAATGTTTACGAAACCTTCAATCTCCGAAATCCAGTTATCATCGAACATTCACTAGGCACGATCGACTAGTTCATAGTGCTGCCATGCCCGCACGGGGTGGCGAGACAGACAACACTTAGATTCTAGTTCTTTGCTGCCCACTGACCGTATGCACACGTATTCTTCAGCCGTGGTTGAGGGCAAGTATGTATGGAACGTCTGTCGTTCAGGATTGGGCATCATGCATTAGGTCTCGCGCTGAGACGGATGGAGTGTCCACTGGTGAACACCTTTCATCAACCTGGAGAAATTCACAATATCGGGTTCACAGTGTGAATACGGTGGTAAAAAGCTTCCCGGTTCAGTGTGGTCTGTCTTTAATTTATCTGGTGACGAAGTCGTCCGGTCACTCGAAGCCTGCAGATACGGACAATGCATGGTGGGGTAAATCTACAGCTTGAAGCCGCGCCACGAAGTTGACCCCAATGTCCTTGTGTTGCCGAATGCCATATCATGCAGACAGCATCTTTTCCATGATCAAGACTCGGATGATGGCCTTCGTGTGAAGCTTCATCTTATCTGGCTGTTTTCTCCCTAAATGTTGCTGAAACCTACTAGTGTTTATCACGTGCCTGTGTGGGAGGAGGTCTGCCAAGCTGCTAAGGGGGTGGGCCGCACATTGTGTGGAATTTAGGAGCGAGTCAACACATTCTCTTCATCAATCTCGCTCTAATCTTCATCTTCACCTTTCCGTTTCAATGCTCTTCATTCTTTAGGTCTTCCTGAAAACAATCAGAGTGCTGTCCTATCTTTCCTCCTGTGGCCGCCACAGAGCCGACAGTTACCAATGGATCCACCTCTGGATGGAATCGAATACAGCTAGTCAAGAATTCTCTGTTCGCGGAAATCGGGGTCACTTCCCACACCCGCTTATCTATGAGATTTGAAGGTATTGGGGTTGGGTTGTAGCTAGCCTCGTAAGCTATGAACTACCTTATGGTATGCATGAGTGCCTCGAGGACGGCAAAAACCGGGCTGACTGTTTAGTGATAGATTTGCTGGAACAGGGCGCGTTCGATTGACCTCTTTATATCTCCGTGTCGACCTTTGTTGCGGAACTGGCGAGACCGGGTGTGGAAAATCCACGCAACTTCTCTAGCTCCTGTTGGATGAGACACGGTCGCAATCCATTGCTATCGTGCAATCCCGCCAAACGACGGTCACGCTGTCACTGCGCATTGGGAGACAACTACACACCCCGATGGCAAGGAAATCGCCCTCCTCAAAAAGTTGGTTATATCACCACTTTGATCACGATGTCAGCCCGGACACGAAAGTAACTTTGTTCATTGGAGAGATGCTCCTTCAGGAGCTGCTGCAGGACGCAACCCTCTTGGCATACGGCTGTCTCATCATCGATGAGATGCTCGAGCAAACAGCTGGTGCCGACACTCTCTTGAGCGCAGTTGGAAAATGCGGCAGCCGGAATACGAAGAACCTATGAAGATAGTCGTCGTGAGCGCTATGGTGGTAGCCCATGGACAGGGATTGATGTGTGACATCATCTGATATGGGACCTTTCCAAGAGAGAAGCCTGAGAAATGAGTTATTTCAAGCGATTTTTGTATAGTAGAAAAAAGTTGTCGTTGCCGCTATTGTACATGAAGAGTCTCAAGCTTCACGATTTGCAATGTTTACCATCTCCTATCAGCTGCAATCCAGATCTGCATCTCATATTGTCTTGAGCATAGTGTCAGCGTGGCGAATACACGCCTAGTTGAAGGATGTGTCACGTGATGATTTTGAACAACGTCCCCTTGTGTATGCAGTATAGATCAACTATACAAATATTTACATCTCAGTGTACTTACACTATCAGTTCGTCCCCTTTAACTCACCACCATTCTAGCTATACACAACAAACATTATCCTCTAATGAACCCCCCACCTCCCAACCTCACGCATAGCTTCCTCCCCACCTCCAATTAATTCCGGCTTATCTAACACACCCGCAACACAAGCCCACCCGTCCCTCGCACCACCAAATCTCAACACCTCATCCCTAAACCTCCTCCCTTCCTTCTCCCCAATCGGATTCCCCGCAAAAACATCCCTCCACACCTTCCCCGCAATCGCCCTATCAAAAAGATAACTATAATAACAAGCCCCATACCCATACAAATGTCCAAACATTCCCTGCCAGCTCGTCTCTTTCGGCTCTCGAAGCGACGAAAACTCGTCCCACGTATCATGATACACCGCGGAGCTGGCGAAGCGTCCCTCCTCCCATCCCCACCCCATAGCCCTCTCCGAATGTAACCTCTGATCCAACACAGCCATCAAAACCTGACTCTCCACCTCCCACACATTAACCTTATCCCCCCTAATCCTCTCCACATCCAAAGCCTCATCCGTCTGATAATGTCTCGCAAAAAGCCCCAACACAGTCGGATCCGTGGCGAACCGTTCCATCAGAACAGAAGGCAACTCCGCGAAATCCGTCGCGCAGCGCGTCCCACTAACATTATGAAGTGCCGTCCGCCCGCAGAAACTATGCATTGCGTGGCCCATTTCGTGGAAGAGGGTCTTCACCTCCGAAGGAGATAAAAGCGTCGGTTCGCCTGGTGTGAAATCGCAGATTAGAGAGATGGTGGGGAGTTGGTAGACATCCCCGTTGGGGAGAGTAGAGGTTGGGAGGCCGTCGTTCAGTGGTTCTGCAACACCATCCGTTAGGGTCGCTTCGTCTGATGCACCCGCTGCGTCCACTCCGCCCTCTTGGCTTGCGTTCTGTCTTGCGCTCGCTCCGCCCGCCTCCCTCACCTCCCCCCCCGAAATCCTCCTCGAACACCTAATCGTAAAATGCGACGGATTCGGCGCCTTCCCCTTTCTATCAAACAAATCACAATACAACACGCCCACACACCCCTCCTTTGAATCAACCACATCAAGCCTCCTAACATCACCATTCCAAACCTCCCCGTGCAGCGTCTCTCTCGGAACGAGCCTGATCCCATATAGCCTGCGAAACAATCTACTTAACCCCTGCATCACCGTCCCAAGGGAGAAGTATGCTGACAACGTCTCCGCCCCACGAGTCTTGGAGCGTTGGGTGAGTCGGTGTTGGGTTAGGTAGTAGTCCCTATCCCATGCGTTGAGCGGGCTTCCTTTTATGAATTGTAGGGTTTCGAGGTTGGATGCTACGCGGGGTTTGTTATCCGATGCTAACGCGTCGAGGAACGCGAGGACCGCTTCAGGCGTCTTGGCCATTTTATCCCCCAGCGTCATGTGCGCGAAGCTTTCGTAGCCGGAGAGGCTGGCTAGTTGGGCGCGGAGAGAGAGAAGGGATTCGAGTTGCGACAGGCTAAGTTGGGAGGAGGTGCGGTTTGCAATGTAGATTTCCTTACGGATGGATGGGTCGGAGACGGTGCTGAGGGCCATGTGTGCGGGACTGCCGGTCGTGGGGAGGTGGACGGTTCCGAGGCGTGAGGACCAGTGTTTGATGAAGCGCGGGTCCATGCCTTTTAAGCTGCTGCGGGGGAGGGAGAGGGTAGGTTTTTCGGGGGAGAGGGTGGACGTGAATGAGGTGCCGATGTTGACAATTTCGTTGGAGAGGTCAACGAAGGATTGACGGTGAGAGGAGGGAAGGTTGATGGCGGATTTGGCAAAGTCTTTTTCCAGGATGGAGGCTACGGTTCGTTCTTCTTCGGTCCAGTTGGTATATATTTTGGGGGTGTTGATTGCTTTTTTGACTTGGATGTAAAGTCCGGGGGTTGTGTTGAGGACGTTCATGTACTCGTAGACGGAGGAGAAGGCTTCGGTGGCGGCTTTTTGGATGCGTGGATCGGGATGGACGGATCGGACAAAGTCGCAGAGGTCGATGACTCTGCACATGAGATCGCTTAGGCGATCGAGGTCCTGGGACACTTGTTTGAGTTGGTCGACTGTTTGGTATGATAGGACGGTGAACACGATCTTGTGGCATTTTTGTAAAGTTACGTCGGAGAACCGTTGAAATCCTCCGGGGGACGTGAGATAGAAGTTGCGGAAGAGACCACTGCTGCCTTTTGATCGGGAAGAGAACTCTTTCCAAAAACCGGGAGAGTCGAAGAGGAGGCGCAGGTCGCGGTCATCTTGGTGTAGACTTGAAGGGGTATGGTCGACAGGGTAATTCTTGAAAGCGACGGCGGATTCTCTGATCAGTGGAGAGGAGCTTATTGACCGTCTAGCTAGGTCCCCTAGATATATCCGCCGCCTGCCTAGACACACCCGCCGCAGCATTGTGGTGTGTGTGACATGAAATGACGCCGGAAAGATTCCGCTTCGGGGGCGCGCAAATCACCGACGGCCGCAACACGGAGTTATGGCATTTCAAGCGCTGCGACCGGTACGTCCCTCGGAAGAGTTGTATTCTCGGCTGACTCGATAGATGGCGCCGTTGATGGCCGGCTTCGCGATGTTGCCGCGGGTCACACAAGCGGAGGAGCCGTACTCCGATCCGTTGCGGCGGCTGGTGAGTGTCTGCAGAGCGTCGCGGACGGGACTGACAGCTGCCAGCGCGAGCGCAAGCCCATCTACGGTCCCAAGGAGGAACCCACCGTGTCTCAAATTACGGCCACGACGCCGCCGCCGGCCTCGGGCGTTACCGAAACGCCGCAGACTGAGGAACAAAAGCTGAAGTCGAAGCCGACACCGACGGACCGTCTTGCGGCGGAAATTCGACGCGGCCGTCTGATGCTCCACGGCGCCGCAGTCAAAGCAGAGGACGGGGTCAACAATGCCATGGACCGCTTCATGTCGGCCGAACAGTCATTTACTTCGACCATAGTCTCCCTTGCGCCGCCTAAGGAGAGCAACGAGCGCCTCATGCCGGGCGGAATCTATGTATTGGTGGCAACAATGGCAGGCAGCATCCTGGCGCGGAACCGCAACATTCTCTTCCGCTTCGTCACGCCAATCATAACGGGAGTTACGGCCGCCCACTATGTCGTGCCGCGGACCACACAGAACGTAGAGAACCTCATCTGGCGCTGGGAGGAGCGATACCCCGTCATCCGCGACAACCATCTGCGCGCCAGCAATGGCATACGGCATTTCATAGAAACAGGCAAGGCGCACAGCCAAATGGGGCTTGCCATGGCCGAGGAGAAGGCGGGTGACATAAAAGGAGCCATAGAGGGCTGGGCGAAGAGGAAGTAGTCTATATCATCCCACACGTACATTGTAACATCAACGAGCTGTTCGTTACCGCGCCTTTTCAAACAGACGCCGCCACGCTCGTCCCGCCGCTGCCCCGAGTCTCTCATAAACTTCGTCCCACCGCACGTTTTGCACCCTCCGCACTCCCCTTTCCACCTCCTCGTTCCACCCGTCCTTGACCGTCTCCCACAACCCTGCACGAACAATTCGCGTCTCGGACAACGGGACAGGCGGCTGAGGATCAACAATATTTTGCATCAGCATCGTCTGCTGTCGGATCAGAGCTGCCTGGTACGCTCTGTTGTGCGTGTGTAGCGTCAAAGTCGAGTAGACGACGGCGGCTGTAAGCGTAAAGCCACCCAGCTATCTCGGTCAGTCTGTCGTCGAAGTTGAATTAAGTCCAGCCATACCAAGCCCGTAGTGAAGCCCATTGCTGTTCTGGTGTCGTCGACTGCGGTCAACGACGTTCGTTTCCCGAAATGGATTAGCGGGAGGCGTCAAACAGCATGGTGTCTAAACAGGTTTAGTGCGGCAGACGAACAACCACATCCAACAGCAAACTAATGGCCGGTGGACACGTCAAGTTCCGGCATCTCAGTCGATCTTCAGCTCACAGGCAAGCGCTCTTAAGGAATTTGGTCACCTCCCTTATCGAACACGAATCCATCGCAACGACATGGCACAAGGCAAAAGAAGCGCAGAGGATGGCAGAAAAAGTCATCACCCTGGGCAAGAAGAACACGGTCGCGAGTAGGCAGGCAGCGGGGAAATATCTTTATGTATGTCATGGATGTTGTGTGGGAAATCGAACTGACAGCGTAGCGATATCCACAGATGATCCGGAAACTGGTTGGTCCTTTGCGCGCGAGATATGCCGAGAGGCCCGGAGGATACACTAGAGTCCTACGGATAGAGCCCACAAAAGAGGACCAGGCTGCCTCGGCCATACTGGAATTGGTAGACGGGCCCAAAGACATGCGGTTTGCCATGACTGCAAAGACCATCGCGGCAGTTCGTGCAAAGGGCCAAGAGATCAACGATATGACGGCCGAAAACATCCGCAAGGTCACACGGTACAGAAAGAACGCCGAGCAGGAGCTGGAAGATATGGTGGCCAAGTTCGAGGCCCTGTCCAACGAAGAAGTACAGAAGGTCAAGAAGAAGAAAGTCTACCCCGCCAACGAAAGGAGTAGACAGTAATATATCATTACAGCTCGTTAATCGTAGGAAGCTGATGCACTTCTCCAACGTGTAGACCGTACTTTATGCACCGAGTAGCAGGCTCACCTGATTTGTTAGATAGAAAGCGACTAGGCTGAGAGACATACAGCCATGGCAATGCAGCATAAACTGACGTATGGACTCAGTCGTTCTCCGATTCGCGCGGCTCGCCAAAACGTTCCCAGGGCACTTGAAGGTCAGCTTGGCTACAATCAGATCTGCAAACCTACCCAGTCTTGTTGCGGTCTAGTATTGGTGCAAATGCGCTGTGGACGTACGTGCAGGTACAGATGAAGAGCAGAACAACCAGCAGAAACGTTTGAAATTTGAGAATCCCAAGCATCTTTTGCTGGCAAAGGTCGGAAGGACTGCTGGTGTGGTCGCTATTTCGTGCTTAGTAAGCGGGCTCTTACACGGGCCGTCAGAAATCTTGGCACGTCAGACACACCAAAAAGATCGGGCCACCACCACCGCCACGGAACGACCACCACAATGGGCGTCGAGCTAAAAAATTACTTGCACTTGGCGCGGCCGCTCGCAACGGCGCCTACCGCCGTCCACGCCCCCTCCACGTCCCCCGTCAGCGTTATTGTGCATCCCCAAGCCCTATTCAGCATCATCGACCATGCTTCCCGAAGACCGGCCGACCAGCAGAGAGTCATCGGGACTCTTCTCGGTACGAGATCCGAAGACGGAACCGAAGTTACCATTACAAACTGTTATGCCGTGCCGCACACAGAAACAGCCGAGCAGGTGGAGATGGAAATGGACTCGCACAAACACATGCTGGAGTTGCACCTCCGGGTGGCCCCCAAGGAGATTCTAGTCGGCTGGTACGCCACGAGTTCGGAGCTCAACACGTTTTCGGCACTTATCCAAAACTTCTACGGATTGCCTGGCGACGGTACCTGGCCGCATCCCGCCGTCCACCTCACTGTTAACACCGAACCTGGCAAAGACGTCGACATCAGTGCGTATATTTCAGCGCCCATCGGCGTCGTACCCGAGCGCACCGACGATTCCTGCTTGTTTATCCCCGTGCCATACGAGCTCCGGTATGGTGAGGCTGAGCGCAGCGGGCTTGAGGCCATTGCGGCGGCCAAGGACCGCGAAGATCGCTCGCAGCTGCTCGGTACCGACCTCGATGCGTTGGAAGGCGCTGTAGAGCATCAGCTGGACCTGTTGGAGCGCGCGAGCAACTACGTATCCAATGTGCTGGACGAGGAAGTCGAGCCTTCGGCAGCGATTGGCCAATACCTCCTCAACACGCTCTCACTGACGCCCAAAGTCGACCCTGAAGCCATTGAGCGCGACATGAACCACCACGCGCAGGATGTGCTCATGGTCGCCTATCTGGCCAACACGATCAAGACGCAGATTGACCTTTCTAACCGACTCGCGACAGCCCCTCTCACCGTTGGTGATGGGGAGAAGCAACAGAAGAAGGCCAAAACGTAGTTATCAATTCTCTCTAACCCTTTTCCCGCCGCTCTCCTCGTTGTTGTCGGCCAGCTTGCGCTTCTTGCGTCCCCTCTTGACCTTGTCATCTGGGTCCGCCTGTATTAGGTCCTCTAGACGCGAAAGGCTTTCCTTGTCCAGGTTCATATCCTGCACGATGCCCGTCGTCTGTCGTACCTCCCTGAGGCCCCTTTCCTTCCACATTTGCTCCAGAACTCGTCCGAGCAACACTTCATCGTGCCGTAACGCAAACTTGAAGTCGTCCACTTTTACTTTTTGGCGCCGCGAATACGATGCGCATAGTGCCGCTTCGTGCGCAATGTCGATGATAAAGTCCACCAGGATCTCGTCCAGCAACGCAATCGTGGTCGGCAGGCTGGGTGTGTTGTCGCCAAACGCGTACAGCAGCTCCGATAGATCGGATGACGTGAAGAATTGGCCACGACGCTGGCGCATGCGCGGTTCGGTCATGTTATGTTTGAGATTGTGAAGATGCAATGTTTGAGCGAGACGTTGGTGTCGTTGCGACCACGGAAATATTTCCGTCTTCACGTGGGAAGATCCGCCTCCACACGACCACACGGAATGCCCCGCCGCCAATCCGGATTCGAACTAGCGGCTTCGGTAATTTTGCTACAACTTTTTGGTGCGCACTCGGTCGATTTATAAAAATGCCTCGCGGAAAACCTCGACGAGGTGGCAGCTTAAAATCTAGAGGAAGTGCACGGAATTCGTTTCGTCCCGCTCGGAGTGGCATCAGAACGAAATCTGGCGCATATCGGAAATTCGACAGCCAGCGGGTCAAGAATGTACAAAGTGAGAGTGAGGCGAGTGAGCCAGAGAGTGAGGGGAAGGATGAGGAGGTAGAGGAAGCGGAAGAAGAGGAAGCGGTTCCAGTGCGAGTTTCCGCCTACAGCAAACTATTGCAATCTCTTGGTCAAGATGATAGTGAAGAGGAGGAAAGGCCTCCTAAAAGAATGAAGCTCGATGATGAGCACGATGACATACCCGAAATGGATCCAGATGGTGCAGATGAAGAGGACGGGGAAGAGGGGCATGCGTCCAGTGACGAAGAAGACGAGTCTGATCCGTATGAGGTTCATCTTAACCCGACAACAGACACCCCAGTAGCCCTCGACCTTAAGACAGCGACAAAATCATACAGGAATATCCCAAAAATTGGCACATTGCAGATCTACACGCATCCAGATCTTTCCCCTCTTCATGCGATCCATAGGCTGGACGATTTGCGCCTCAAAAAAAAAATCTCCTCTGTAGATCTGACCCTCACACCTCTACAGAAATCACTTGCCCCACAGATCTTCAACTACAGCGATTTGTTGTTCACCAGGCGCACGCCAACCAACGCACCAGAACTGCGCAGCATCCTTACCCTGCACGCGCTCAACCACCTCCTCAAGGGCCGCGACAAGGTGTTGAAGCACAACTCGCAAGACGACCCTCCCGCAGACCAAGGCTTCACCCGTCCGCGCGTGCTGATCCTCACCGAAACCCGCAATCTAGCCTACCAATACGGCCTCACTCTCACACGCTACTTCTCCCCGGAGCAAATCGAAAACAGATCCCGCTTCAAAGACTCCTTCTACAGTCCTCCCCCCTCATCCCCCTCCCAACCGGAAGACTACACCGACCTCTTCTCCGGCAACAGCGACAACACCTTCACCCTCGGCGTCAAACTAACTCGCAAAACCCTCCGCTACTTTAGTTCCTTCTACCAAGCCGATCTCATCCTCGCCTCCCCCCTAGGCCTCAAAAAAATCCTCCAAGGCAAAAAACGCGACAGCGACTTCCTCTCCTCCATCGAAATTCTAATCCTCGACCAAGCAGACGCCATGGGTCTACAATCATGGGACAACGTCACCTCTGTATTCTCCAAACTCAACAAAATCCCCGAAGAATCCCACGACGCAGACCTCAACCGCGTCCGCAGTGTCTACCTCGACGGCCACGGCTCTACCTTACGCCAAACCATCATCCTATCCGCATACACAACCCCCGAAATTCTCTCCGCCTTCCGCTCATGCGAGAACTGGGCCGCACGAGCGCTCGTCAGACCAATCTACCCACCAATCCAACTCCCCGAGGGAATCACGATATCCTTTGAGCGCTTCTTAGCCATCAAACCCACTGACGTACCTGACAAAAGATTCGAATATTTCACCCAAACCGCTTTGCCTGTAATTAAAAAACTTCCCTCGGGGGGGCATCATAACGAAAAAACCTCCGCGGTGGAGGAAGATGGAGTCAAAAATCCCTCCCAACAGAGTAAGGGTGTACTGATTTTTCTCGCGAGTTATTTCGATTTCCTCCGACTTAGAAATTATTTACTCTCGTCGACGACGATCTCGTTTGGGAGTATCCATGATTATTCGTCGCCGAGTGAACAGAGGAGTACGAAGGCGCTTTTTCGCGCGGGGAGGTTCGATGTTCTGCTTTATACACAGCGGGCGCATCATTTTTGGAGGCTGAGGATAAGGGGGGTCAAGAGGGTTTTTTGCTATGGTGTTCCAGAAAATCCAAATTTTTGGGCGGAGGTTGTGGGGATGGTGGAGGGGGGGGGGGGGGGGGGGGGGGGGTGTATTATTGTGATTTTGATAAACTTGCGCTTGAGAGAATTGTGGGTACAAAGGCGGTGGAGGGGCAGGTGGGGAGGGGTAGGGGGTTTGAAATTAGCTCGGGGGAGTAGAGACATACATCCCTATGTAGCATCTCGGGGTGAGTTTACAATAGTGTCGGAAACTCTGAATATATGACCTCGTTGCCTCTTAGACCATACGATATTCCACACCTCTGCAATTGATCACCGTTACGATATGCTCCACCATGCGCCCAATGTCTGATTCAACTAGTGGCTACCTTAATTGCTGAATGGATGGAAAGCCCCGCTTCTGGCGTTGTGACGAGAGATAGAGATAGAGTAGCAGGACATATGTTCAGCAAAGGCTTGAAAGGGATCAATCTCGGTAACATGCCTCACAATTTTCATTCCAACTGCGCCGGTCTTGTGGAAGGCTTCATACAATTTCGTGGCACGATTCAGAGACCAGTGGCTTGGACTGGCACTCCCCTGGCTGTGAACTCTGCCCAAAGCCAGAATGTACCAAGCGGCAGTCTCATCCCAGAGCGGCATTCCATACATCCATCAACGATACATGTTAGCCAAGCCTCGAACGCAATTGAATGAGCAATTTAACCCTGTTCTTTTAGAGTTTTTTTTTTTTTTTTTTTTCAACGAAATCTACCCGACGTTTTTCTTTAACTTATCCCAAACTTTGCCGTCACACAACAGCGTTTTTAACAGAAGACCTACACGAGGAACGTAACGCGAAGACGCACAGGATGGAATTGCCTCCACAATCACTGAAATGATCTCGAAAACCTCCCGCATGAGATGGAGTTTCGGCAATGGAGGCAGATAGATTCTTTACCTGCCCTGAGACACACGCAGTGACCCATAACCTGTCGCTGACAGAGCGTTTAGAAGGCCGTAATGGCGCTGGGTGTGTGTGTGTGTGTGTCACACGTTAGGCGTCGAGAGTTGACGGCAGTTGACAGTAGAAGATTCTAGGCGTCTGTGTAACTTCAACAACTGAAGGATGCAGGGATGGCTCTCCTTCTGCTTTCTCCCCATCATAGTTCTTTCATTCATGATATAGTCTGCTATCCACGATCCGTGTGAAAACCATACCGATGTCGGAGGAGATTCTTCTCCCTCCCGATAGTTATAAGCCCAGGAAGCTTCACCTCCGATATTTGTGCTTCAACGTTTCTTAAACTTTGATCACAAGTTGCTTAAGATCGTAAAGTACTAGCGGCCGCCCGAAAATTTACCTCATGCACATGGTATGGCGCAAAGAGCCACAGCACTGCTAGTGGCGCCCAAGTACCCAGGGCTCTTGGCCGCGGTAAGAAAACTTCATCCGGACCTGTTCTATGCAACCGTTGGTGCCACTCAGAACGAAATTTTAGAGAGTACATTCGTCTCGCAACACGTTTGTACAACCGGACCCCGAAGCCCTCGTACACAGAGTTGTTTACAACTAAGCGATCGACCACACAGACGACATTGGTCTCTTCTGGCAGGTCAAAATCAAGATCTAGATCCGCCAGCCGGCAACCTGGGGAGGAAGAACCCGAACAACAAGAAATGTGCAGTATATAAAATGGCCTTCAGCCAAGACGTGAAGAATGAATACTCCGACCAATCCAGCGCATTAGTGGAGGCGAATATGATGGGGAACTTGGTGAGCTTTCTGGAACTCGTAGAGTTCACCCCGAACATCACGAACTACGTTTGCGGAAGAGGAAATGTGGACAATGTTCGACCGAGCCAACTCGATGACGTATCGCAAGAAACCGAAGAGGGTTCTGATGAGATTGAGGCTCGATCAGAAAGCAGTAACGATGATCTTAATGATGACTGCCATGATCAAGAACGGGAATCGTATCTTAGAAGCCCTGAAGGACCATAGGGAGGAGATGGAGAGGAACTTCTAGTACTCGGAGGTCCCGTCACTCTTCCAAAACGAGACAGTCCTGTACGTGTCGGAAGCCAGGAACACCGGAAAGTTCCCATTCGTGAACATACCGATGACCAACTTTGGCCTGTACGTACTTTGTGACCTGGTGATCGACTTGTCCCAGGATTGGGGCTACCGGTTCTTGTGCAACATCCTGACATTCAGTCAGATCAAAATGAATTCAGAGCTGCAAGATAGGGCTAAGCAAGCCCACGCCAAGTTCTGGAACCAGACCGTCGTAACCTCCCACGTATACCGATGATGGCCATCCGGTTAAAGCTTGTGGTGCGCCAATAGAACAATCTTGGAGCAAGACCGCAATCGCATCGCAGATGGATTGAAACTTAATAACAGAAAGTAGACCGAGGACAAGCTATCTGATCGTGAAGGCGAAGTTGGACCTAAGGTTCATGAATACCGTAGAGACTGGCAAACAAGGCATCCTGGGCTAAGCCTTTTTGGGATATGGGGTCCCTGGCCACTCCAATCCGAAAATAACCCGTGGAGGCCCAGAATGACTTGTTTGCCAGTCTCTACGGTAGCCTCTTACTGTATACCATAGGTGAATAGAAACATGATAGACAACATTCACTCTCATGGAGCCAATTCAGTCATCGAAGACCTTAATCTGGACAGTTGTTTTCCTTCGACCGAGCATTGTCCTATTCCTTCCTTTGTCGGCCAGATTTGGGAAGGTTGACGCTAAGCAGGAATTTTCAGGCGCTAAGCAGGGATTCTTGCATTAGTCTATCTTTAGCGCATGCTGTTTGAGCGCGATTTTTTGACTGACGGTCCGTCCCACTCCCTTGCGGCGCTAGAAGGGACCATGAATCGGTCGAAAATCAGTCGAAACAGACCAAGGGATGCCGAATATATCCTATAGAAAAAGGAGGCCATTCAGTTGTATTATCACACTGCCTTGTGCAAAAATTTGTAGAAGTCTAAAGCAAAGATAACATAGGCCGAAGGCATTTTCAGATGACCTTTTGAGTTTGTGGGTTCGTCATGGCATGGTACATTGACTCGTGCGCGCGAGAGCATTGTTGACCTATGTTCTGAACTTTATATTGGCTTACACTCGGGACTCATGTAACCTTGTCAACATCATGCCTCAAACTCATTCCGCTCTTTTGACGGATCAAGTGTCTCAAGCATGCTAAACATGTTCGCCGGTTTAAATTTTACCAAATTCTTTACTGGCTTCTCTTTCTTTATAAGTTTACGTTGCGGAATGCTCTGAGCCTGCGGGCGAGCATAGCCACTGCGATATGGGGTCCTAACATCCATAACAGCTGGCCTTTTAGTAGCAGAAACAACAGTGTAGCCATCAGCCAACTTCTCAGGAACCTCCTTGATCGTCTTCAGCCCAGGTTCACTCCCACTATGCTTACATGTGGCATTAAGCATTCCAACAAGATCATCAACCATGAACGAAGCCCTACTTCCAAGTTGTCCACTCGCCTTCGATTCTTTCAATTCTACAACGCAACCGCTCAACGCAATCATTTCTCTTGATCAAACTTCTTTCCAATACCTTTCAAAAGCTTGCTCAAACTCTCAAGGCCCATCTCATTTCAGAGACCAATCAACTTATCAACCCACTTCACTAAAACATCATTCAATACCAATTTCCGTTTCCACAACTCACCAGCAGGGTCAAAAACCCCAAAGCCCTTCTCTTCGTCTTCTCGACAGCATAGTACTCATCAGAGAACATCACCTGCTTATTTATCCGCTAGTGCTCACAGTTGAACTCCTCCTCGCAGCGTGAGACCACGTGTGGGGCCGCATTCTTGCCCAGTTTCACCAACAGGTCAGTATGAGTCCCCGCCCAGTTAGCCTCGTCAGATACCTTGTCAAATGTTGTTCCAACAACGATGTTCAGAGAACTCTCATCTGTCGCAAGAGCAATAATCTCGTCTGAGACTTTGGGGGAATTGTCAGGCGTCTATTCGTTTAAGACAAGTTGAGCTTGCCTTTGATATTGTTGCCCTGTCCAGCGGATCGCTGTGGATTTTCTTCATCTTGGAAATATTGAGGGGCTGCTATGGTTTTGGTCTTATCGTCTTTGGTGATGTCAGCAGCTACAACCCTCTGGGGCTTCCATGCTGGTGCAGACTGCTTCACATCCTCTGGTGTTGTATTCGCCTTGGCATTTTGCGTCTGCTGCCTAGGCCGGGAGAGAGAGAAAACTTTGATTTCCTGACTCAGTGTATCATTGCGTGGGGTGGGCGGTGAGACAATGGAATCCTCCGCCGAAATGATGAGTTTTCCGACCGTTTGGTCCCAATTTTTACGAGGTTTTGCTGTGCACGCACGCTGCAACCTCAGCAGAAATTCACGCGTGTACACGTGTCGAGTAGGGTGGATGTTGCCAGGCAGCGGAGCCTCTTTCCTGGGACAGTCCATCTTTCCGGAACAGCTTGGATCAATTGCTACATGGTTGCTCACTTCTCTTTTCCTTGGGAGGCTGAACGACAATACATTCATCCTTGCGTTTCATTTCGACTTCAACGTTTTTCCCTTCTTCTTCGTTTCTGGAGACCGAACAACAACCTACTCATCCTCGGCGTATAACTAAACTGCTCTCTCGTTCACCCATCCCTTCGTCCTGGGGTGTCGTACAACAACATATCCGTCCTCCAAATCTATCTTCGCCCCTTCTCTTCCCTTCCCACATGGCTTACCAGCAGGGATGTGTGGTATGGTTGGGGATAAACGGGGGTGCTAGCGGGGAGAGCTGCATTTATCGTAAGAGTGGAAATGAAGAGGTTTATGTAGGGGGTTTTACACTTCGGAGGCTGAGTGGGAAGAGGGGATTGGGAAGAGGGGATTGGGTAGAGGGGATTGGGAAGAGGGGATTGGGAAGAGGGGATTGGGAAGAGGGGATTGGGAAGAGGGAATGGGTTTTGCAGAGTCACATAGGCGGAAACTATAATGCCCTGTTTTCTAGTGGGTAGAATGGAGATGTGTCTTGTTTGTTCTTCAAGTCTCGTATGCACTGTTTTGAGGGGACGTTGTTCACTAATCTTCCACGGTATAGTTGAGTGGAATTCACTACAAGGACCACTATGGGGTGGCTTCCCCCTCCGCGAAAACATCACTGGAAAGGGGCCTCATGACCCCCATTTTTGGTCGAGGCACGAATCGTGGACCCAAACGATGAGAGTATATTCGAAACCCATCCTATTCGAGTATTACAAGTAGCACGGTTACATCTGTGGCCTGCCATGGACCCAAAACCTTTCCAGGTTTAAAAAAATTTATTTGTGCATGAAACTATCGGAAAAATTCCATACTCGATTGCCAAGCCACTCCGGTAATACAAAATCCACAGGCTACCAAACTCTACACAGTGGTCCAAGAGTCATGCCTTAAAAGAATATCACTCGCCATGATAGCACCCGTTGATCCCTCATAGATCAACAAACCAAATCTGGTTACAAAAGTCGTACAGCCAGATATAAGAAATGCCTCGATGAGATCACACCCTCCCAGCACCTCCAATGTCCATAAACTCCTCACAGACCAACAACCCAACTATCAAAACCCACTTACCGAGCCATGTCCCATGCATCAGGGAACCTCAGCCCCAAATATAATTACCCAGCCCCTCTAGTGTCCGCAAATCCACCACAGATATCAAAACCATACAGCAAAGAGCCATACCTCAAAAGGAAAAAAGACGAAAAGAAAAAAGAAAACAAATAACCAGAATCTAGGTGTACCACCCTCCATGAATCCATCACGAGCCCCACTCAAACATCTACCTCCCAGCTTTACCTCCCACCGAGTGCCTTAAAGTTTAACTTCCCAAGCTCAGGTGTAGCCTCCATAAATGATTTACCAACCCCCCTCAAACTTTCAACTTAGCGAATATTGAAAGTCCAACGTCCCAGAGCCCTACCCAGCGTCAGTGAACTAACCCTAGCTCTATCAGAACGATCATAAACCAGTACTGCGATCGCCAAACAATTGCAATGTCCGTATCTCCACCTACGATTTGTAAGTCTTGTCTTCCTCGCCAAACCAACTGGTATGCTAGGCCCAAAGTAGAGACCTTGTGTGCGAGTCTATGGCTTCATACTGCGTTGAAGAAGAATGTTAATGTTCACTCACGCGTTATTCTGAAATCCATCACGAAGACATTAAGAAGTTGCACTCATTGAAGCCATTCATATTGATAGAGTTCCGAATAAAGTTAGAGTTAAAGTTAAACTTCATGCGGAAACGCTCCATTCTAAACCTTGACGAACGAGTCACCCCGAAGTTAATTTAAATCAAAAATTTGTTTGGGGCCCTATCTTCACCCTTGCCATCCAGTAATCGAAAATTATTCTCAACAAAGAGTAGTGCGGAAAAGAAGGAATCAAAAAGTGATGGCGTGTCTGACACAAGTGATGAACAAGGCTTGTTACAACAGGACAATGAACTTTCAATGCAGCAAAACTTCCCCACATGACAATCTAAACGCTTTAGGTAAACAAATTTTTGAATGAAAACTAGGACAAAAGAATAACGCCTCCGTTGCGAAATAACTAGGTAAACTTCAAATAAACCCTCCTCAACATCGAGTTCATGCCAGCATAAACCATCCGTTATCCCAATCAAATCAATACGCCAATCGCCACAAATGCAGCCAGTAAACCTCCCATTCCAAGTCCATGCGATAAGCTTGCACCCTCTCCAGTATTAACCTTGTCACCACCATAGCCACCCTCGTAGCAGAGTAGCCTGCAGGATTGTGACGGAGTCTGAGACGTGACATATTCAAAAGTTGTGACAGTCACCATACCCGCACTCGAAGTTGATTCCAAGACATACTCAATTGAAGTGGTTGTCGAGTATGCCACATTCTGCACAGTGCTTGACGAATTGCTGACAACAGTCTCCAGCGTTAGAGTTGGTTGTGTCCAGGTCAAAATGTCTGCCGTAGATCCAGTCTCAGTCACCACAACCGTCACCGTCTTGGGGCCCGAGGTTTCTACAATGGTGCTCACATTGGTGACCGATGCAACAGGAGTACCAGATGAAGTAGTAGGCGTTTCAGTCACCACAGTCTCCAGCGTTAGAGTTGGAAGAGTCCAGGTCAAAATGTCCGCCGTGGATTCAGTCTCAGTCGGCAGGACTGTCACCGTTACCGTCTCCGGGCCCGAGGTTTCTCCAAGGGTGCTCACTTCAGTAATGGTTACCACAACAGGTGTACCAGATGAGGTAGCAGTCGTTTCAGTCACCACCGTTTCCAGCGTCAACGTCGGAAGGAGCCAGGTAAGTATACTTGGCGTGGAATCAGGCCCAGTCAAGATGACGGTTTCCGTAGGGATATCAGAGGTTTCGCCAACAGTAGTCACTTCAGTGACCGATACCACCGGCGCAGAGCTTGTGGTGACTGAAGTTTCCAAACTCAAAGTCGGCAACGTCCAAGTCAGCATTCCAGTATCTGACGAAGAAGGACTACTGCTGACTGCAGTCTCCAGCGATAAAGTTGGCAGTGTCCAAGTCAGCATTCCAGTATCCGACGAAGCAGTATCCAGTGACAACGTGGGCAGCGTCACCGTCAAATCCTTCTGCCCTTGGCTGCTTTCAGTCACAACAGCGGTAACATTGTCCGTAACCGTCACAACGTCAGGTGGCAGGCTCTGTAACTGGCTGCTAGGTGTCGTAACCACGGTCACGCTTTGAGTAACAGTCACAGTTGATCCTTGTCCATCTGTGCCAGTTGGAGAAGTTGTTGAAACGCCAGAGGGTTGGAGCTGAGACACAATTGAGCTCTGGGTGCCAAACACCGTGACAAGAGTGACACAGTCTGTGACCGTCACGGTAGTTGGTGTTTGACCCGGTTGTTCACCTTCAATGGTGATAGTTTTGGTGACAGGAACCTCCAATGTGGAATTGGTCACGCCCATCGACAAGTCAGATGGTGTAGGTAGGGTGTCAGAATCCGTCACAACCACTGTTTCGCTCATGGTGACTGTCACGGTTCCCGGGAGCTTGCTCGGCTCTTGGCCACTGGCAGTGAGAGTCTCAGTAACAGGAGTCTCCGATATCACAGATGGTGGAAGCTGAGAGATAATCGAGCTCTGAGTACCAGAAACCGTTACAATGGTGACACAGTCTGTGACTGTCACGGTGGCTGACTGGCCTGGCTGTTGACCGCTGATAGTGAGGGTTTCAGTAACAGGAACCTCGAGAGTTGAATTGGGCATGGTCAATGGCGAGCTGGATGGCGAAGATGAACCAGAATCCGTTACAATTGCCGTATCGCTCACCGTGACCGTCTCAGTGTCCGATTCTTTGCTCGGCTCAAGGCCACTGGGGGTAAGAGTTTCGGATACAGTCACACTCTGCGTAACTGTCAGTGTCTCTGGAGTATCGTTTGACCCTTGTACATTGGAAGTGAGGCCTTCTGTGGCAAGAGTACCCAGTGTCAATGTCAAAGTAGGCAGAGTTGTTGAGAGATCAGAAGGTTCGATCTGAGACACAATCGAGCTCTGCGTGCCAGAAACCGTGACAATAGTGACGCAGTCTGTGACCGTCACGGTAGCCGGCGTTTGGCCCGGTTGGTCACCGCCAATAGTGAGAGTCTTGGTAACGGGAACCTCCAGTGTGGAATTGGGCATGACTATCGATGAGTCGGATGGCGACAGAGAGCCAGAATCCGTAACAACCGCAGTTTCGCTCACGGTGACCGTCTCGGTGCCCGGAAGTTGGCCGCCAATAGTGACAGTATCAGTAGCAGAGACCTCCAGAGTTGAATCGGGCACGACCATGGACGAGCCAGATGGCGAGGGCAGAGAACCAGAATCCGTCACGACCGCGGTATCACTCACAGTGACCGTCTGGGTGCTTGGCTCAATGCCACTGGGAGTGATTGTCTCAGCCACAGTTATGCTCTGAGTAACAGTCACTGTCCCTGGAGTATCATTTGAGGCTGGTACACCAGAGGTGAGGCTTTCTGTGACATCAGGTGTTGAAAGGCCAGAGGGTTGAAGCTGAGACACAATCGAGCTCTGCGTACCAGAAACTGTGACAATCGTGATGCAGTCTGTAACTGTCACAGTAGCCGATGTTTGGCTTGGCTGTTGGCCGCCAACGGTGACAGTACCAATGATAGAGATATCCACTGTTGAATTTGGCATGACCATTGGCGAGCTGGATGGCGACAACAGAGAACCAGAATCCGTCACGACCGCGGTATCACTCACAGTTACCGTCTCGGTACCCGGTATCATGCTCGACTCAAGGCCACTGGAACTGAGACTCTCAGGAGAAGTCTCCAATGAATGAGTTGGCATGGTGTTTGTATCAGATAGTGCAGACGAAGATTCAGCAATTGTCTCAACCGTTGTAGCGCTGGCAGTTACTGTCACAGTGCCCGGCACCTCATGGGACCCTTGACCACTAGACGTGCTGCTTTCGGTAACAGAAGCAGATGGAACAGAAGAGTTGCCAGAGTCCGTCGGACCAGGATATGGGCTCACAGTGACGGTCGCCAACGTAGTGGGCGACTCCTGGCTAGGTGTCGATGGAATTTCCGCACTAGGTGAGGTAGATACCGTAGCCACCTCCGTTGCGGGTACTACGCTTGTGGGTGTTTGAACTGGTAGAGCCTCATCCGTAGTGACCGTGCTGGTAAACGTCAAGGTTGGGAGTGTGAATGTATACGCAAAATCAGTGGCCATGGAGCTTGGCAAAACTGTGACGATGATAGTAGTTTCCACAGGCATGCTGCTGACAGTGGTTGTCATCATCTGCGTCTCAACGTTATTCACAGTCATGGTAGATGTCATCATCATGGTGAACGTCTTCCACAGCGTCTCCGTGATTGTGACCGTTGAACATGGCATCGAGTAGACATCGCACACCAAAGAAGCGACCGCTGTGTCAGATGGTCCAATAGTCGTGATTGTCGGCGTCATGGTCGCTGGAACCGGGCATTCAGTGATTTCGGTAATTTGTCTGATCAACCCAAAAACTTGGTCTGCAATCGGGTCCACAGCAGCCTTTGGCAGAGGCATCGCCTGTTGCAGGCTATTGTTGACCTCCGCTACGAACTGAGCCGAAGGCATTCCAGTCGAAAGCTTTTCTAACAGACTGTTGATAATGGCGATGGACTGGGCCTCCAAAGAAGCCGAGAGTCCGCGGAGCATCTGTCCAATCGCTTGTACGTCATCATTCACTTTAAGGGGTATGTCGTTCAAGCAATCTGGTCTAGCCACAAGTGATTCAATTCCATGGGTGATCACCGAAGCAAGAAGACTTGGTATGGCACTCAGGGCATCGATGGCATTTGCATACTCCTTGGCCAAAGCGTCAGGCAGACCAGAAAGCGAATCGACCGTAGAATCGCTTGAAATGTTGGTGTTGAGAGCATCGCTAATCTTCTCCTTTAGATGACAGGGAACCATAGAAAGTGAATTAACGGCTTCTGCGATCCATTCCAAGATAGATTCCTCAACGAGGGCCAGAGCTGATATAGCATCGGTAGCATCTGCTGTCATACCAGTCGGGAGGGCCTCCAGTGATCCAATGGCACTGGTGGCTTGCGCGCGAACAGATGTCTGAATGCTCCCCAGTGAATCAACGGCGCAGGCGGCGTATGTAGGCATCAGCACTGGAGCCACCGTCGACGTATTGACTTGGTGCAGTGCATTATGGTCAGCGTTGGCAACGGCAGTGAGGGCCAGCAGCACGCCGGCCAGAACCTTCGGCATAGCGACAGCGTCGTAATTGAGGAGAGGATGGGACGGAAATGATAGCAAAAACACAATAGTGTGAGGTAATGATCAAGAGAAGATGCCAATCGATGTGTGATGGATGGAGAGAGTGTAGTTGGGATGAGTGGGTTAGATGAAAGAAGGATGGGAGGAAGAGAGAAAGGAAGAAGATTTTATGGCTGGATGGGCGTGGTCCGTCGCGCTATCCCGAGCTAAGATGCGATCTCACGCTTTTTTTCTGAGGAAGGAGCGACGGCAAGGGCGGGGAATCGTCATCAAATCACACACCCGAGCACCTTAAATCCTAGACACACTGTTATGGTCTGTATGTGGACTGAATGGAGATGTGTCAGATTGAAGACTGATACCGCCTTTATTGGCGAGCTGACCTAGTCGTACCATCTAATATGCTATGAATTGCTTCGATCTATCGTTTCAGAACGATTTGCGATATCTTTAATGTTGGTGGAGTGAAGTTTATCAACCGACTGCGTTCTCTCAACCATGTTGGCTTGGAAGCTCCCCATAAGCTAAAGTAATTACCTTCACGCAGTCTGTACAAACGGTAGTGTTAACATGGAGTCGTCGCATGGTGCGGATATGAAATTGAGTTTCGAGATTAAAGTGGCATGTGGTGACATCACTTGTGGATGAGCCACGTACAATGTGATGCAGGCCGGGATAGCCACTCGAAACAAACCATGCCGTATGTACACCATCACGTTCTTCTAATGGTTCAGAAGAACGTGATAGTAGCAATAGAGCAGATCCAATTTACACGGCCAATGGAGGCCTTGGCAACTTGACAGAGTATTGGGTATGACTCGCGGAGTCCAAGATGTCGCTTTCTACAAGTCTTGGGGAAGTCCACACAGAAGATCGAATGCACCCTGAACCTAAACATAAACCGCCGAATCTATCAATTGTACAATATGTTACAAAGCACAGCACCAGAGCTGTTTCCCTAACGTGCAACAAAGCCCCTCCTACTCTTCAACCACGCCTCGTATCCCCATAACTCCATCCCAACAGTCATGTACCTAGCCCACGCCAGAAAAAAGTGCCCCCAGTAACGTATATCCCACTTACTCCATGCATGACACAATTCCAAGTCCTCACCCAGAACCGTGCGCGCACAGTATTTTGCAAGGATCAAAACACTCCTCATAGGCCCCAATCTGGTCTGTAAATTCTCATCTAGACTTCTCGTGAGGTCATTTGTCTTGAGAATCAGCAGAATGACCCTCGGAACTCTTCCAAGCAGACGAACGATTTCGGTCAGCAGGTCACCTGCATCCATGGCCTCGACGATAGGATGCGGAATTTTCTCGCTTGATGCATGCATTCCAGCTAAGCCAGCGGAGAAATCCGGCCCTGTTATTGCAGCTTTGAAGATTTCAAAGGTGCTATCGTCCACTCCAGCCACTTCATATGCGTAGCGTCTCATGGCGGGTTCGTCGGAATGTAGCACAGCTAACCAAAGATGGGCATAAGCCCTTTGCAATGCCAAAGGTATATCTCGGTACAGACCATGGTCGTAGAGGATGATTTCAAAGTTTTTGCTGCCACGTCCCGCCTTCTTGCGAATAGCAAGATTTCCGCCGTGGGGATCGCAGTGTAAAGGTGCGTCATAGCCAAAGATCATTTCATTGAAGATTTTCGCTAGCGCGGCAGATACGTCATCTCGGTCAATGTTTTGGGAGTCAAGAAAGGCTAAGTCGTCAAGACGGTGACCAGGAACGAATTCCATCACAAGGATCCTGCGGTCAGCCCACTTTACGGCGGGAATAACGAGAGGTAGGTTGGGCAGTTTGGAGAAATATTCTTTTACGCGAGTCGCATTGGCGGCTTCCTTTTTAAAATCCAGCTCTTGCGGGAGAGATATCTCCAGCTCTTCACTCAACCAAGTGAGATCGTATTCGGGGAACCAGTAGCGCAAAGTGCGAAATGACATTCGAGTGAGGGCAATGTCTAGCTTACTCCATTCATCAAGGCTGGGATGTTGAACTTTGACCGCAACTTTTTCACCAGTCTGCTTAAGACGCGCGATATGAACCTGTGCCAGGCTAGCTGCACCGATAGGCGCTTTTCCAAACTCAGAAAAGTACTCGTCTAGCTCATGACCAGTGTCGTGCTTGACCATATCCTCGATAGCTTCCAATTTGCTTACTGGACACTTATCCTGAAGAGGTATAAAGGTATCACACCACTCACTTGGAAGAAGGTAATTCAAGCTGCTCAGATGCTGGCCTAGTTTTATGAAGATGCTGCCATTCTTTTCCATTGCGTGCAGTGTGCGCTCTGCGCAACGTTGATGGCATGCTGATACTCTACTCTGATACTCAGGATGGTCGGCTTGCCACAGAACCCAGTAGTAATCTCCCACGCAAAGAGCGAGGGTTATGACGACGCGGCCACTGCGCTGAGCAGCAACATATGTGTGTCGTGCCTCCTCGCTAAAGGCCAAAGTAGCTGCTCCAGTGATGAGAACTGCAGTAGCAGCGACGGCGGCTTTCCGATGTCGATCATCTGCACGTATGCGTTGATGCCATGTTGATGAAAGTCGTCGACTGGGTTGAAAGCGTGAGCGGGCGCATTGTCGACATATCCATGGAGCTGGCCTGCTCAGCCACAAAGTAGGCAGCCGCGCCAGGGACCAGGCAGACATGTCTTGGCCATCCGGGGGTGAATGGGGTGATGGTCAGAACTATCACGTGATGAAAGTTTAGGGTTGACGGACGTCGTGACAAGCGCCAAGCTATTCATACTGTAGCCCACAGATGACATAAACCATTTAACGCCACGCTAACGATTGTTATGCCCAACCCAGTCATTTGAACTCAAGTAGCTCGATGATCTTTGACCAAGCTCTTAATCTTCCTTTCATACGCTGCCCTGTCCTTTCTGTAGAGGTTATACGCATCGGCCTGGGCTGGAGAGTCGGGATTAACTTCGTCAAGCAACATCTGAATGCCCACTAATATCTGCTTCATCGAGATTGCAGGGCGCCAGGATTCGTCTTCGTTAAGAATGGAGAGGCAGACGGTTCCCGAGGGATAGACGTTGGGGTGAAAGAGCGGCGGTACAAACTTGCACTTAGGTGGCTTCGTTGGATACTCTATTGAAAGTTAAGTTTCACATATAGACAATATAAGGAAGAGGCCTTGTTACCTTCAGGAAATGTCATCTCCAATTTAAATGCTCCTCCCTCCCAGATGGAGCCTTCGCGGCCGGGAATGACGCAGTCCCAACGTTTAAGATCAAGAGCGCCATGCGAGTTTTTTATGGGACGTGCCACGAATCCAAAGGGATGATCTTTGCGCCACGATTTACTAGGAAGACGAGTTAGAAGTGCAAACTGCTGCTTCCTCTTGTTAACTTACCGCTCCTCTTGGAGGCGTGTCATGCAAAGGGAACCCATTACTTCGCTGAGTCTACTGCGATGTTGATTGACTACGAGTTAGAAATGTTGTCACACCGTCGGTGGAACAGTGCTGTGTGTCTATATTTAGCAAGTGGGTGGAATCATGTGACGTATTTTCATACCCGAACCGTGGCCTTGGAGCGGGGAAGGGAAACTAGCAATCATGAGCGCAAAGGAGGTGGAAACAGCGCCAGATCCTGACGAGGACGATCTTGATGATTTGGACGATGTCTTGGACGAATTCAAGGCAAAAACGGCCGCCCCCAAAGCAGCAGAGAAGACGTCGGGCGAGGAGGACCTGGAGAAGCAAGTCGAAGAGGGCATGTCTAGTTTGATGGCTGAGCTCGACCAGGACCCGGAGATGAAGCAGCAGTTTGAAAAGATGATGCAGGAGCTCATGGCAGCCGGCGCGGCGTCAAGCGGGGCCGAAACCAGCAAACATTTCGACGCTGCCGTCAACGCCGCACCTACTGAAGGCGCGAAAAAAGATGAGTTTGGAGACACGATCCGGCGCACAATGGAACGCATGCAACAGTCTGGCGATGCAGCAACGCAGGCGGCGTCGTCTAATGCTGACGGAGCGGACGAGTTTTTGGTCCAGATGATGCAGAAGCTGCAAGCGGGCGCGGGAGCCGGCGAAGGCGACGTGGACGATTTGTTGGCCAACATGTTAATGCAACTGACACACAAAGAGATTCTCTATGAGCCCATGAAGAATCTGCACGACAAGTTTCCGGCCTGGCTTGATACTCATGAGGATATTGACGCCAGCGACCGCCAGCGCTACGAGGAACAGTATAAGCTGACGGGCGAGATCGTTGCGCGGTTCGAGCGGGAAGGGTACAGCAATGAAAATGACGAAGACAGCCAGTATATCGTCGAGCGCATGCAGAAGATGCACGCATCAGGCAAGCCTCCGTCCGACCTCGTAGATGACGCCGACGCAGCCGAAGAAGCACTGGCCGGCCTGGATGAATGTCCACAGCAATAGCATATGCTATGAAAGGTCCATGGCCTCCCCCTCTCCGTCATCAATAGTTGCAAACAGCGCAGAGTAGTCCGTGCCGCTGCTCCACCGCTTGCTGGACAACGGTGAAGGGGCGTTGGCCGCCAGCGCCGCCGTCTCGGCGTCTTCGTAGCTCATCATTTCCTCCGCCTCCTGGTCATGATCCATCATCTCCTGCTCCTCTTCATGCATCTGCCCTATCCTGTTTGCTTCTTCGTGCATTTGCTTTTCGTAATCCTTCTTGGCCGCCACGAATTCACTTCTCAGCATCTATCCAAAAAAACATCAGTACAAGCTCTTCAACAGACCACATTGGAACTTACAGCCTCCCCTCTGGCATCCTGTCTCTTCTCATCCCTCGCCTCTCTTGTCTGCCGGAAAAACTTTCTTCTGCGTTCGTCTTGTAAAGCGGCCTGAGTCGGGCCTCTTCGGGCAGCCATTTGCGTCCGGGAGAGGGCCTCCCATTTGGATGTCTTCCGTTGCTCGCTCTGATTCGCCTTGCTTGTGGTTTGCGAAGGCTCGCTTGGCGGTGTCCAATGGTTGCCTCGGTTCTCGTCCGGGGATGCCATGGGATATGTATGCCCAAAAATGGGGAAGGATTGCGCTGAAAGCATTTTGCAACGTGAAGATTGTGTGAATTCTCTGAAAGTGTAGAAGTGTGTGCGATTGCGGCTGATTACTTCGCTGACTCTTTGACGCGCGACGCGTGACGCGTTAATTGGCGCGGGGTGGCGTGGCGCGCTAATGCAATGACGCAGGACCCCCCCCCCAATTTCATCCTCAGCCTTAAAAAATGGGCCAATTTTCACAACCATTCACGTCGCAGAATTTTGATACAGCAACGATGCAACTTAGCAGACAAAACAAAAATTTGGTACCGAGACTTTTCTTCAAGCTATCTGGTGAACCCTTCACCCATTCCATCTACCTTTCTTCAACACGAGCGTTGATCTCAAAACAGCAATCCTACCTTATCGAAAAACAGGCAACTGAATAATTTTGGGGTTGGCATGTTACATAATCTTTGAGGAGGCCAAGCATTTGATCGGATGACCTGCCCCCGGAACGAAGTCACCACAGAAAAGACATCGTACATACACCCAAGTAGCCTGCACTGAGCGCCCTCGGCCTCCCACCCATGAAAAATGACCGCCTTTGTTACTGATATCATCTATTAGGGTTATATATACGCAAATTTCCTCCTGACATCAAGCCCATTCGCAGCTGCCACCTTTTTAGTTCCACGCCCAACCAAGAGCTCATGGTATCCTGCAATCTCATTATGACTTCAGATGATTTATCTTCTCGCTTTGGGAGTACAATATTCCAGCGTAGCACTTCAAAGCCATCGTCTTCCGAACTTACACATCACTGCTTTCAGGTATAGTTGACATGCAACAATCTTGGACTCATCGTATTTGAACGCCTCCATGCAGGAAGATCCGTCTGACATAAGCGCTTTGAGCCTAGCTTCCCAGTGAGTTGCCGGTCTAAAAAGTGAAAACGAGGGTGCATTTTACTCCGCCTGTCTTCCAATCTGGTCCAAGGTTCCCGTACCAAAATGACACCCGCCTCCTAGGTCAAAAGAATATCGTGAGCTGCGGATGCACGTCCAAAGTTCGCTTGTATAAACCTCACTGGGGATATCGGACGGCACGAAACGCTGCGCTATCAGCTGGTCGGATCTAGCGGGTTGCTCCGGAGATAAATGGATAGTCATACCTTTGATCGTTTGAGGCCTCGCTGGGCACTGGCGATTGACAGCTTCGTGTGGGTCAAGGCAATTGACGCATTGCGTCCTACACCCTCTCCTATCCTAGCCGTGTACACGTGCTTGCGAAACCCTTGCTGTCCAGCGATACGAATTTTTCTGATTGTGGAGTGGCTCCAAGGCTTGCGCCTCGGAGGTCGCCTTGTGCAACGTGGTGTGATTTGGTCCATTATTTATGGAGTTCAGGAGCACAAAACTAGTCCGGGACTCGTAAAAGTCTGGGTCATTGTATAAAGATTCGTCCGTCGTCTACCCCAGTGTCGGTTGTGGGTCCAATCGAACAAGCAGCTAAGTTCCTTGCCCTGGTACGTGTATTTGAAAATGCCCCTGTCTTCCGCTGCAAGTATGGCTGCGGCGAAGGAAGCAGCCATGGGCTTGCCGTTCACGTACTCGTTCCTGACCGTCGCTGTCTGTTTCTCAAGCCAGTGAAAATTTATTATCATTCTTATTATTCTTACTCCACGGGGGCATGATGGCAAGCCAGTAAAGAAGCTGTGGGATTATCCACGTAAATCCCACCTTTCATATTCGATCCACGGCCAATTTTTTGCAAATTGCCCGTCGGCATTGCCGAAAACCGGAAGCACAGTATAGCTGTCCGACGTACCTTTCTGCTTGCTGAAATAGTCTTTCAATTCCCCCTGGCCGAGTGCGATAACTGGCCCAAGAAAGTGTTCAATCTCTTTCGCTAAAACCTCATTTATCTTCCCACCTCCCGAACACGCGCGTATCGCTCGTACAAATTCTTCTGATTCTACGATTCAAATGCCCTTCGACATCGACGCGGTCAAATTTTGCTTCAATGCGAGTTTGAACCAGTATCCAGATATTTTAGCGTCTATCCTGCCATTCAGATTGTCATGGTCATGGCGTTGCGCGACTGTCCTTCCCAGGGCATACAATGCAGGTGCGCATCCTCAGTCGCGAATTGATGGGAACGCGCAGCGATTTCTTGAAATCAGTATCTACCTCGAGATGATGCTCATCGAGAAAGGTCGGGCATCCTTCGAAAGGTTGGGATGGACGGAATGGATGCTGGCGGTAAACCGAATCTGCATCGTGTCATAGAAATATTATCAACAGGAGGAAGGGATCAAGTCCCATCCCTCCGGTATGGTGAAAGGTGGAATGGTCAACAGTGTTTGATTACATATCACTATGAAGCGAGAGAAAGATTTGTGTGCCAAGCCCCAAAATCCAGCACGATCCGGACCGAACGCGACGTCCTGAGGAAAAACCCACCCCAAAATCTCAACCCAAAATGAGAAAGGTGTCCAACCCCACCTAACCCCAGACCCCTTCCCACGACACTTAAAATCATCGCCCCCTCGACGCTAAACATGTAACAGCCTCTATAGCTCAGTTGGTAGAGCGCGGCACTAGTAATGCCGAGGTCTTCAGTTCAAATCTGAATGGAGGCATGGAATTATTCCCCACTGTTCATTTTTTTTACCTAGTGATTAGGTGGATTTTGACGAGTCCTTTTTGCATAATGCCGGGATGATTAGATGTTCACACTGGTGTACTTCGATGTCATGTGCATGGGAAGTCATGATGGAGGAAGACGGTGCGGCTCGATGCGTGCCAAGTGCACAACGCCTTTCCGCGCTGGGTTTCGATTCTATGCTTGGGTACCTGATTCATGGGTGCTCGGTGGGTTTTATGTTGAATGCTCCTAATTTATAAACCTTTTTTTTTTGCTAAATGCGAGTTCGTGTATGAGGCCCTGGTCACTGAAAAAGGGGAGACATGCAGACGAAGAGGCGAGGATTAAGTCATTGTTAATCAACAGTTTGAACGAACAAGAGTCTGGCCAGTCGACGGATACCGAACGAGTGGGGAGACATGATACGAGGGAGAAAACAGTGTTGTGGACGAAATTCGATGAGTTGAAATATACTGAAAAAGAAAAAAAGAAATTTTACACGAAGCAGACAGCACTACCATCTACCTAATAAGGACGCTCGAGTTTCACGTAAGGCACAAAGTCGACTTCAACATGACACTTTCTGGCCCAGTGGATGACCTTTTCGGTGATTTTCTTACAATTGTGCAATTCAAGTGTTTTAACGGGCGTCATGCAGACGACCGACCTCACGGCTTCATTGGTGATGTTTTGGGTTCCGGAGAGGTCGACGCTTTTGATGGCCCTGTTCTCGCCGATACGTCTAGCGATGCGGGTGATTTCGTAATCTCCGAGGCCTTGATCGATGTGCAGACCAAGGTGGTTGATGGACTGCAGATGGGTGTGGCTGAGAATACAGTCTATGTTCATGGTGGTCGTGCAGATGGAGAGCGATTTCAGACTGAAGACGCAGGTGCCATCGCCTGACTGGAGGATCTGACGAATGTGAAACCTCCCATGGGGGTGGAAGTCGAGGGATAGATGTTGAAGATACGGAAGGCGGTACGGGATGCCCAAACCGTGGAGGTCGCGGCTGGGGTGCTCAACACGCCCCTCAAAGTTAGTGCGCATGGCGTATTTGATAGTCAAATCGGTCACAGTTACCGAAAGGGCGAGCTGGGTGTCGTCTCTGATGATGTTTCTAAGGTCGACGTGTTTCAGAGAAATGCAGGCCTCTAGGTCAATGTGCTTCCATGACCCGTGCGTGTTCGCATCGTGGTGGACAATCAATGACTCTAGCTCGAGCAGTTGGCCACTTGCAATGAACATGGGCTCAATTTCAAACATCAACTGATTGACAATGGTGAGATGAAGCGCTTTAAGTGAAGGTGAGATGGCGAACTGGCGGAGAGTAGGGTGAGGTGAGTCGTAATGAATAGCACATCTTAGCTTCTCTAGCCTGGGGACATGTACTAGCAGCGCGTCAAGATTGCAGCAGAAAAAAGGGGGCGATTCATCCAGCTCCAGTTCACGGAGGTTGGTTGCCAGCTTCAAGCTCGCCACTAGTTCTGCGCCGCTGTTCTCCCATCGTTGTAGGGAGATTGATTCGAATGTGGGAAGGGGTCCCAACATTTCGAAGACCTCTACCGGGTTTGCCAGACGGTTGACACTCACCTTTTGGACACGATTCTGGGCGCGTGCCACCACATTGGTAATGGTCTACGTTTGAATCGGCTGCTGGGCATCCGTCATATCTGCGTTGCGCCATAGGTAGCGAGAAGAATCAACATAGCTAGCCCATTGCTTCGAGACAAGCCGCAGGCGGATAAGGGCATCGAAATCGAGCATAGCGAGAATCTTATCTGCCAGTTCGAACGGCATCTTTGTCAGCGGATCGACCTTGCGAACCCCACTGAGGAGCTCGGAGATTAAGTTATATTCCTGCATCAGTTCATCAATTTTGCCACCAGCTTCGCCAAGCCCAGTCGAGCGAGCGTTTTCAGCTGCCTCGTAACTCTGTATCGCGATCAAGGACTGGACAGCAATTAGGCGGGCTCTGCCGTCCCTGCGGTTAATGCGAATAAGGCTCTTGGCATTAGCCAACGCCGCTTCGAAGCGCCCCATCGCATAGTCATATCTCGCATGTCCATGGTAGTCTTCTACCAAGGTGTCATGGTCAACTGCGGGGTCCGGCGACGCTTGATCATCCTGACTGTTGTTAGACTCTGTAGCAGGTGGCTTAGGATCGATTTTCATGACTGGTTCCGACGTATTACTTGGTCAAACAAGGCTTGTGCTATAAATGTGAAACCAGGATAAAGGAAAAATGCGTGGAGAGAACTGACTGAACACACGCCAACAAACAAGAGCTAGTCCCTTTCAGTTATGTTGCCTAGACATTGTGGCCAAGTGAGCCAGCACGGAATCCATGCCCTTCTCTGCTCCCGGACCAATGAGGAACACGCCAAGAAAACAAAAGCTAACTCCATCCGGATGCGTTGTGAAAGTGTAATACCAGGTATATTACCACAAGAATCTCTGCACCTTTTCCGGCTCCTGTGGCCATTGAAAACCCCAGTCGATGAAGATATAACAGGTAAGAACGTTGATCGTCAGGTACCACAACATTTCAATGAACAGTCGTAGTCTTGGCCGAGATGTTGAGATACCTCGCGGTATATGTATTCTCCAAAAAAGCCACGGGAGGATAAAGTACCTAGGCTCGACCAGAGGCGCTGTGACCAGCTGCAGAGTAGATGTTGTCAACCAAACAAGCACGAAGCTTGTTGTCGTAGCGTGCTGGCCATCAGGTAAGAGCAGACGATTATTCGTCAACGGGCCATCCCCAAACGCTCGAATAACCAGCCATGACATTAAGCAGTAGATTGGCGTAACTGCATAACGCAACCACCAAGGCCTTAGCAAACGCTTGAAGACGTAAAAAACGTAATGACGGTTGTCGGCGAGAGTAAAGGGGTGCACAATCGTGTTTCCCCATACAGCCGCACAAGCAAGACCAATTGCTGCAAACATCACCCATATACCGGGGCGCTGGCGGTATAGTAAAGCTAGGCTATTGGCGGACAGTGGACAAAGCAACGGCCAAGAGAAGAATGCAAGCAGTGGCCATATGTAAAGCATTTGCGGCAAGTGAAGGGTTGCAACATGGTTAGACTTGTCTCCCAGCACAACACTGCCGTTCCATACGACAAATGCAGTAAAGCAGGTCAAAAGGGCGATGAAGGGTGCAAGTGCAGCCAACAAATTGGTCAAACGCCTGAAGTTAAATAGAGTCTTAAGCAGGCATGCTGCCAAGGAAGCCATAGTTTTGATGTAATCTGCATTGTTAACTTATGGCTACAAGGGTATACAGCAAACTCACCTTCAAGGCGAGCATCCGTGGCACTTTGGTCATAGACGACATCAAACTTCCAGCTGGACTTGGCAACATTGTACAAGCTGTCACCGAAACCATCGGCTTTTCGTAGCATGGAACATCGGACTGCATCGTGGCCCCTGTCCATCTCGCGAATGATCCTAACAGCGGCGGGGAAAATGGCAATCCAAAAAATGTTTGTCTGTCTGAAGAACAGACTGGCACTTCCGAACAGAAAAGGCAGCCAGAACCGACTCAAAAAGTCCCCACTGTAGGAATGATAGACGCATAAGTGGGACAGCATGACAAAAGCCGTGGACCAGATATCTGTGTAGTAAAGCGCCGAAAAAAAGAAAAGAGGCGGAAAAAGGGAGACATTATAGGCGCTGTATGCATCGTCTGATCCACGGAGTTTGTAGTACTTGCAAACGCAGAGTAGTATGACGATTAGGCCAACGGCATTTGTAGCTCTGAGTGCAAAAAGACTACAATCCAGCAGGCCAGATGTCAGGGCAGACAGGATATAAAGTCCTGGAGGCGTCGTGATCTTCGAGTCCCAGATATCGAAACGTCTTGCACAGTAATGCTTTGCCTGTCGTACATGAAAGACTTCATCCTGAGAAGAGATATAAGAGACTCTCTCACTTACGCAGAACTACATACGAGATAGGGTTCATTCAACGTTTGGTTGGCGGTTTTTAACCAAGCAGCCAAAGGCGTAAGGACAGCAGCAAGAGCAGCGGCCGTCATGGTTCACAGTTGTAGCCGTTGCATGTTTAAGTGGGCGTGTCTTGATTGGCTGCGTCACTCCACCAATCACGTCGCGCCTTTTAAGACCTCACGGCCACCCTAAAGCAGAGAACATGGCCTTCCCATTGCCGCAAGGCCTTGTGCCGTCTGAAGTGGCTTTTCTATGTGAAATGGAGATGGTAACAGTTATACCACTGCAAAAGCTCGACCGTCTGCAGCTGCTGGGAGGCACTACACCCGAATTAAAGCCCGACCATCCCGCAGCGATACCCCTTTGGCTGGCAATGCTTTTAAAACGTCAGCGAAGAGCAAGAATTAATCCCCCGCCGTGGCTTTCAGTAGAGTCTCTGACACAAATTATCAAATTCGAGACGGATGAACAGACAGCCGAAGTATTCTCCCCACAGCCTGCCTTACCACGACAGACGACAGATACCCCGTTAGACAGCAATCTTTACCTTGCACATGGAACTCTGGAACCTTCGCCACCGTTCCTTAAGGACTCCAACACCGCACGGGCGCAGGCAGACGCATTGCCTTACCATTGGCTCGAAATGGGCAATATGCTACTAAGTAGCGCACCAGACGACTTTGTCGATGCGGACATTGTACGGAGATTGCTACGCGACCTACGGGATATACGTATGAGCAAGCTGAGGCGGGGTTTCAAAGACCTTGATGCCGGAGCGGGCATTCAAATGAACGGCGTGGGCGCCATGGAAATTGCTGAGGTCAGGGGGTTTGTGAGCGGGGTTATTGATGGACTTCGGTAACTGACTATCAACGAGCAGGATGGTTCGAGGGCTAATTGCGTTTGCAGGAGGCTCAATAAGCCGCGAGAGGAGGCCCAAGCGGAAGCTGATGATTATGACGAAGACTTTGCAAGCAGTTACCGCCCCCAGGACGAAGACGACGACTTGATGTGAGGCTGCGGGACGTGACGGCGGGAGTGTGGCGCATATAAATAGGTTGCGTCACAGTGTCGCACCTTTCAAACCTGATTTGATTCTGCCACCACACCCACCTCCAAACCCTCACCGCAGCAGCCATGTTCGCCGCCTGGATCGTGGCGACCATCTTCGGGACCGTCATCGCCCTCAGCCACCGTTATCGCTCATGGGAGGACTACAAGGCCGAGAATGCCGATAAAGACATGCGCACCAAGGCCCGCTATGAAGAGAAGCGCGCTGCCGAACGCAAAGCCTACGAAGACAACCGTCGCAAACGTCACGAAGCCCGCCGCGCCAAGCGTACACAAGAAGGGCGTGAAGCCGAAGAACGTCTGAAGGCCCGCAGAGAGAGGGAAAGGAAATGGTTCTATGGCGTGGATGAGCCGATGGGCGATTATCGTCGTCGCCGAGGTTAATGATACAAGTATGGCTGTCTGGGGTAATTTCTAAGACACGGCTCGTTCTTCCTTTGCAAGACTCGATAGTCCAGTATTTGCGTCCACCCCCTCAGGCGGACTCTTTTTGAACGCATCCTGCACTTTAATGATCCCCTTATTCGGCCCCGGTATGCACCCAGCCAAGACCACAATTCCATTATCCACATCAACCTTCATTACCTTCAAATTCCTAACCGTCCTCTGCTCCCCTCCCATGCGTCCCGCCATCTTCTTACCCGGATGCACACGAGAACCACTACCCTGCGATGCGCCCGCGGACCCCATAGCCCTATGTGTAAGCGAATTACCATGCGAAGCAGGCTGACCCGCCCAACCCCATCTCTTCATTCCACCTGCAAATCCCTTTCCCTTTGACGTAGCCTTAACATCCACAAACTGTCCCTCCTTAAAAACCCCGGCCGAAATCAAACTCCCAATCGGCGGTAAGCCCTCAGCACTCTTGACCCTAAACTCCACAACCTCCTTCTTGATCGGCACACCCTGTTTCGCAAAATGCCCCCTCTCCGCCCGTGAAACATTCCTCGCCTCCTTTGTCCCCATCCCAACCTGTACAGCAAAGTACCCGTGCTTACTCCGTCGCTTGTGTCCTACAACTTGGCATCGATCAAGCTGCAGAACCGTGCATGGTGTTCGGACGCTGGTGACTGGATCGTAGATGGCCGTCATGCCCTTCTTCACTGCCAGCACTCCCGTGCGGAGGGAAAGATTGGAGTCTTTGACCAGCAGGGAGCCGGCTCTGCTGGCGCGCAGAGGCGCATGGCCGGGGAGGTTGTTGTACCGTTCAAAATTCGGGTTCGGGCGGGAGATGGAGGATATGCTTCGCTTGGAGGACAGTAATAAGAAGCGGATCGGTGGCGTTGGAGGCATTGCGTTTGGTCGGGGAGGTGGAGTGAGGTGAGGTTGAGGTTTGGGATGATGAGTCAGCAGCAATTACTAAGCGAGCTGATGTTCCGATATGGAATGTGTTCATATGTGACGTGGCGAATGCGCCCTGCTACTGCAGGCTAGCGGCCTCGGATCGGGTCCCAAGGCCCCATTTGTGCACGGCACCCATAAGTTGCTCTATCGGGGTGAAGATGCTCACCAACAAGGTGACTTTTTCTTGGTATAAATAGTTCCCAATATGCTCTTCCTTCGCAAAATGGACCTCAAGAGACCCCTGGTCAGTCCTCAAAGCCTACGTGCCTGGTTTTGCAGTGCAATGGGCTGAATTGAGCCGCATGATAAAACCATTAACAAATCTAACCAGACAGTTGAAAGAGGTGCTTTCGATTGTATCCTATGACGATAGTTATGTATCATACATCTTGTCACGACGTGTACTATGCTATCCTTGCAACTGTGTTGTGCCTTACGGAACAGCTAAGTACACTATGGGCTGGAGGTGAGGTGCCGGGTCACGTGGCTGCGATATGGTTCCTTGACATATGTGCAAGCCCTCTTGCCACTAATTTTAACGCACAAAACTCCAAGGCTAGCTGGACAACACCTCATTGATCGAGTTACCGTTAGTTCCCGTTCAATGATATATAGATCGCCCTTTCTGGTAGAGAAATCTAAGCAAGTTTCCCCCACTATCCTGTCTGGCATTACTCGCTCCTTCCTTGGCCTAGTTTCTCTCAAGGTTCTCATCGTACAGAAATGCCATGCAAAACTCGCATTTTTCATTTTTCTTATTGCAGGGCGCCACACTGCATTTAAGCGCCGCCCTTCTAGCCTGCTCGAAGGCATTGGCTGGGCGCACAAAGTCCTTATTGAAGGCGCGGGAGACGACGGGCGCGTAGCTGCTCCCCGGGAGTCGTTCATGTGTTCGACTTGGGATCGAACGTACCCACGACCGAACTGCTAGTACGATTTGTCGCGCGCGGGCGTGCCCTCTCCCTGACCGATGACGCCGTCGTATGCCGGATGCTTGTGACGCAGGTGGGCAAGAACGGCACCAACAATCTGGTTCTCATTCTACGAGTCCCGGAGCTGGTGCTGTTTTCGCTTCATATGTTGGGCCGCTTCCAGGGCAATGGTATTTAACATTCTGGGTAGACTTGCTGTTGTTTTGCTCGCAGAGAGTCTGGTGAACTTGCAAATCCTCGTTGGGACCATTGAAGATTTAAAGAGTGTGAGAGATGTGAACAAGGGATACCGCGAGATGGGATAAGTGTCGCGGGATTATTTTATCCTCCGCCATTCTCACCACTGGTTTTCTGACGCAGCAAAGGACACGATACAGTGCTCCGTATAAGATATTCGATCTTGTCCATTGCTGGGACGTGGGGCCTGCAGGCGGTAAGTAGGAGTAAACTTGCAGCTTTGGCTTTTCATTGGCTGAGCTTCGCTGCCCATTTGGTTCTTGTGGTAGTCCCTTGTTATTTGCTAAAATAGAGGTTGAAATGACGGCGGTGGCGGCGGCTGCAACAACGGTGAAGAGCGGTGCGCTATTCGTGACGCAGTGGAGGCACGGGAGAGGGAACAAGCGTTTGCGAGGACGTGGCGGGAAATGCAAAACGTAAGACGAGAACGACGGGTGATTACAATTGGTGAATTAGAATGATGATAAGAATGTGTGTGTCTGTCGGAATGCGCGTCATGAGTGACGGCACTACGGAGCGGCTGCCGCAGTGGAGCTCAACACATCCAGAGCGCAATAACACTGATTGAATTCCACATCGGTGTGTTTCCGCAGGTGAGCCAAGATGACGCAAGTACTACGTTAGACACGTGACCCAAACATCTGCACACACACACACATAATGTACGTGTGATGTTACGATAAAGTGTACCGTACAAAATTAAATGTAACTCAGCGCATTGAAATTGAAAAATTACTTCTTTTGAGTTGTACCGGAACTTTATATCCATAGACGTAAAATGAAAAACAACCACAACAAAACAAATTGTCAGAACTCAGAACCTACGTCATGTGAAAGGGCCCGGTCCCTCCACGGCCCGAGTCTAGTGGCCCCACTCTGCAGCACGTACTCAGGCGGCACTGACTTTTCTCTTCTCTTCTTCATGCGTTGTTCTCTGTCTACATAGGGTCTACGCAGTCCTCTCGTCCATAGCCCATTGCTTTGAGCCTCTCACCCTTGTCTCTCATTGATCTCTCGATCCCGACCCCTCGTCCTTAGCCTCGTGTCGTGACACAAATACCGGAACTTTACTCCGTGGGGTTGGGTCTTCTGAGATGCCTGAATGCTGATGCCTCAATAAAATGTTCCGATGCAGGGAGTGATTGTGGCCCACAATCTGTGGTACCCACCATTGCCACAATAAATCCGCACCCACCCGAGGTCGGTTTGCCAGGCCGAGGGCTGGCGATGAAATGGCTTTGTGGCTGGCATATCACAGATTGTATTCACAACTGGAGCTCTTTTGAGGATTTCTGCACCCGTGGAAAGAAATTCCCACCATTTGCAGATTTATTCCCACGGATAGTTGTACCTCCACAGCCCTTTGGACGGGGATTGCAGATCCATTTTTCCCTCTGAGAGGCTAACATAACCTCATGCTCACCGGACGGTACTTCAAGGCGAAGAAGGAGGAGGACCTCGAACTCATGAGCTCTATCACTGCTTCGGAAATCGTCTATAGACTTCGGTGGCAACTTTACTACTCCTTTACCCTCTCTTGATCCCGTCACCACAGAATAATGTTAAGATCCTTATCGGAAAGCGGCGATTCACCCGCTTCATCTGCTGGTGTAGCAGTGGAGGAAAATCTCGATCCCAAGCAGGCTCTATCACTACTGACCCGTAAATTGTCCATGGACTTCGGTGCAGGGAGCGATCAGGCCAATAAGGAGAGCTTGATAACTCCTCAGTTCTACTTGTACTTTTTTGACCATTCGTGGAATTCCTGAAAAATCGATCACCAACTCCTACTGTCCTAGCGGCGCAAACCATGGCAATGTCGATCTTTCCTTCTTCAACAACGTCAAATTCAGCCTGACCAACTGGGCGGCACCATTCTCATAACATGACAGTAGCCTTGGTTTTTCGGTCGAGGGAAAGACCTTAAACATCGCTCGCGCTGCCTCCCGTGAGGAGTGGGTCATCGCGCTGGAACCCAACGTAGCGGGGCCAAGTTGGCGCGGTACATTGTCCAAACCTTCCAACAGCCGGGGTTAAGTGAATTCGGTGTTGAACCTAGATGTGGCCTTGGAACCATGAAAACGCAGTCCATCACAATGGACAAATGGACCCTCTTGCAATCAGCATTCAGGAAGGGGTACGTCTCATGGACCCAGGACAATGATGAGTTCTTCAAGAGTCCTGCGTTCCATGCATGCAACTACGACAGTGACATTTAAATCAAGGCCGGCAGCGATTTACCTGAGACGAACAACTCCCCGCCTCTCGGGGAGTTATTGGAAGAGGTCGATGGCATCCAGGATAGGATTTGGGAGCTGGGGGCACGTTACGATCTCCGAGGCATACACGAAATCTCGTATGCCTTATCATTAAACCTCAACGCGGAAGAGGACGACGGCAGTAGCGATCATGACGAGCCACAAGTTCGATGTTTATTGGAGGACCGCAGTGTGATGCATGTCCAGTTGGACAAGGGATACACATTTTATCCCGTTGTATTTAATCCGGCGTTGGGAAATTTCGGAGCCAATGCTCCTCCAGATTTCCTGAAGCCGACATGCGAACGGACGGAACAACGGCTCAGCAGGGCAAAAAACGGTGCGGGTGTCGTTTCGCCTGGATACTGGCAAGCCTATTCGAACGTCAAAAAGGCAGTCCGTCATTCTGCTGACGACCTGCTCGCGACAAAGGGCACACCACGGCCCAGTTGAAAACTGAGATTGCGAATTCCGAATATTCGTATAGCATGGAGCAGGTCATTGCCCTGCGGGTAGATCAGATGTTTAGGGAAAGGCGCAGCTTCAAGGCGATCGCTCTGCCTATCCTTATGACCATGGGGCTCCATTTGGCCGACCAAGGCAAATGCGACTACACCCTGCGCTATCTCGACCTTGGGGCGAGCGAGATAAAGGCGATTCTCGACCGTCTGGGCGGCTACGTCTTTACAGGCCGCCCGCGACAATCCGAAACAAATCGTTTGGCAAAAGCATCTGTATTATAAATGAGCAAAGTTTTATATACTAAGTTATCAAATGTTTTCTCACCTGTTGTTCATGCTCTCTGATGTACATTGCTCCCGCTCCGTCGCTACCAATAACACCGACTTGAGCTCCGAAATCGGCTATGTGATCATCACGGGAAACGAGGAGGCAGTTGAAGAGAATTTACGGACAACATCGTCCATTGAAGTTTGATGAAGTCCAAATGCATCACCAAAAGCGTGCTGGCGGTAGAATTGTTGGCTATGTCCGCAGACGTTGATTTTGGAATAGTCAAAGCCACATTGTACACAGCAAATCCCGGTGATTGTAAACATCGACTCCATGTCAAGTTACGAGTGTCTGGACAAGCTCGGCACCTTCCGATTCGGAAGTGTACCAAACTTTATTTCCCAGTATCTCTGTGGCGACTGCAATGATGCAATGGAGAATGTAGTGAAACATATGCCTGGATATCGCAGTCAACATGTTGCACAAACAAAAATCCAGCCCATGATATGGTTGGAAACTTTCATGACTCGCACTGACAGTTTTTAGAGCCTCAAAGATCGCAGTCCACCAGCTTGGATCGTACCACTCCTCACCATGAAAAAAACTTGATCGTGTGAGCCCATATCTCACATCAAATTTTCTTCATTTCTGCCTCCAGAACAAGCACGTAAAAAGCTCAAATTCTTGCCCCTGGACAGTGGAGGGAGAGACTAATTGGACACTCAGCCGAGTCTCTACCTGAATTTCAATAGGATTGACAGTTCGGTAGTTTCTAGCCACTAAAAACCTCCACTTCCCACCTCTCCCACCAAAAGTCTTCCCTTCCCAGCCGAGATTCATGCCACCCCAATTACGAACGAACACACCACTAACCCCCTTTCTTCTCCGCTACTTCCCTCTCCCCAACCTCAAAACAAATCAAACGAGCATCGTTCCACCCCCCCTAATACATCAGCACACCCCTCCCACCCCCCAACTGACAAAAAGAAATTGACAAACATTTCGGCATACCTCTACATCTACCCCACCCATAAGAGCGTCCGCCGTAGTACTTACGCCCCCCTAAACGCCTCCTCATCCCATCATCAAGACATTTACCTCTTCTTCGCCGCCGATTCTTTAATACAAGTTCCATTTACTTTCGTCCCGAAGACGAGTGAAGAGCGGGATTCGTTCCAGTGCGCCTGTAAGGGACTGAGATGGAGGAGCATTAGAGTCCGGCTCGATTTGCCATTTGTGGTTCCCCCTAGTGAAGATTGGAGGAGGTAAGTTAACTGTTTTACAATCGTTAGCAGGACGATTGACATAGGGGTTTGGGGGGGGGGGGGTTTGTAAGGGTAGACTGGTAGGGGTGGAAGTAGCTGCTCTCTGACAGCACAGGCTGTCAGGCAAGATCACCTGCTCCGAGGGTAGTAGGCGAGCGAGCAGCCTACCCACCTCCAGAATGATAGCCCCAGGGTAGTCCACCCACCCCATATTATCTGATAACAACCCCCCCCCCCCCCCCCCCCTCCTTCTCCACCCCTCCGAAGAGAGACTCACCTTCGAATTCCTATAAGGAACATGCTCCTCTCCCCTCCTCGCCGCCAGGGAGGCAATAACATCGCCCAGCGCAGAAAGACTCTTATTAATCGCAGCCGTTTCCTTAGCACGGGTTCCTTCCGCGCCCGACTGTTTAAGTCGTTCGCTTCCTGCAAGATCCACAAGATTAAGAACCCCTTCTGAACGTTCCTCCGAGGCGTCACACGTCCCCTTAAGCGTAAGCATGAAAATCGAGTGCGAGCGTGACGAGCGCTCATTCGCCTTCGTAGCCGCGACGCGACGGTTCTTGTTTGCTGTTTCCAGGAGGGAGGATATAGCTGTTTGGGTGTACTCTTCATCACCCTTCCCGTCTTCAGACGGAGGATTTTTCGGTGGCCAAAGCAGGATGGTCGTCAAACCCGTAACCGTCGTCCTGCCGGTGATGGGGTCGTGTTTGATTTCATGTTTTTCTTTTTTCTTATCGTCATCTTGCCATGTGCGTGCATCACCCAGTAGGTCGTTCAATGTCTCGTTATAGACTTCCGCAAAGGAGGCAGAGACTTCGTATTCCCACCCTTTGAGACGCAGACGGACCATTTCATTGAGGAGGAGGTCGATTGAGCTAGGGATGATGCCGTGGGGACCGGACATGCCGTACGTTTTTCCACTGCCGGTCTGGCCGTAGGACAGAATGGTAACGTTGTAGCCGTCCACCACGCTCTGGATGAGGTCGCGGCAGTTTTCAAAGACTTCGGTGTTGTTGCTTTGTGGGCCGAAGACGTGGTCGAATGTGTAGGCGTGTTTTTCGTTGCGAGATTTGCCTGTCGCGGAGAGGGTGGTGGGTGCGTGTACGACCATTTCTTTGTTGCCGTCGAGAGCATCGGAGTCGGGGTATTCGATTTTTGAGGCTTCGGATTCGCCAGGAAGGAGGGGCCTCGTGCGAGCAAAGACGCGAATGTTGCCTCGTAGTTCGAGGATTGTGGCGTTGAGTTTCCGGCGGAGGGCTTCCTCTTTGCGGAGGGTTTCGAGGGTGGATTCTTTGATGGATTCGGCTTCTTCTAGACGCTGACGCATAGAAGTGAATTTCTGGCTTTGTGCCTCTTGGTTGCCTTCGAGGAAGTGGGTCTTGGAGATGAGAGAGGATTTCTCCTGTTCGAGACGGGCATTCAGCTGTTCAGACTCGACGAGACGCGCACGCAGGCTTGCTGCACTGGCGTTTGCGAGTTCGTTTGCCTGCTGTAGACGGAGGATGGTGTTGCGGAGTTCCTGCACTTCTGTTGCGGACTCAGATGCGCGGCTTTCACCGGCAGATTGGAGTTCGGAGATCTCCTTCTGAAGGGCCTCCTTTTCACCTTCGAGAAGGACGCGGATGTCCCGGATTTCGGCGGCATGTTCTGCGGTCAGTTGGGAGACGAGAGCATCTCGCTGCTTTTGGAACTCCTGCTTTGCCGCGTCCATTTCTCTTTCGAATCGGTCAGCATCACGCTCTCGCTCTCGGGTAACATTATGAACTTCTCGCTCCCACTTGCGTTCAACCTCTGCAACTTCGCTGGCGCGTCTCCGTTCGGCTTCCTGTAAGTCTCTCTCGTAATCGCGTCGTAGGAGCTTCAAGTCAGAAGCAATGGTGTGCAGCTCTGCTCGGGTTCGATCGAGATCAGAGGTGAGATTTTTGTTAGCAGATTTCAGCTCTTTATTGAGTTGGGCGTAGTCGTCCGCTGCTCAAGTCAGCCTGTGTAGCCAGTTGAAAGCTCTGCCAAACCTACCCTGCTGTTTGTGGATATGGATAGACTCCTCGAGGGTGGATTTGGAGCCTTCGAATTGGTTCCGGAGCTGGACGTACATGAGCTCCATGTCTTGGAGACGACCCTTAGTGTCCCATGCTGGAATAGGTGTAAGCGCTTCCTTTGTTAAAAATACGGGGGTGCTTTTGGGAACGCGTCTGGATGTGTGCGGAGTGCGAGGAGGGAGAGACTCCTTGGGGGCAGGAGTACGGGGGGGTTGTTGATTCCCGTTGTTGAGAACGGGAATCTTGCTGGGCCTCTTTTCCGGAGAAAAACGAGGCATGGTATTGCCCGACTCAAGATTGAGCCGGGAAAAGGCGTCTGTGACGAAATCGCTGCTTGTTTGGGTAACAGATGACAGCCCCGAGTCTGAGTCACGGCTGGCGTCATCTGCCAAGGGCAAACAGCCTTCACTGCGAACGCGCTGATGGGGGTCAGGCTGTTGAATCCTGCCGCCCACAGTCGCGGAAAACGTGCGACGAATGCATTGCTTGTAAACAAAGGTGGATATGTCCGTACCTTTTCTCTTGCTCATGATGGCCATTTCGGCCTCTTCGTCGGTCGAAGCAGTCGTGTCGGTTGTGCTCGGCGGCCGGACATGGCGCGAAAAGGGGGCGCGATTCGAGGCGCGTACGCCGACAGGGTTCGAGGCAGTCGCATGTTTGGCGTTGCGGGCGCTTATCTGGGAGATGCTCATCGGCCTCACCGACGGAGTCTGGTTCCGCGCCGGTTCGCCCGCCCGCTCCGCCAGCGTCTTGCGCTTGGGCTGCGAGTCTTGCACTGCGTCCATCAGCTGCTGCCTGGTGCCATCCTGGGGCTGCTTACACCCGGGTATCTTGTGCTTGCTCGGAATGACAGGTGGCGGACCCATGAGGCCCGCGCCATTGGCGGCGAGGTTGCGCGCATTGAGATCGCTCTGACTGGTCTCTGCCAGAGTACGGCTCGGGGCTGGCAGCTTGGACGGCTTGATCCCAGGCTTGCGGAGGTCGGGGCGCGTTGGCGATCGGTCCATGCTGATCGTTCCTGGTTAGTCAGAGTCCCACCCGTTGTCCATGCGCATTCAACAGTCAAGTGTCGCCGATGTTTGGTCCCGTAAACAGCATGGCCCAGACAGGAAAAGCGTCACGACGGACCGCGCGCTGCCCTGGCAACGAGTGACACCTCGGCCCGAGCCGGTGTCAAACGGGTTGATCTTCGTCATCGCACGTGTCGAGTTGGAAGATCAATGGAAAAGTATGGGCAGTACAGAGACAAGGGTGGGCTTTTGCATCATTGAAAAATCCCCATGTTGACTATATCCTCAGGCTCCGGTATTGCGCCCTTTTTCCCAATCTCCGCCCCCGAAACCCGAGCGATTCTCTTCCCATGGCGCATTTTCCTGTTCAGCATGCGAATACCGGTGTTGATATTCTCCTGGCTCGTCTGGCTGGCCGTTATCCAATGGCTACCAGCGGGGAGCGCACTTCGAAAAGCCAACCAGTGGTGTCTCCTCGGCATTCCCGGTGTTTGGTGGACTGACATCCAAGTCGACGGCGTCCGACGCGGTTCTCTATCCCAAGGCCCTCGAGGCCGCCTCCCCCATCCTGGAACAATCATCGCATGTTCATGGACAAGTCCACTCGACATTCTCTACCTCGCCGCCATCTGGGACCCAATCTTCACCCTAAGCACACCCAGCAGCAAACTCGTCCGTCCCGTCTCTCAAGAAACCATGCTAGCAGCCTGCTTCTGCGTCACCAACCCTCTCGAATTCGGCGCACCACAAGAATACATTGAACTCGACAAACTAGTCAAAACGAACCCTCGAAGGGTAATTGTCGTCTTCCCCGAAGCAACAACAAGCAACGGACGAGCCATCCTCCGTCTCTCCCCTTCCCTCTTATCATCCGGAAGCAACACCAAAATCTTCCCTATATCCCTCCGCTTCTCCCCAACGGACATCGTCACGCCAGTCCCCGGCTGGATCGAAGCCCTCCGCTTCATCTGGAAGCTGAACACGGGCCAGACCCATCTCGTCCGGGTCCGAATCGGAGGGTCACGTACCCTCTCCCAACTCTTCCACCAAATTCACGAAGAAAATCGTCCGGCAATCACCCCTCGCAAAAGCAGCTACGACAGCAACTATTTCGATCGTTTCTCTGACGAGTCTCTCCACGTCGGCGAGGATAGTCTCACACCCGAAGAACACAAAGTTTTGGGGAGTATAGCAGACGATATGGCCCGTCTGGGTCGAGTCACACGCGTGGGACTAGGAGTGTCTGAGAAGAAGAAATTCGTGGAGGCGTGGCAGAGGAGGATAAAACGTAGTTAGGTAGATACCCAATTGAAAGTAAACTGCTCTCATCATGTCCTTAACTGTGCCTCCCCCCACTCTCTCGGAGAGTGTGATCTTTCCCGCTGCGGGGACACAGAGAAGTGGAACCCAAACCGGCCACCATCCCTATACCCAACTTCGACTATGTCTTCCGTGGTGGTAATAGGAGCAGGCGTAACCGGCCTCGCGATCTCCCTCCTCCTCGCGAAAGCAGGGTATGCCGTAACCCTGCTGGCTGAACACCTTCCTGGCTCAGACAGCATAGACTACACATCCGCATGGTACGCGAAGCATCCCTCCTCAAAACCCCACTGATGGAGGGAAAGGGCAGGCGCACAATGGCGCACGCATGCCTCGCCTTCCTCGCGCGAAAGGGGGTGGGATATTCAAACATACCAATACTGGATGTCACTTACTGAGGAGGCGGGGGTTGCGGTATGTACATATCCATTCTCCGGTATTCCCACTTAGGGGGGAGAGAGGAGAGGAGAGAGGGAAGGCTAATGAATAGCGATACACGAGTAGGTTATTCTTCCCCGGTCTGGTGACGGAGGAGGAAATCTGGTTCGCTCCACATGTCCTCGACTTTCGCACCCTTCTCGACCAGGTGGAGTTCACTTCGTTTACCCTCACCCCCCAAAAATACCTAGCCTACCTCCTCGCCCAGGCGGAGGGGTGCGGCATGCGCGTCATCCAAACCAAACTCCCCGGGGGTGGAAGCGTGGAGGGAGGGAGTTTGGAGGGCGAGAGCGTGAGGGGAGTGAGCATGGAAAGAGGAAATCTAGAAACCCTCCTCTCCGCCGCGTCGCATCTCGCGTCCGCAGAAGTCTATGTTAATGCAACCGGCCTCGCGGCGCCGGACCCCACCCTTTTCCCCATCCGCGGCGTAACCCTCCGCGTCAAGGGCGAAGCCTCACACATTAGCACAAAACTTTTCCCGGACGGGGGGATCGGATATGTCCTGCCCCGGAAGGGGACGGGTGAGAGCATCCTAGGCGGGACGAAAGAGGTGGGAGTCGCTTCGCGAGAGGTTGGGGGTGATGTGGTGGATGGGATCAAAGATAGATGTAGAGATCTCGCGCCGGAGTTATTGACAGATGGCGAGTTTGAGGTTCTGGGTGTGCAGGTTGGTTTTAGGCCTGGGAGGGTTGGGGGGGCAAGGGTTGAGGGGGAGGTGTTGGCTGATGGGAAGAGGGTGGTGCATGCGTATGGACATGGAGGGGCGGGGTTTCAGAATTCTGTGGGGTGTGCGAATGAGGTTGTGAGACTGATTGGGGAGTTACTACTACGTAGCTAACATACTTCGTAGCTTAATTTCATGGCTGATTTGATTGTGGGTGGTTAGTGGGGCTTGGCGGTCTGATAACCCGCTGACTCATCAAGTTCCCACACGGAACCGGCCGAGAAAACTCAACATCCGTCGAGGAAAAAGTTTGGTGCAGATTGTAATGGCGCAACTTACGACTACGCTGACAGATTCGCCGTGTGATTTGTTGAATGCGACGCACCCGCTGTACAATGCGACGTTGGAGTCTTTGACGAAGACGATTGATCCGCTAGCGGCTGATGTTTGCGCTGCGCAGGAAGAGAGGTTGCGCGAGGCGAGGAAGAGGAGGAAGAGGGGGAGGGTGGATGTATTGGAAAAGGAGAAGCCGTTGAAGGTGAGGAAGTTGTATACGGAGGGTTTTGAGACGGATCAAGTATGGGAACAGACTAGACGGGTCATTGAGGCTGCGCTGGAGGAGGTGGGGAGGGTTGTTGACAAGGAAGGAGTTGAGACGAAGAGAGATGCTCTGCAGGATGGTGTGGAAGAAGCACAAGATGAAGAAATGGACAATCAGAGTGAGCACGAAGACATGGACGACCACACCGAGGATGACGTCAAGGGCGGCGAGAGGGAAGCTGCCTCGGTGAACGAGGATGAGCCGGAAGCGGGCTTGAAGGAGGAAGAAGGATTTTCTTCTGAAGCGGAGCAGGATGACTCTCCAGAAACGGAGCAAAGCAACTCTGAAAAGAATGAAGAAAAGACCGAAAAGTCCAAGCTAAATAGCCGCTTTTTCTCCATTGATGACTTCAACAAGCAATCCGCCCTCATGGAGCGGCGGGACGCAAACGGAGAAGTTGACGAGAACGAGGAAGAAATTGACTGGGACGCTCCGCTCGCTGCTTCAGGTGATGAAGAGGACGAGGAAGGTCCGGGGTTTGGTGATCCAGATGCGCCGAGCGAGGACGATGAAGTTCAAGGTGGAGAGATGGATGATGCCTTAGATCTGAACCAAGATCTTTCCAATGCGCCCAAATTCGACACCTTTTTCGGCTCGCAAGACCAGGCAAAGAAGACAAAAGCAAAGCCTAAACCTCGCTCTTTACCACAGGATGAAGATGTCCAGTCAGACTCCCAATCAGAGACAGAAGGTCTGGCTGCAATGAAAGAGGGTGATGACTCCGACGAGGCTATCGACCCGAAGAACATGTCCAACCATGAACGTAACAAAGCAACCATGCAGAGACTAATGAAGGAATACGAAAAGGTCAACGTCGGACAACGCGATTGGACCCTCATGGGCGAGGCGCGAGCTGCAGACAGAGAGGAAAACAGTCTTCTACCAGTAGACCTCGAATGGGAACGTCAGGGAAAGCCGCTCGCTGCCATGACAGCCGAGACCAACGAGAGCGTGGAAGACATGATCAAACGCGCCATCTCCGAGTCCGATTTCCAGACTTTACAGCGGCGTCGTCCCCAAGACCTCGCCACGGGACCGACAAGGCGGGGAAGGGTAGATGTTGACCTCGGCAACGGCAAAGACCGCAAAGGTCTCGCCGATGAGTACGCAGAGGAATATCTCCGTCTCACAGATTCAGCCTATGTAGACGCCCAGGACGAGAGGACGAAGAAACAGCACCAGGAGATTTCCAAATTGTGGGAAGAAGCCCGAACAGCCCTCGATGGACTTTCGTCATGGCATTTCCGTCCAAAGGCTCCTGTGCCGCAGCTGGAAATCAGGACCGATGCACCAACAATCACATTGGAAGACGCTCAACCCAATGCCGAAGGTGCTGTAACAGCATCACAGCTCGCGCCCCAAGAAATCTACAAAGCTGGCGAGGCGAGTAAAGGTGTCAGGAAGGAGGTCACTTCCAAGGGAGGACTTCCTGCTGCAAGGGAAGAACTCGATAGAGATGAGAAGAAGAGACGACGACGGAGGCAAAAGGAGAGGATCAGAAAGAGCAATTCCAACACTGATCAAAGAGAGAAGAATGGCAAGACGAAGAACAAGGAAAAGGAAAAGGAAGAAAAGGATATTGTGGGTCAACTGAAGAAGGGAGGCGTCATGGTGATTGGGAAAAAGGGCCAGGTAACGGACATGGACGGGAAGGATTCAAGAGGCACAAGGAAGGCTACTGGTGCTTCGTTCAAGCTGTGATAGAACAATGTCATCTCATTGGCTAAAGTTTAGCGGACGCTAGTGGATGCCGGAGTCCGAAATATTTTTCCCAGTTTGGACAGCGGAACTCTTCCGCCGCCCTGCCGTGTCACTCGGGCCGGGCCGGACAGGGCCGGGCCGATGCCTTGTCAAACACCACGACCAAAAATTCGACTTGAACAGCAATGGACGAGCTATTCGACGTATTTGACGAGCCTGCTGTTAAGCAGAATGGTAGCGAAAAGAAGAGTCCGACCAAAAAACGAGGTCCCAGCGGCGATTTCAAGAAGACGACAGAGGCGCAAATCTCTGACGGCCAAGATGAGCCCGCGCCAATGGAAACCGATGCAAACAACGAGCGTGACTCCAAGCGACAACGCCGGGACGATGAGCCCGAGCCGGTAGTGACTGACACGTTCGAGACGCAGCAGTCGCGTGAAGTGGCGGCGTCTGCGGGTCTCCAGACCCAGCAGCAGGAAGAGCAGGCAGTGGTATTGTCGCATCAGGTACGACATCAAGTTTCACTTCCACAAAACTACGACTATGTACCGCTATCCAAACACAAGCGGCCGGAGAAACCGGCGCGTACTTGGCCGTTTACCCTGGACCCCTTCCAGGAGGTGTCCGTGTCTTGTATTGAGCGCAATGAGAGCGTCCTGGTGTCTGCCCACACCAGCGCTGGTAAAACAGTTGTGGCAGAGTATGCCATTGCCCACTGTTTAAAGAACAGCCAGCGAGTGATTTACACCAGCCCCATTAAGGCTCTGAGCAACCAAAAATACCGCGAGTTCAACGCAGAATTCGGCGATGTAGGCCTGATGACAGGCGATGTGACTATCAATCCCACAGCAACGTGTCTCGTCATGACGACGGAGATCCTGCGGTCGATGCTGTACCGGGGGTCTGAGATTATGCGCGAGGTGGCCTGGGTTGTTTTTGATGAAGTCCACTATATGCGTGACAAGGCACGCGGCGTGGTCTGGGAGGAGACCATCATCCTCCTGCCCGACAATGTCCGCTATGTCTTCCTCTCCGCCACCATCCCCAATGCCATGCAGTTTGCCGAGTGGATCACAAAAACCCACCGCCAGCCCTGTCACGTAGTCTACACTGATTTTCGTCCCACGCCGCTGCAGCATTACTTCTTCCCGGCCGGTGCCGAGGGGATGCATCTCGTCGTGGACGAAAAGGGCCATTTTCGAGAAGAGAACTTCAACAAGGCCATGTCGTCGATCTCTGAGCGAGCCATTGTGGGCGAACGAAAGAAGCCAAAGAAGGTGGATAGAAGCAAAAAAGGCGGCACCGATGGCCCGACTGATATCTACAAAATCATCAAGATGATCATGCTGAAGCATTACAATCCGGTCATTGTCTTTTCGTTTTCGAAGCGTGAATGCGAGGCTTATGCGCTGCAGATGAGCCAGCTGGCGTTTAATGATGATTCGGAGAAAGCAATGGTGACCAAAGTGTTCAATTCGGCTATTGAGATGTTGTCAGAGGAGGATCGTGCCCTGCCGCAGATTCAGCATATTCTTCCGCTCCTGCGTCGGGGGATTGGCATTCACCATTCGGGTCTGCTGCCTATTTTGAAAGAGACGATTGAGATTCTCTTCCAAGAGGGTTTGTTGAAAGTATTGTTCGCCACCGAGACGTTCTCTATTGGATTGAACATGCCGGCCAAAACGGTCGTGTTTACTTCTGTCCGCAAGTTTGACGGAGTCAGCCAGCGCTGGGTTTCGCCATCTGAATTTATCCAAATGTCAGGTCGAGCGGGTCGACGAGGTCTCGACGATCGTGGTATCGTCATCATGATGATAGACGAGAAAATGGAGCCTGCTATTGCCAAGGAAATTGTCCGCGGTGAACAGGACAACCTCAACAGCGCCTTTCATCTCGGATACAACATGATCCTGAATCTACTCCGAGTGGAAGGCGTCAGTCCGGATTTCATGCTGGAACGGTGTTTCTTCCAGTTCCAAAACGCCGCCTCGGTGTCTGGCCTGGAGCGAGAACGTGCTGATCTCGAACGACAGCGGGCAGAAATGGTCATTGAACGCGAAGCAGACGTCAAAGAGTACTACCAGCTAAGACAGCAGCTCGACTCGTACGCAGCGGATATCAAATCCGTCATCAACGCACCGCAGTATCTCTCCAACTTCCTACAGCCCGGCCGCATGTTGCGGATCAAACATCAAGACATGGACTTTGGCTGGGGCGCCGTGGTCCAGGCCTCCCCCGTCCGAATCCCAAAACACCAGCGCGAGGACGACGTCCCCATCGGCTCGCGCATCACCATCGACGTCCTCCTCCAAATATCCCCCGACTCTGTCGTACCCCAGGGAAGCCGCCCCGAAGGCGACTTCCCACCAGGCGTCCGCCCCCCCGCCCCGGGCGAGACAAGCAAAGCAGACATCCTAACCGTGACCAACGGCCGCGTCGACGCCGTCGGCGAACTGAAACTCAACCTCCCGTGCGACCTCCGCACGAGCGAACAACGCAACATGGCCGGCAAAGCTCTTGACGTAGTCCTAAAACGCTTCCCCGACGGCCCCGCCCTGTTGGACCCAGTAAAACACATGCACATCACCGACGAGCGCTTCGACCGTCTCATCACCAAAACCGAAGCCCTCGAACACAAACTCTTCGCCAGCTCAATCCACTCTTCCCCATTGCTCCCAACCCTCTACGACCAATACGCCACCAAAGTCTCCCTATCAACCCAAATCCGCACCGTCGACCGCAAAATCCAAAACGCACTGAGCCTTTTACATCTCGACGAGCTCAAAAACCGCAAACGCGTCCTCCGTCGACTAGGTTTCATCGACGAAGCAGACGTAGTCCAGCTAAAAGCACGCGTCGCGTGTGAGATTAGCACTGGTGATGAACTGGTCCTTTCAGAATTACTCTTCGATAGATTCTTCAATGCCCTCACGCCGGAACAGTGCGCCGCTGCACTAAGTTGCTTCATCTTCGAAGAGAAATCTGCAGAGGGGGGCGAAATGCCCGACGAGTTGGCGAAGCCGTATAGAGCTATTCTCGCGCAGGCGAGAAAGTTGGCGAAAATTAGCTTGGAGTCGAAGGTTATGCTTAATGAGGAGGAGTATCTTCAAGGTTTTAAGCCTCAACTAATGGAAGTTGTGTTTGCTTGGACTAAGGGGGCAAGTTTTGCGACGATTTGGTAGGTTTTTTTTTTTTCTCTTGATTTTGGTTTGATGTGGGGAGGGGATTGCTGATGATTTTTGGGGACAGTAAAATGACGGATGTGTACGAGGGTTCGTTGATAAGGCTTTTTCGAAGGTTGGAGGAGTTGTTGAGACAGATGGCTCAGGCGTCGAAGGCGATGGGGAGTGGGGAGTTGGAACAAAAGTTTGAGGATGCTTTGGGGAAGGTTAGGAGGGATTTGGTTGCTGCGCAGTCGCTTTACCTTTGAGGGTGCCTATTAAGGTCGCGCGTGCCCGGGGAAGGGAAAGGGTGGGGGGAGGGGAGGGGTAAAGGAAAGTGTGGCTTTAATGGATGCAAAGATATATGGGTCACTAAGGGAGTATCCTCGCCTCGGTCGCTTTATCTCTAATAGGACCTCTAGGTCGAGACATCCCGAAGAAAGGATGTTCGATGGAATTGCCCCTCAATTGCGCTACCTCTAACAGACCTCTAGGTAGATCATGATAACCCCCTAGCTAGTTCCATCCCTCCGACCCAGCAAAGAATCAACCAACTCCCCCGCCTCCTCCCTCACCCCCTCCAAATCAATCCTCCCCAACACCCCTTTCTGCGCGACAACCACACCCTCATTCTCAAAAACCCCCCTCATCAAATCCGTCTCCGTCTCCCAAAACTCCCCCTCCCTACCCCTCAATTTCGAGCTCCTAACAACCGTATTCCGCACACATCCCAGCCCCCTCAGCGTCTTTACCAAACCCTCCATCCCATCTCTAACCCCCTCAACCCGTTCGCTTACCCCCTCCCGCGCAAGCAAAACCATTCCCCCAAGGATAACATCCACTCCCGCAAACCCCAACAACCTAACAACCCTACCCTTCCAGAACTTAAATTCCCCCTCGCCGCGGTGGAGGTAGAACAGTTCACTCCCCAGGAGGGCTATACACGCCGCGACCGCCCGACCTCTGAAGCGCGAAGCCTGTCTACCCGTCACTACACCCATGATGGCGAGGTGGAGGAGATGCGGGGTTAATATCCCGGGGAGAGCGTAGATGAAGTTCCCGAGATGATCTTTTGGGTCGGTCCATGAAGGGAAGGCAGCTGGGCCGTAGAGAGAGTAGAGTTTCGAGGCGGGAGGGCCGTGTTCTTTTAGGAAGGATAAGTAGGTTTGCTCTGGGGAGGTGAGAGAGCGGCGGAGGCGGGATTGGAGACGCTCCGCGGGGGCAGTGAGTGGGAGGGAGGTCTCCATGTAGATGTTTGTTGGGGTGAAGATTGGGAGAGTGAGGATTAGGGAGGTTAGGGTGGTGAGGGTTAGGAGGGCTAAGGGGAGTTGAGGGGGAGGTTTCCGGCGAGTGGTGGAGGGTTGTTGTTGGGTGAGCGTACGTGTGTAGGCGATGAGGCGTGGGAGGAGGATGGGGCCCAGGAGGAGGACGAGGGATTGGATGTTGGACCAGGTTGTTGACATGTTTGGGGAATAGTGAGGGATGTTGAATGGTTGTGGTTGTTGATGGGTTGTAGTTCTTGGGTTGGTGCTTATCCTCTTGGACGAATGGTGGCTTTTGAGATGTCCTCTGGCCGGATGCTCTTTAAGTGCTTGTTGGCATGTTTCAGTGAGACATGGATAGATGTGTCAGTCCATTGCGCTAATGTATCATACCCCAGGTCTCGCTAGACTGATTCTGGGTTAGCTTCATGCAACACCGTTTTTCCTAGACTGCTTTTGTGTAAGCTTCAGCCGCCATGAGCGGAGTGATGCGAATAATGTCGCCGGGCGCCGGCGTCGGTACCGGTGAGATAGACGTTTCCTTGCCACGACAAGAAAAAATCCATTACGACTCTGATAACTATAACTACTATTGAGAATGAGATAAGGTTGGTAATGGCGTGTTCCTCTACTAGGATGTTTGCTACGAGGTTAAAGGATGTTTGCACCTCCTCACATACATCTACCCAATCAACTTGGGACGTCACTCGAAAAGATTCAGGAAAACTATCACTATTGACTAAAATCACCGATATACTGCAGAGAATATACCTCGGGAAGGGCTTGAATGGAAGTTTGATACCGTCGACTCCAAGCCTGAAATCCTAAACTTATATACTGAATTCAGAGCTGGCTAAGCAATTATTCCATAACCATACTCCTCAATTACAATGAGGATGATTATAAAGTAAGACCTTCGCGTCACAGGTTTGCTGGGAACACGCATCTGGTGATGTAGAAGATGACAACAATACTTCGTCAGACGCTTCGTGGACTAACATTCTACGCCTGAGAACACCTCTGCAACAGAAGATGTCGATCAAAGAACCGAAGAGCAGCATGGACTCATGGTCAACGTACGGTGATGTCTGGGACTGGAACTGAGACACTGGATTGTTTCGCTACAGCTTTCAACACGCGACAACTCAACCAATAGCTTATTTCGCTCGATGCTGCCGTTCATTTGCATGTGCTAGCGAGGAGAATCACCAGTCCTGCATCCTAACCATATGGCCAGGCTTCCCAGAAACCAAAAAGCTAGAGGCCCATGTATTTGCGGCTCTTGGGTAGCATGATTTTCGGCAGCGTCATGGCGGCTATCGCCTCAGAAATGCAGTGGTCAGCCGTCTTCAAGCCCCGATGGAAATGCACTTGGCACCGCTGGGTGGAGGTCTTCCTATGGATCATGGCCAACATCGCCATCAATGATCTACGCCAAAGAGAAGCATGTAGTCCATAATGCGGATGAAAAGCTCTCAGCCTGGTAAGCGCCGCATTCGAATGGCCATGCAACCTACTCATATTGACAAAGATCGTGCTCTGTGGCCTTATACTTTTAGTATTTGGCATCCTCAACCATCGGGCTGGGATTCCCTGGGTACATGTCGCGCACCAGCATGATCATCTTTATGGTCATGACGACTTTCTCGGTCCCAATGTTTGCAACAATGACGACCCGAATCGGTAAGGTTGACTCCTGACTATCAGGTCATGCCTCGGAGGATTAACAATTTACAGGCCTCTTCCTCTGCGCCGAAAGATATGCCATGCAAATTGGACAAGACATTGCACGAGCAGTTTACAAGAAGAGAGCGTTCACGCCGGAGGCAGTGGAGGAGTACCGGGCCAAGCTCGGCCAATTTTTGGAGCACTTGCTTCTGCTTTACCCATTTGACGTCGGGGCAGCCCACGCGGGGCACTGAGATTTTCAGCGTGAGGCACAAAAACATACAGGGGCCGCGAAATATTTTCGTGGAGAACGACCTCGTGTGCTTCGTAACATTATACCATAAGGGGTATGCAGCCACACGCGAACTCAAGGTGATCCACCGGTACCTGCTCGAGGACGTGAGCCAGATGCTCGTTCAGCATCTGTGGTTGGTTGAGCCCTTCGTGGGGCAGATATTCACACAGGCAGGTGGCAGCCTGGACGAGACGTTCATGTGGGCCGAAGGCGACGGACCTTGGGGGAGACAGACATCCTGCGGCTGGAAACGGAGCAACACCTAGCCGAATCAGTAAAGGCCCGTCGCTACCACGATAAGTAGACCGAATTATTCAAATTCGTGGCCATCACTCTGTTGACCGCCGTTTGAGATAAACGATGGATCTGCCCTCGTGGAGGGGTACGCGCAAGCGGAGAAACCAAGCGCCTGGTCGTCCACTGGAAACGACAAAAGCTGCCAGAGCAAATGGACAAACCTACTTGAACCTTCCGTCGCGGTGTCTCTGTGGACATAGAAGGTATTATGAAGGAATGGAAAGCTTTCGAAGCAGGCGAGGAGAAAACAACCACACTGGGCCAAGTCTTTGATCGAAGAAGTCGGTGCCCTCATGCGTGGCTCCTTCCATTGTTACTCCGGCGGAGCACAAAGGGTAACAGGTCTCTCGAAGGATGTGCTGCCTACATAGACTAATCGTGCCCTGCCGCATGGGCCGCAACTCGCACCCTTCCCGAGCCGCGTTGGCGAAGCAGGGCCAGCTACTCGGTCAGACCTCCAACGATTCCCTGTAGCGGGCGAGACACAAAATTCCGGTGATCCTGGTGAAAGCTCCCACGACATGCCCTTTGAATAACGCGAAGAGGAAAACGGGAGCTGGCACTCTCCCCGAGCTGCTCGAATACCTGTAGAGCAAAAGGGAACCGATGGCCGAAGCGCGTGAAGCTAAGTCCCAGGCCTTGGAAAAGGATCACGCACGAACTGCGAAGGGACGCCGAGGAACGCCGTGAAGAACAGCGGCGTCAAAATGAAGACATGCAAATGCTGTTCCAGCAGATGATGGCTCTGATGGTGTTTTCACTACCGTTATGAACCTTTACTATCTGTAGCACTATTTATACAGGATCTGAGCATTTGTAGGCCTAGGCTTGGTGACGTGAGACGTGAAGATGTGTTTCTGTGATGGCGGGGCAGACCCCGCGTCGTTGATCAGCAGCTGTCAACGACGCGGGCCGCCCCCAGATTCTCGACCACCCCGGCATGAGTCCAACCTCACGTCGAACATGGCCGGAGGGAGTGGGCGGGTATGCGAGTATTTCCTTCAAGGAAAATGCAAGTTTGGAGGTAACTGCAAGAATGAACACCCCCGAAACAATACTAGAACGTTTGGCGGCGGCGGAAGCGGAAGCGGAGGCCGAGTGCGAAAACTTTCCCCCATCGGCCTCCCTTATTACCTGAACGAGGACGTGATAAGGTCCGACCTCACCGTGGATCGACCGGAATGGAAGCTCTCAGCCTACGGCCCAGGCAGAGATGCTCCGCGACAATTGATCGGCGGCGCTGTGGAAATCAGTCCGGAAGAGATGCGCGCGCAGGAACGTCTCGCCAATTCCTACGGCCGCTCGGATGAATACAAACAGATGGAGCGGAATGCATTTGACCAAGCCGACCGCGAGGTTCGAGGCGTATTGAACAAGATTCCTGAGGCCATTGATTATGTTATTGCGGGTGCAAACAACCACCCCAACCGTCTAGATGGCGTGCTGAAGAATTCCAAAACCTTTGCGCAACACGGCGCTTCGGGAATGCCTCAGAATCTTCCCCCTGCGCAGTCATCAGCATTCGGCAGGACAAACAATTCTTTCGGAAAGCCTTCTCCTCTCGGCAACCAGCCAGCATTTGGAATACCATCTCCAGCTGCTGCATCTTCTCCCAGCCAGAATCCATTTACAGCACAACTTCAAGCCCAGCGGGCGAATAGTCCTCAAGCACCGGCCGCCAACCAGTCTCCCAACCATAACCCCTTTGGAGCCGGCGCCCAAGTGGGAACTCGAACCGGCCCGAATCCTTTTGCCGTCAACACGGTAGCCGCATCGCTATTCACCCAGCCCAAACCGCAGCTTGCAGTAGCAACAGCTCAAGCACGCAACATACCCATGGCGCAGCCATCTCCCATGAACCTCACCACACCTTCACCCAGCACCGCTGTCTTTCCCAACAAACCATCCTTCAACAAACCCGCCTTCCTCTCTCCAGCAGGCGGAATCAACCTATCCGCACCCGCAACCCCCACCTTGAGCGGCGCACCAGCAGCACCAGGCCGTCTTACCCCAGCATTAGCGCCCAACCTCGCCGCAACAGCCAGCTACACCACGCGCGACGCGAACGGCAAACTTCTAACCTGGAAAGGCCACCGGGTAGAATGGGAAAGCGACAGCGTGCCCGGGGCAATCATAGTCCCAAGGATCGAGAAAGCGTACATCCAGAACCCGCAGACCGGGAAACAAGAACGCATCTGGCATCCAAACGGCCCGCCAACCACTGGTCATAAATACGCCGAGGCCGCGCCTGAGACGTATGATGGGCCGATTGGTAGTCTTCTTAAAAGTGCGTACGAGTATGCGAGAGAGACGGGATGGTTCAAGGATGGGGTCATGCCGGAGATCCCACCGAAGAGGGAGTGGGTCGCTTGGGATTTGTGAGGGCTCTGTCTGGGGGTTTAGCGGGTGTTGAGTGGGAGTTTTGGTCTTCTTTGAGGTGGGTTCTTGTAGAGCGGTTCTCTTGTAATGTATTATTTCTAATCATTTGATGTGTCCCGTTTCTTGCTAGATGCAGAATCTGCGCGGGCAGAGGGAAGTTTATCACTGCGAATGAAAATAGGTAGAAGCGAACGCGACGATGTCGCAAAGATTATTTTACCGTTGCATTCGGGCAACCCCTTGTTGTTTTGGGAGTTTGTTGTTTCGTGGGCGCAAAATCCTGTGTAACTCTCAGAAGAAAACCCCAAAATATTCCGCTCATTTAAGCTTTTCATTTTACGTCTATGAATGGGTCATAGCTCCTAATGAGCAGACCCAAATGTGCGTTAGATGGAATCCGCTCGTTTAGACGGGATTTTTTGCCAATAGCACTTTTCCTGCCGGTAGCACAGTATTTTCCACCGTTAGCACGTAGATTCCGCAAAAACACGCTTTCTCCCCGTAATAAAACGACTTGGTCCACAACCGGGGCCCAGTTTTTGGCGTCAAGAAACTCTAACTTTTTGCCTTTCGACTTTTTGACCATGAACACGGGATTTTTTTCTCAAACGGCTTAAACTTTGCCCTCAGTTGGTACTGTTAAAAAACGAACTTTTTGTGCTGTGTGACGACGCGAGGCTTACGACGAGTGGTCGGGGCCAAGGGATCGATGAGAGACAAGGGTGAGAGGCTCACAGCAATGGGCTATGGACGAGAAGACTGCGTAGACCCTATGTAGACAGAGAACAATGCATGAAGAAGAGAAAAGAAAAGTCAGTGCCGCCTGAGTGTGTGCCGCAGAGTGAGGCCACTAGGCTCGGGCCGTGGACGGACCGGGCCCTTCCGCGTGACTAGGCCCTGAGTCCTAACATGCTGTCGCGTTCTTTATTACCACAGACACGATTAATTTGACCCTTTTGTTCTTTTTTTTAGATTACTGAAGAGTAGATGATGAGCGTGGAGGAGGCGAGATTTTACCTACCTGCGGCAGCAGCCGGGGTAAAATTTTGCTCGCGACAGCTAACATTGACATAGTGCTCATAGACCCGCAAGGGAACCAGATAGCCCTTTAAATTGATTCATTACTATCATTTTTCGGTTTTAAAACGCTTAATTTTTGCCATCGCGTTGTCTCGACCTTAAAATATGACTTATTTTTTTCTTCCATTATTTGTATCTAGGGATGATTGGTTGTTTCCTTTCGCTTTTCTTCCGTACACGGTTGTCGCTGGGTTAACACGGCTTTTCTGGTGGGTACACCTTTTGTGAGGGAGGGAGAAATGTGACGTCATCTCAGGAACTTTTTTGCAGCGTCAATGAGGAGACGATGCGATATTGAATGACTGTGGGCGCTACGAACGGGGCTCAACAGGATGGGTTTGGGAGTCGATGGGCTGGAGGAGGGAGGGTGGATGACCTCTCCCAGGGCAGGCTTGGGCAAAGGAAAAGCCGCTGCTACATTTGAGATGCGACATTAGCCAAGAAGGTGCGAGAAAAGCGGTAGAGTGGTCGAGTTTAGGAATGAGTTCTGCCACAACGGAGGATTGACTCATTAAGGTAGTGAGTGTGCCTCTGGACGCGCGTATCACAGACGGGATGGGTCCGATGACAACCAGAATGATACGTTTCAGAAGAATGCGATTAGGATTGAGAGATAATCATGGTTGTACACGGTGAGACAACTGGAGCAGATCGGACGGTTGTTGCTGTGGATTTGGCCTCCGAGCAAGGCTAGAAACACTTAGTGAAGGAAAGGAGGGAATGTACTTTGTTGAAACTGGGGTACACTGGAGTTGAAGGATGTATCACGTGATGACCATGTACATCGTCCTTTATGTATGCAGCACGCATGATACTATTATTCATGTCTTAGTGTACTCACACAATCAGTTCGTCCCCTTTAACTTTTGACCATTCTCGACACCGTGTTTGGGGACCCTGACGCCGAGAAAACCGCGCGTACCGAACTCAGCTCGTGCCATCTGGGCGCTCTGGAGTTATCGGAATATGTGGTAGAATTTCAACGCATTGCCGCCCGGACCCACTAACCGGAGGACACGTTGCGAACCGCTCTTGAGCTTGGGCTCAACGCCTTTTTTCGGAAAGCACTCATCTATACGCCGCCTCTGGTGGGCGCCTCGTTGTCTGAGTTCATCCAGCACCTCACGGGAATCTACAATTGCTTGCGCGCTGTCAGAGCTGACACGCCTGGTTCTGTTCCGCTGGCTTCCTCTGTCGTAGGTCGCGGGCGTGCTCAACCTTGGTAGATCAACTAGGTCCAAGGTGCGGTAGCCCAGTGCGTATGATGGTGTACTCTTAGGATACCTACAGTAACAGCGCGACACAACTCTCACGAGCAGTTCTGTGGGAAGTGACTGGAATATGCTGTGGAGCCAGGTGGCACCTCAACGTTCCTGTTGGTAAAGGCATCGATAGATCATCGAACAACAACCGCTCAGTCTATTACTACTCACTCTTGCAACGTGTAACCTATCCTCGCCGTGTGCATGAAAACCTTTGCTATCGAACGAACTATGAGGACATGAGCGGTTGGAAAGTGTTCAAACCACGTCATTGTCAAGCATTAAGGCGAGCATGCAATCAGCAGGAGCACGCACAGCTGCAGTTCAGCCTGCGAGGCTAGCGATGGAGAGTAGATGACGAGGTCAGGTTAGGCAGTAGTTTGGTCACTGTACAGGACGTGGTCGGCGGATGCGATCCGAGGCATGCAGTAATGTGGGGCAGCCTTGGCACACAAATCTACCCTTCACTTCCCCTGCTCTATAGTCCCAGAATCACAGATATGCTTGCTTTCACACTTTGTGTTCATCCTGTGCACGACGCTACGCTACGATCAAAACGAACATACGCAAACATCGGTGAAACTTCATCATACTATTGTGCGCCCCATTTCCGGACACTGTTCTTTTTCCACTCTTTTGCATCTCAGTGCTTATATCGCTTCGCATGGAGTATCTTCCATACATCAACACTCAATACCATGTACCGTACCCACTCGAGACGAAGGGTTTATCGCTAGTGTACCTAAATGTGTCTAGTTCTGTACTCCGGCCAGTCAGATGGAGCTGTAACTTTCCCACTAATCTAGTATAGGTATGGTGTGGTCCAGAGTGTCGGTGACGAACCCCGAAGAGAGCTCGCCTGATTCGCTGAAGTGCGAAGCTAAACTCAAACAGGCACGCTAGCGGCAAATCTTTTGTCGGAGGGGTGAATCTCCGAGGACTAGAGCGGAGTGGATGTCAACGACAAAAGTTTTTACTCAAGTTTTACTGAAAAATGTGTAATCTAGATGTCTCTCTATGAGATGAGGTTCAAAATCCCCCCCACACTACCTCAGTCTAACCGCATTTGCCAGGACAACGTCAGCGAACCATGCTCTTAAGCATGAACGAGACAATGACCCGTCTCAGGGAAAACTTCCTCTATAGAGGTAAAAACACTGAGAAGTTTCGACTTCTATCTATAGTTCTGGTCATGGTGGGTGCCACATCCTTTTGACTTCTTTCATCTCAAGTAAGCAAGGTATGCTGAATCTTGTCTAATGGCGTCCCAATTGAATCGGGCCGGTACTAGCCAGGAGGTGAAAACACCTCCCAAACCTTGTAGCAAGACACTTTAGGACAGCTATGAATACTATTGGTACCATTTGAAGTGTCCGCCACTAACACAGGCAGCCATCGGTTCGGGATTGAGTTCCTGTTACATGACTCCATTGACACCTCAGTTGACAACTGAATTTCGACAGCATAACACTGTTAACACCTCAACCATTGGCCAAGTCCCAACGCTATGGCACCATCGGACACCTTAACTCCTGACGCACGGTCTCCTTGAAATAATATTTAATCTGGGAATCAAAGGCTCCCAAAGCACCTTTTTTACCTTCCTTGATCTTTCAAACGCGATTCCTCTTCCTCACATACAACGACTAACATCTTCTTAAATAGCCTCAGATCCTTCCCATGTTCTATAAAGGTATTTCATACGCGCTCCATCGCATGACGATGACACAATTCACCTGATGTTTACTAACGACACGTAGGGCGTCTCTCAATGAAATCATCGTATTTGCCCCCCGAGCTCAAGCTCAAGATTCTTCGCAGCCTCAGTGACGACCGCGGTTCCCTCCGAAATGTTACCTATTCCCTGCTTAAGCCATGTCTACATCGAGCTCGGGACACGGTTTATCTGGGAAATGCCTTATGGATTCGAAAAGAGTTACAAAAAAAGCCCTAGGTTTCTTCGAGGAGAGAACACCGCGTTGGAATTGATCCCCAGCTCTTTGAAAAAACCTTACAATTATGGTATACTGCCACCGGCAGGAACGCTTCTGCCACTTCTTAGTCGCCTTGAAAGGCTTCAGACTTTGGAGCTGGGCAACGGCTTCTGTTCAACGGAGACTCTACGCGGCGTATTTGGACGTTTGGGTTCACGTACGACGCTCAGAAAGTTGAAGATCAATCGATTTTCCATCAGGAACTTGTTCCAATACGGCACGATAACTGACACGAGCACTAGCAACAAGTGCGATGCGTCACACCTCTCGAAGATTACAAGCGATATACGCCAATGCTGTTTGAGATTTCACAGGATACTTAACCGCCTGTTCACAGTCTCCCTTCCCAACCTCCAAAATTTGACAATCTCCCTCTAGCCTCCTGGTGCTAGAAATCCAGTGGATGCAGGGGTGGACCAACCAGAACTCGCTGAAACCGGAGAGTTTAGAGGCCTAAAATGTCTCAAGATTATCAAGTCAAGCCCTTCTTATCCTGACATTCATGCCAAAGACCTGGCTACCTTGGTCTCAAAGCTAAGAGACCTTAAGAAATTCGTGCTGGACCACGCATACCCCCTCAGGACCGCTACTCTGATCGAGCTTGGCAGAAACTGTCAAGATCTCGAGCTCTGCGAATTTCGCAGTGCGTTCGACTTTGTTCCTCTCGAGAACGTTCAAGCACCACTTTTTCCTGCCTTGCGTTATCTATTTATCGAAAATATCGCATTGTGGGATTTTGGTCTGAAAGACGATGCTAAGGTGATCGGCAAAGTGCTCAGACGACATTTTCCAAGCCTCTTATTGTTGGTTCTTAGCGATGTGGACGTGAGATCAGAGAATGTATTGAAGGATATTCAGCACTCCCAATACACTAGATGTGGGAATACGATCATCATATGGCTAGTTCCTTCTCTTGGCTACTCAAGCGAGGAGGAGGATGACGATGATGATGATGATGATGATGATGATGATGATGCGGATAGTATGTACGACTGGGATCCGTAGACACAAAAAAAATTTGAGCGGAAGATAATCGAGTTGTGTACAAGTTCTTGTCACTGAATGCGGACAGCCTAAGCAGTATCTAACAGAAAAGCATAACGTGGTTTGGAGGGTCAGAGTAGAGTGATGTGTGTTTCAAATCATTTGCGTTTGCATCATTGAATCTCTTATGCACCTTTATTTATCATTCCCCGACGTAGGATGTGAGGTCAACTCACCAAAGTGATAGGCTCGTGATCAGTCGACAGGACCTGCAGGGCGCCAAATGTCAGGTCTTTGATCTCCGCAGATATTGAAATGGTGATGGAACAGATCTCTTCCGAGGGAAGAATAATTTCAAGGCGATCGGAGTGGGGTGGCAACTCGTTATCCAAATCAGAAAGGGACAATGGGCCTACCTCTGAACACATGAAAGCGTGCGTCGTACGAGATCTGCTGCAAACGAACATTAGCATGGATGCTTTTGATCAAAATTGGAAATTGTGGTTATGTCAGTTGTCTTTAGTTGGTTTGTTTGTTCTCGCTCAATGCAACGCGGTCAGAAAGTCGGTAATATGATTGTAATCGTAAGAAGAAATTAGAAAGAACCCGCCTAACGCATCACGCCACGCCGTCATTTTCGGATCTGTAAGCATGGCATTCGGTGTGTGGCCCAGAGGAAAGGCTCGGTATGATGCTTCAGTCGTAGCAGGAATTCGCCACTGAGGTTTCTAGCCGCGTTCGCCCTTGCAAAAGGCGGATAGCAATGAGGTATCTCTCGATCATAGCATTTTTCGATGTCTGTCAATGCACATATTGCCTGGACGGATGGAGGGAGTCAGCATGGCCACATTTGTCAGAAGTCTGCCGCTTGCGGAAGTGTTATTGAGACCGGATCCATCTCCGTGTAAGGAGATGATGGTATGAAAGGATTCAAGTACGAGGTCCTCTCATGCATTTATTTAGGAGGGTTTCCTCCCATAACATCATTCATTGAGAGATGTTTACTTTGCTCTCTACTGGGGTATGAGTTCTTTCCTTCCCCTCCGACAACATTTCACAGCGGCGCAAAGAAGAATAGAGGCGGGTCAGATTCTCTGCTAGATTTGCAATATCGAACGACTTGACCTTTGTCTTGCAATTGCGTTAACGAGAAACTGATTCCCATCATCCCCGGGGAATGAAGAAAGGCATGCACTTACCGCCGGCTTCAAAGCAGATGGTCTGCCATGGAAATCAACTGCGATGCATCAGTGTGTCCAACCTCCTACCTCCAGCATGGTGTGTGTGTGTGTGGGCTGAATGCCAGGTAGCAGGGGTAAGTCAATTTAGAGCGATCATACGATCAGATACATTGCTCATCACGCCATGAGTGAATGGGGCTGCTTACTTACCTCTGTTCCGCCCAGAAGGCGTAAACGAGTACACTTGGGCCAAGTATGGGAATTAGGAGATCCCTGCCAATCAAATTGGATGGCCTTCCACACCAACAGTGCCCTAGGGCTAGGCGTTCGCAGGGAACCCAGCAGAGCACCAGCAGGCTCGCGTAGAACGAACCCCAGCGCTATAAAACATGAGCCTGGGCAGGCAGTTTGCTGGACAATGACATTGATAAACGATAGAATTGTGGGTGACATAGGAAGAAGACAAATTCAAGTCAATGGAAATGGGTCAGATATCGTCTCGGCAATGGTTCGCTTACACACGTGCACAGGTGGGAATGTAAACCACGATATCACAATGGCACGACATTATCAGAGTATATAGCCGGCAGAGGAGTAGGGCTGATGATGCCGTCTTGTTCTTTATTTGGTCTGTAAAGTGATTCACAGCAATCTATCTATTCAAGCTTTTAGGGGGGTGGGTGCTGTTCCTATGTCTGAGGCTCTTATTGAGCGGAGATTTTCACCAATTACTGAGCCCGAGGTTGTCGAATTTTCAGCCTGGGTATCAGATATTCTCTGGTGGGACAAGCCCATGGTAGTGGTTCTAACTTGATTCTGTTTCTTAAAGCAAAGCCTCGACCTGGGTTTTGGAATGAGAAGGTCAACTTATGCCTTTAGACACTAATTGCTGAGGGGGGAGGATTGCCGTCTCTTCCAAGGAGCAGGCTTATTTGTTTTACTTCTTTTGAGAGGACATAAACCGATAACCAGACCTGGATGGGACTAATTTGAGCGATATTCAGCTGCAACTACAACTCTCGAAAATGTCTAAAGTTTGTTTAGATGATGCCAAGACCGCCCGGTCCGGCCCGTTGTAGGTCAAATTAAACTTTTCACTACCAGATGCCGATAAAACGCCTCAAATCAGGTGCAGCATGATTCATGAAGTCTCTACAAGCAAGCCGAGCTACCTGAACCTCTATCTCACATTTGACCCATCTGCAACTCCCACCTTGAGTTATCAGACCCCATTGGTAACCTCAATGAACCAATCCAAGCCTCTCCTTATAACTTTTAATCTACTGGCACCCAGCCTGCTGGCACTGATTGTGCCCCTCGGTGACTTCCGCAATTTCGAGCCCTCGGTTGGGAATGGGGTTTCCTATTTAGAAGCTTCATTCCAATCGAATTCCCAGGGTGCGGGCATAGACGTCGATCCCGTCGAAACCCTCCCAGATATTGGGGCGGCCATTCGATAGAATGGTAGTAACAAGCCGGTGTTTTCCCGTAACGCCTCTTCTAATGCGGTATAATGTGCGGTCCTCGTCCGTTTCCGGGCTTGACGTTACCGCGTTCAAAAAAACCTTGGACAATTTAACAGCAGATTTTTCATCTGCAAGCCTTGGGAGGATGTGCGTACCTCACCACGTGCTTATGATATGCTCCGAATCAAAGATGCGGTGGCATAGGCGTGCAAAAGGCCAGACGAATTGGCTATAGTTGGGGTATCCATAGTAGTTCCAGGGTACTGATGCCCTAGCATATGAGCCCAGTACATGGATGGCCTTTCCGGGATTGTGATTGGGCGAGGTTGAGTGCTAGCTTGCACAGACGCTGTAGGTGACCTGAAAATGATGAGGCTGGCGAATGAGGCATTTGGCAGTCCGGGTTGCAGTATATATATACATGAAATGGTGAAACAGAATGGATAGCTCTTGATTCTGTGGCTAGCTTATAGGGGTCTCTTTGAAGCCGGAAAGAAGATATCAGAGAAAGGGAGAGGAAACAGACCGGGGCGTTGTTTTTAGGGTATTATACAAACATGTTACGACAATTGCGATGACAAAGATGAGACCGTGAGGACGGTTTCCAATGAACGCTAGAACTGCTATTACGTGGCGATATCTGATACACAAATGGTATGCGTTTGCCCGGCCATATAAGGGCCTTTGGTGCTATCATCTTGGTTGCTTTTAACGACCAAATACAACACGTGGGTGGGTAGAGATGGCTCATGTGCCTATTGTCGTGCCAGATGACGGCCTTGACAGGTCCGTGGCTGATGTAATTCACAGGTTTTGGTTTGGTTTACAAGATTACTTGCCCAGCTTGCCATTCTGGCGAAAGACTACATACCGCGGACTCTCATCCACGGGACAGGCAGCATGGCCCCCTCTCCGGTCAAATTTAAGGTGCGGCCCGTACCGGTGCAAAATGTGGGGACGTGCGGGGAACGTCGCAACGCGACCATACGCGTCGAGTCCATCCGTAAAGAGATGTGAGAAGAATGAGCGACACTCCCCCAGTTGATGCATCTCCTTCAACGCCGTCGCGTGGATCCGCACGGCGGAAGCCCAGAAAACTCCAAAGGCGAAGCATTGACGTGGATGCGGAAGGCCGCGAGGAGTCAACAACACCCCAAACTCTCATTAAGAGTAGCCATGGAAGCGATGTCAACATGGATCAAGACAAAAAGAGTTCGACAAATTCGAAACTACCCAAATTTGCCCTCGTTCTGGACCAGGGCGACGACGGAAGCATGGATGAAGGCGCGATGCAGAGGCATTTGATGGACGTCGAGTCGAGCTTCATGCCTGACCAACCGAGCGAAGTGCCTGAGCAATTGAATGACGGTAATGAATCTTCGCAGCTGGACGTTTCAGCGGGGAGTGAACAGAACGATGATGAGGGCCATATTGCCAGACAGGACGTCGCGCCGTCGCCTTCCTCTCCTTCTGCCCAACGTCAATGGGCGAAATCTCCGCCAATGACTCCCTCCCGCTCTCAGTCAGAAACTTCTACTATCAAATCCGCGTTCTCACCTCACCCTGAACAGATTGCGCTGCCACACTCCGATCTTATGTCGTTCGGAAGTCCCAACAGCTCGATCCGGAACTCTCTGACCCATCGGCCGAGCTATCTATCGTCAGTCTCCGAAGGTGCATCTGCAAATTCTGGTGATGCTGCGGGTGGTGTCCGGACTGATGCCACCGCGCGACCACAGCAGAGACTGCCAATGACATCGCGTCTGCCCAGTCTGGGTAGCGTCGTATCTTACACAGACCGCGCTGAAGTTCCGCCAGGGTTTGGTCGGGGCTCTAGCTACAACCGGCGAGGGACGAGTTTGGGTAACGTGGAAGAGGGCGATCCAGAGACGCCACGAGGAGGGGAAGCTGCTACGCAGAACTTGTCGGACACGGTGCTCGCCCAGCATGTTGATAGGATCCATGTACCAGACACCGTGGCCAGAGACTTTCGAGCCCAGAACCGTTCAACTGACCCGCAACCCAACGCAAGCATGGGGTTCGGCGATCGTGCGCGTAGGACGCTCACGCTCAAAGAACAGAACAACAAGATGGACATGCTGACCAAAGAGAATTTCGAGCTGAAGCTGAAGATCCACTTCCTCGACCAGGCCTTGCAGAAGCGTTCTGACGACGGCGTTAAGGAGCTGATCGATCAAAATGTGCAGTTCCAGACCGACCTGGCCAATGCCAATAAAGAGCTGACGGCTTTGCGGCGTAAAGCGCGTGATCAAGAGCGCCGTCTGGGCGAACAGGACAAAGCCATGGCCGAGCTCAGACGGCAAAAGCGGGAAGAAGAACCTGTACTTCAGGCCGAGATGCACGAAGAAATCCTGGTCCTGCGGCAACAGCTGGATTATTCAAAGGATCAGGCCTCGCAGTTACGTGATGAGCTCATGGCTAAAGAGCAGGAGAGGGTACGCATGACGGAGCGGATGCGCAGCTTGGCCGGCTCTCGTGGCCACGACGCGGCAGGTTTGCGAGAGACTATGGATATGTGGCAGGACTTGCTTCATGCCGAAACTGGTCGACGTGAACAGGCCGAAGAAGATATGCGGCGGCTGCGGGAAGAGCTCACGGCCCTGAGAATCGAGCACGCATCTCCCATGCCACGCGAGTCAACAGGCCGTCCTCATACCAGTGAAGGTGTCCACTCTGATGCTCCCAGCGATTGGTCGAGCACGCGGATTGAGCAACTGCGGCACGAGAACGCCGAGCTTCGCCGCGACCTGGGGGCGCAGACAAGTATGCTGACATCACGCAATCGGGAACGCGAGAGGCTGCAGCAGGAGATTGAAGACCTGAAGCTGCTTACCCGCAAGACCGTGTCGGTGGCGGGAGAAAGCATTTTCGAACGCTCCGTGTCGCGAGCACGGCAGAGAGCACAGTCCCGAGCCAGCGAGGCCGTATCTAGCGTCCCAGAAGCCCCCGAAGACTGGGAACGAAAGGAGGGCATGCTAAGGGACCAAAACGCTGAGCTGCGGTTGAAATACCAGGAGCTCGAAAGGACACACGGCGCCCATCTGCGTTATGTATCTGCCATTGAGGGTGACTTTGAACAGATGGAGAAGGAACTGAATGAGGCGCGGGAAGATGTCCGCGCTATCCAAGCGGAGCGGGACGAGCTTCTACAGGCGTGTGACGAAAAGGAAAAGGAGCTGCAAGAGCTTGAAGATGAGGCCACGGCGGAGATGCAGAAACTGCAGCAAGAGAAGCTTGACCTCGATGGGCAGCTGCAGGAGGCTCAACGACTATGGAGCAAAGCTCAGTCCAAGTTAGAACGCACAGCCGATGATTACCGTGGCTTACAGGGTGAGTTGCGGTCAATCACGCAAAGCGTTATGAACCTGGAAGACGAAAAGCTGGCAAGCCAGAGAACCATGCAAACTCTGGAGCAGCAACTGGCAGAGGCCGAGACTGAGCTGCAAACGTGGGAAAACAAAGTCGCCGAGCTGGAACAAAAGAACCGGAAGCTTGAAATCACCCAAGAGAGCTTGCACGGTGAAATTTCCTTCCTGCGGGAGGAGCAGGAGAGTGACAAGATCAAGATTGGTGAACTGGCCGATGCCCTCGATGCTGCTCAGCAAGCGGTGCAGGACGGTAAAGACCGACTTCAGGAAATGGAAGCTGCAATGGCAGAGGAGCGGCAGCAGCGAGACGTCCTGGAGAATCAGTCGCGGGAAGAAGTGCAGCGTGTACTGGACGATCTCAACTCGGAAAATTCAAAGGCCAAGGACGAGCTGCGACAGCTACGTCGCTCTGTCTCGGCCAAGGAGGTTGAGGCAACAACAAACAAGCAAAGGCTAGATGAGCTTGAGCGTGCGTTGCGCGAGATCCTGGGCGAGCCCAATGGCAATCGACAGACGCTTTTGAGCGAGGTTGAACGTTTGCAGCGAGAGCTGGAACAGACATCAAACCGCCTTGATAGGGCCCAGATGGATGTTGCAGACCGGGATCGTCTACTCAGACATCGTGATGGTTTGCTGGAGAGTACGAGCCTCGAAAGCCGTCGACTCTCTGATCTGCTGGACAAGGAGCGGGCCTCCCGGAAGCACGATCTTGACCAGTTCGATCGTGCATCTCGCGGCCAGGCCACTCATCTGCGTGAACTCGCACATAGCCAGGCACGGGTGCTTGAGCTTGAGACGGCCTTTAGCCAAGACAAGCGTAAAATGGCCAAGTTAGAGCAAGAGTATCATGACCAGCTGGAAGAACGTAACGACGCGCTCTTGGAAGTGTGGAAGCGATTAGCAGCAATATGCGGGCCCGAATGGACAAAGAAGCACAGCTCAGTCCTTGGCCAGAGTCCTTCAACCGACATTATACACAACCATCTGGGAGCCTTCAAGAGGAATTTGATAACAGCTCTTTCCACCATTGAAGCTCTAACTGGTCGCTACGAGACGCAGATGCGACAAGTTGAGAAGAATCTCTGGCGAGAGTATCAGGGCCTCAACGAGAAGGTCAAACACGGTGTGCGGCGGGTAGGTGCTCTGGAAGAAGCTGTAGCCGCTCCCCAGGGTTCAAATGGACAATTTGATGGGGAGAACGCTCGTCTAAAGGCAGAGATCAAATCGTTGAAATCCGAAATCCGCCTCCATAGACAACAGCACGCGTTAACACAACAAACCCTCCAGAGCCAGCAGCAGCATGGTGATCTTCGACGAAGCATCACCGGAGGAAGTAATAGCCTAAGCGGGACCTCCCCAGGGAGGGCTTTGGCCGCACTTTTGCGCCATAGTTCTGTGACATCCAATACCGAGGCACAGTCCGCAACACAACGGCCTCCTTCCACAACCGCTGCGACGGAAGAACGAACGTCATCCATGTCCAGCAACGAACAACGATGGATACACCGGTTTAAGGAACTGGAGACGCGGCTAAAGGCCGAACGCGAGAGGAGGCTGCAGGATAGACGCGATGCGAGACATAGACTTGAGGAGCAGAGGCAGGAGTATGAGGAACTAAAGGCTAGACTGGAGAAGGAGAGGTTGAAGAATAGCAGCAATGGGACGGAGGGAAATTGAGGGATGGTGGTCTCGTTCTTTAGCCTGGTATGATTATTGTAATGCTGTATCAACTATACATATTGTAAGCTGATTCGCATGCATTATCTGCTATCCCTGAGCTGGTGAACTGGTTTCGAAAAGTCGTGACGTAGTGCGGTGTGCAACAACCATTCTAGTCAGCGTGTCCCACCACCCCACTCCACCCCACCTTCTTAAAGCCAAAAACTACAAATTTTTTTTACAATCTGACCTTCTCCAATGTCGCCCACATGGGAAGGTCCGGACAAGTCCTTTTCATGCTGGATGGTTTCCCGCCGGCCGTAGCCGACGGCCGCCCTCTGTTTCCCCTCCTCACCTAGGCGGAAACCAGTGCACTGGTTGACTTCTGGAGATCGCATGCGCAGGGTTGGAAAAGGTACTGGGTAGCCTTCCAACACTGATCAGTGGTAGCATCGGGCGACCATAGAACAGCAAGAGTGAAGACGCAGGATTCGCAATGGACTGCGTAATCCCCTTCTGGGCGTTTGTACTGCTCTTTGGAGTGTATCAGCTCGAAAGCCCGTCTCGCCAATTCCCCGCGACTTTCATGTAATGTCCATTAAGCATTTGACAACATGCACATGCAATCACGCCTGCTACAGGTGGAGACAATTGAGCTTTCGGCCTTCCCCCTCTTGTGTGTCTTGGAAGAGGTGATGTAGAACTAAGATCCAAGATCGGCTCCTCGCTGCTTGACCGCAGAAGATAGAGATGCCTCAGACAATACCTCAGTGTCACACCGCACCTTTGTCGATTCCCTGTAGAACGTCGGAAGGTCCTGATAGAGGTAGTCCAACACTGTTGTGCGTGAATTCACTTCGAAAAGCCACACACCTACCATGAGGGTACAAGAAAATCCTATTGCGCCATAGGGTTTATTGGCGAAGCGTCAAGATATGCATCAACATCGACCAGAGCGGCAAGTCGCATTCAACACACAACACTCTGAAAAACGTAACAGTTGCGGACAGGGTACTCCAAAGCTTGCAGATTCTCCTGGCAATCGATTCCTTCAGATCCGATCAATATGCGACCATCGGGACCCTCAAAGCGAGAAAACAACTCAAGAATAAGGGTGAAAATGTCCTAGATACCAATGCGGGCTGTCCGACGAAGCTGGATCAAGTTACCAAGAGTCGTGCCGCGTATAAGGTGTGCACTGGTAAGCGAGACTCGGCACCTTGTGTTGTTCGGGTATTGATGCAAGACTTGGTTATTGATTTTTCAAGCGAAACAGTCCGCAAGCCCTTCAAAGAAAACGAATTGAGGGCCATAAAACAGGAGAAGACCCCACTCCGGACGAAAAAGACGATGAAAACTGGGAGAAGGTCCTCTTTATTGACGAGACCAAGATTAATACGATCGGGTCCGACGGGATGACGTGATGTGGGTTCCGCCCAACGAGAAGGAGCTTGAAACACGCAATGTGAAGAGTACCGTCAAGTATGGCGATAGCAGCACCATAATTTGGGGCTGCATGTCAGCAGCGGGTGCCGGCCGATTTGTGCGTGGAGTTGAGGGGATGGACGTAAAGCAGCCCGCAGGTTGACGCAAAAGTACTTGGTGGATGCTTATGCCATCATCGACCAGTCCAGGCTGGCTTGGATGGAGTGGAACCAGCATGGAATCCTGGCTGATCTCTGTAACAATCTTGCGGATCATCTGGATATAGGGGAATCTGGACCGGAAGCCGGGAAGGAGAATTTGTTCTTCCGTCCTCCTACACCAGAGGTGACCAACATGTGCGCAAACTCTACCAGGATTCAATGGAGATTGTCCGCTGCTTCGGCAAACCGTCACTGTTCATCACCATGACGGCGAATCCTCAGTGGCCCGGAATCGTTGGCAACCTTGCACCCGGCTGCACTGCTCAAGATGACCCAGCCCTGAAAGCCACCGTTATCGCTCTGAAGCGCAGGGCGCTGGATGAACAAGCTCAAAACCCATTTTGGGGGTCGTGTTGAAGCTGGTAAATTTACCAGCTTCAACACGACCGCAGCCTATGTCTTTCGGCACAGGGGCAGCTGGTCGTAGCCAGCAAGCGTCCGCACTCAGCAGCTTCTTGAAAGTGCCAAGCTTGCGAAGGTTCAAGCGGTAGACCTGTTTGGTTGTGGAGGGCTGGCGAGATTTCTGAAGGTATGGACGACCCTGGAACCTATCGCGGATCATGTAGCAGAGCGTTAACCCGACGGAGTCAAACTGGGTGTTCTGGCTCAGGGCCTGATTAACGTCAAGCGGAAAACACACAACAATACCCTAGCGCGTCAGAGGCAGGAAGAATGGTCCAAGTCGGCGCGACTTCTTGAGGTCGCTGGGCAAGTAGCGTGAAGCATCTAAAGGTTCATGCAACCACTAATACGGTTTTCAGCAAGGGCGAAACTGGATGCGCAATAACTATATCTTTGGCTCGTACGAGCCTAGCTTCTGGCGTGGGCTTGTGGTGCTAGCTCGACACAACCTTAAGAAAAGCCTGCTGGAAATCAACAACGCCCTGCTGAAAACGCTGCTGTGGGAGGTGATTCAACATATCTTCTCGCAAGACTCAAAGGTGGCATTCAACACGCCGGAGTCAAAGCGCTGGGCTGGGGCAATGTGGGTAAGTTTACCTGCAGTCGACGACTGCCTTTTTTTTCTAAGTCTTCTACCAGCATTGGGTCGCCAAGAATTACGCCCAGTTCGCCTCACACCAAGAATGTTCTTGTGCGGCATACAAGGCCTACCAGTGCCTGCAAGCGATGAAGCTGGACAACAATATTGAGACGTGGGGGTGGGAAAAAGGAAAAGACAACGGCCAAACTCTGGCCCTTATTGGCCCGATACCGGATCTGGGCGAAGGAGCCGAAGAAGGCGCTGCCCACCAGGGGGAGGAGGTATGAAGAAATGCGAATGGATGCAGACGATGTATCAAACGACCTCGAGTCGTTTCATTAAGTAGAATCATATGCAGCAATTGGAAAATCCTTTCGACCACTTTTATCGCGTTTCTATTATGTCTCCCCCACATCAATTTATATGACGTTCCTGGGATGTTTTATTCAATGTCCTCTTTCGGACGTCAGATCAAAATTCAGATATCGGAGCTTGAGTTTGAAAAAGTGTCATGGCGTCCAAGCTGACGTCCCTGCGACGTTTGGCTCATGAAGCTGTTTCGGATGTCAAAGTCAGGCTCAAAAATTGGTACTGAGGACGGACTCTGAGTCTGGAAAGTCGTCATAGATGTCCGAGCAGCCTGGCCGTGGGCTGTCGGTATCTTCCAGTTGAATGCTTGACGTTGAAACGGTGATGAACAAGGTGAAAAATTAGCTAGCTTCTTGCAATCCAATGGCTAACAAGGTGAAACATTCGCAGCACAACAAGATACATCATTAATACCTTAGGGCCTTGGGATAGATCCATCCACCTCCATCATTCAACCCGACACCCCTCCATCTCCATGACCCCCTCCATCTCCACGCCCATCTCCATGCGCCAACGCATTCAACTGCATCCCCGTCCCAATACCTCCAGCATTTCCACTCCTCTTCGCGCTCCTAACAACCAGTTCCCTTTCCTTTCGACCCTTGCGAGAACTCTCCTTCCCTCCCCGCCCCAACATCTCCTCCTCCAACCCAGCAAGAATTCCACCCCCCTTCTTCACCTTCCACTCCGCAACCACAACCACAACCGCCATAATCATCGAAAGATCCACCATCGGCTCAACCATCACCTCCCTCGAATTCACCTTCTCCGACGGAACAATCTTCGCCACGAACCTCTCTCCCAGCAAAACCTCCGTGAGCGACAAATCCCAATTCGAGCGACAAAGGAGCTGCACGCTGCGAGACTCGGCAGAAGCGTTGGCAAATGATACGGTGCTGTGGCGGCCAGAGGGCGAGTCGTCGACTGTGATTATGAAAGGATACTTTGTGTGTGTTGTTTGGGATTTCTTCGGGGAGGGGTCGAGGGCGAAGAGGGGTTTTTTGGTGTTGGGGGTGAAGAATTTGAGGCGGGAGGTGAGGGGGTTTCGCTTGGTCAGGAGGAGGGGGGTGGTGGTGTTGTTGGTCCGGGCGAGGAAGTTTTTAGTGGGGGTTTTGGTTATGAGGAGGTTTGTGGGCGTGGGGAGGTAGAGGGCTGGGGTGTAGGGCTGAGGGCCCAGGGGTGGGTTGAAGGGTTTGGGTTCGGACATGGTTGGTTGGTTTGTGAGGATAAACAGGATTGTGAGTGGGGGTTGTGAGTAGAGAGGGGGTGTCATATGTTTTGTTGGGGCGGGTTAGTGATGTGATGAGAAGTCATCAGATGCTGACGAGAGGGGAAGGTGCGAGGGTCTGGTAGCAGATTGAGATTGCACGACTGTTATTTTAAATGCTTTAGGTCGATTTACACGAGCAAAGGTAGAAAAGACGAATTCTGAATGTACTGTCTCAGACACGAAGAAACAAAACCATCTTTGGGTGCAGACTGGTAAATTCAGTGACGAACGAAGAGAAGAAAGAAAGGGATTTGTCTGCGTAACCATGGCATTTCATTCGCAGGTGTGGTGCAATCTACACTATTCTCATTCCCATACCTCCCATGGACGCAACCCAACATCCATTTTTCCAAGGCACTCCCTTGACAAACAACAAGATAGGTAGGTTTAGCGTGACTGGGAGGGACCGTCTCAGAATACCCGTAACTCCACAGTAGAAACTGACAAATCCACACAGCCTATGCCCTCGCGGTGGACGATCCTCCAACTGAGGGAATAGTAGGCCACGCTATACTTAACCCGATCGCAGGGCTTTTAATGCAGGCAAAGCCGGCCGGGGCTTCCCCTTTTTTACCCTCCAACTCGAATGTGCAACCCCCAAAGCCATCACCAACGAAAGGTCCACCATTGGTGCCACCTCTATGGAATATGTATTGGACATCTCCGAGGGATGTGTCTGGGCTACCAATTGCTTGCCAAGTTTGACCTTAGTCAGTGACTTATTCCAGTTCGTACGGCACGAGAGCTCGATTTTGCGGCCGTCGGCGGCGTTTTCAAACTCGACGGTGCTGCGTAGTCCCGAGCGGTGGGAATTATCAAATACGATTGTGAAGTTGTATTTGGTAGAGGTGGTGTAGGCTTTCGTTGGGTATTTTTTGAGCTTAAAAAGGAGATTTTTCCTCTCGGTGTTGGCGGTGTAGAATCTGAAGGAGAAGCGGTAGGGGAAAGGTTTGGTAGTGCAGATAATGTCACTCGGGGCAGGGCATGAAGCATGGCCTTTTTCGGCGTCCGTACTAATGTTGAAGGCCGTGGTTTCCGTGCTGTAAAGATTTTCCGTATAAGGCCGGGGGCCAAGGGGTGGGTCGAAGGGTGCGTTAAATTGTTTACTGCGGGGCATGGCTGGTCTGGGGATGGAAATGATTGTGTGAGAATTAATCAGGTGGTAATAATGTTTTGGTGAGTATAGGAGATAAGCTGAAGTGCTAACAGAGACCTTCAGACATCGAATTCTATCTACAGGGAAGGCACAAGTCAGCTGACAAATATAGCACAGCAGTACTGATTCCTAGTAGTTCAGAGTCATCTACGTCAAGATTGAAGGACAATGAGAGATGGAAACTGATTTATCATCGCCATTCGTTGGGATGCTTTCCATTCGGTCGCGTGGCCGAGAAGCGCGCTGCCGCGTCGATCGCGACACTTTGGGATAAATCATCACCGAGTAGCACCCAGCGAATCGTCAGACACGGAGTATAAGGTCATCTTAGTAGAACAAGGCCAAGGTGGCCCAGACATAAATTTGGGGCGCATTTCTGTTGACGCCGAAGCAGGCCAGTTGCTGCTGTACTCAGAGTAGAGCTCGAACATGTCACGGACAGTCATCAGCGCTACCAAATCAGGTATATCATGACAGACAAGCTATTAGCGTGACATAAGCTAGAGTACTGTTCTGAATTGTTCCGAGACGTACATCAAGCTAGGTTTAGGACAAGGAATCTGCGGATACGGATCGGATCGCGGATATGAGAATCTTTACCTGTTTCAGACCAGTTGTTTCTACTACTCAACCTCTCATTGGCCAGTTGCATGGGAAGACGGCCACTAAACCAAAACAGGGTCTCTAGCTCTGACAATTAGCCATGACGCTCGATGACACGTCATGACGGTCATTTGAAGAGCCCTAACTCAGAGGCCTGGCGATTCTGATTGGCCAGCTTTCAAAAGCTGCTAACATTGGTGAAGATCTGGGGAAAGAACCGCTTTGAAATGGGTTTTATGAAAGAACGGTTCTTTTACGGTTCTTCGATGGTATTTTAGCGGTTTATATTCTTCGTCCGTGCACAATTATAGCACATGGCCATCTGATCTGACCGCCAAACTGCCCTAGCCTCGTACCATGATACATATTCCCGCTGGCGATTGTAGTAGTCATAGTGTTCGTTTGAAGTATTGGTTTCCATTGATACGTTTTCTCATGGCTTGGGGAAGAATCAGCGAGTGCCAAGTACTCCAAGCCAGCTCGATGCGATACCCACCCTGCTCCCACCTCAAAGACAACAATTGATGGCAGTGTTAGATAGAATGACCAACATAAGCTGTAAAATACCAAGCAGAAATGTGTAGGGCAGCCAGATCAGACGGTCACGTGCTATCATTGTGCACGGACAGAAAATATAAATCACAAAAGAACCACAAAGAAACGTGCTTAAACCGTCCTATCATAAAAGCCATTTCATATGTCAGAACTCAGGGCCTACATTATGCGGAAGGGCCCGGTCCGTCCGCGGCCCGAGTCTAGTGGCCCCACTCTGCGGCACATATTTAGGCGGCACTGACTTTTCTCTTCTCTTCTTCATGCGTTGTTCTCTGTCTACATAAGATCTACGCCGTCTTCTCGTCCATAGCCCATTGCTTTGAGCCTCTCACCCTTGTCTCTCATCGATCCCTCGACCTCGACCCCTCGTCCTTAGCCTCGTGTTGTGACATCATATCGGTTCAATTCCCCAAATCTCCACGAACGTTAGCGGCCTTTGAGATCTGACTAATCAGACTCGCCAAGGCTTTGAGTTGCGAACTGAATTGAGTTGTTCAAGTACAAGAGTTACAAATTTTAGTCGTCAGGTTACGTAATAGTTGTAAGAACTGAAGGCCTTCTCATGCTGTGGTTCGACCGGTGTTGATGCTGAGAGTGTTTCTACCCAATGAATCTGCCGGTGACTACCTCAGAATACATCCCACTCCAGTCATATTTATCGCTGCCATGAGCCTCATTCCCAGCGGGAGTAAATCCTCGCTTTTCAATCATGACAGCAAGAGAGTTGCGTTTTGTAATTCTCCCTCAATACCCACTACGATCTCCTCCGTGGCTACATTGGCTTCTGATCGCCTAAACGAGTCTTTCCCGTCTTCTTTCCAGTCATTCGGGTTTTCTCTTCGTAACATCGTATCAGTTTCCCAGCCTTCTCCTCCGTCATCTCATTTCGCCCGGCCCATCCCCATTCGCGAACCGTAGGCCTCCGCTCACTCAAGCCATCGGAATACTCGTCCTGCATGTTTGGACACGTAGGGTCTTTGAGTTGGCCGGCTAGTTTCGGACTGAAAGGTACATTACGCAGCTCTTCGCGTGGGATGCCCATATTTCGCATTCTCTTGTCAGTGCCCGGCTAGGCTGACTCTGTCTGCCTGAGGTCACATTGCGTGCTAATGACGTGTATAATGGCCTGGAATGGAGGCACGATGGGAATTCAGCGGTGAGATCAATTGATGCAGGCAAGTCGCGCCAGTGGACAGACTCAAGCGGACGCCAACGGATGTCCAAATAACGGCTGACCCGATTAAGTGGTAATTGAACTTACCAATCGATCGGGTCAGGCTTTGACAGCAGGAACGTGGTCAGAGGTGACCGAAGGTAGAGCATCAAGTTGCTATACCCAGACGAAAACTGTCAAGGTCGGCCATTCTCTGCTACATTCACGTCTTCTAAGTCCTAAAGGACGCAAGACGGCACTGCATGGCTCGACGTCGTGGATGAAGCCGTAGAACGTCGACACGTGACTTCCTCATCCACGCGCAACCCAAGGAAAACAAAAAAAGTTGGCCGTGGTCCACAGCGCACAAAAATGGATGACGCATGGTTCCATTCGTTTACCACCAGCCTGGCACCGGCCACGGAGAAGAAACGAAGACAGTCATTGTTTCAGCGACCTGCAAGTATCCCTGACACATTTTGCGCTGACAACTAACTGGAGCAGGCGGGGGAACAAAAGGAGCAGGATACGATACAGGCAATAGTTGAGACGCCGGACGAATGGAAGGGACCGCCTAAGGCCACGCCGCCGAGAAGAGCGCAGAGTAGTAGCGCCTGTTGCGCTCGCAAAGAGAGACACCGACCCCGGAGGTTGAGTGTGGATGAACCGAAAGATTCGGAGGAAGATTCGTTCAATGTAGAGTTCCTGAAACATGAAGCTACGTTATTGGAGGAAAGTCATGCGAAGTATCAGACTTATCTGGAACAGTTGCAGTTTTCGGCAGCACATATGAATGGCATATTGGCATCCACAACGGAAACACTGAATATGCTCGCCCGCCTATCCAATTCATTCAAAGCTGTTGAGGAGCAAACAGAGGCTTTCCAACAACAATGCGAATCCCTAGTCAAGGAACAGAAGCGGTTAGGCGGGCTGGCAGATGCGATTGAAGAAAACCTACGCTATTACACCTTCTTGGAACCCATGACGCGTCGATTGAATGCCCCTGGGGCTGCTAATCTTGTCAAGGGCGAAGACTTTCCAGAAATGCTGTTCCAATTAGACAATTGCCTGGCATATTTAGAGTCTCATCCAGAGCACAAGGAGTCGGCAGCGTATCGCAGTCGCTATCGGTTGCTTCTTACGCGAGGCTTGACCCTTATCCGGCATCATTTCACCAAGTCTTTGGGTGAGATTGCCGCTGATGTCAGTCGAAGGGTCCAAGGGGGTCAGCTAAAAGAAGCCACTCACTCAGCCCTCCTCTATGCTAAGTTCCGTGTGCCTGCACCGGAGCTCAAGGCATTGGGGCTGGAAATCCAGAAACGAGCAGTCCCGACTCCGGACGATGTCGATGCTGGTCGTGAGCCGGAATATGCCAGCTTGCTTCGCGAATTGTACCAGTCTTACACCACTACTCGCGGGAGACTGATCCTTCCCATGGTCAGCAAGAAGATGGTGGAACTAGATTCTGGCTCACTGCGGATTGACGTGCTGGGCTTCGCCAAGAGCAGTCTGGGCTTTATGCGTGGAATATGCCTCGACGAGTATGAGCTATGGTTCGAGTGGTTTGAAACAGACGGGGCACTGTACGAGTTTTTGGAGAGCTTAATGGAGCCCATGTACGACTATTTGCGGCCCAAGATCATTCATGAGACAAAGTTGGAGAAGCTTTGTGAGCTCAGTGCCATGATACAGGGGGCATATGTCGATGTCGACGATGAGGAAGACGACGTCACAAGCCTCAGGCCTCGTCAATCAAGTAGAAAATTGAACTTTGCTCGTCTTGCACATCCAGCACTTGAAGATGCACAGACACGGTTGGTCTTCCTGGCCATCACGATGCTGCGGGATGGAATTGAGCATTACAAGCCGAAACCGGAAGATCTCGACTGGCCCAAGTCAAGCAATACCTCAACCAAAGGCGCTGCTGTACTGTCTGGCATCCGCAAGGCACTGCCCATGACAGGGGAGGATGGCACAACCGGACAGTGGTATCCTACGCTGCCAAAGGCCATCTGGTTGCTCCGCCGCATCTACCGGCTAGTCAACAGCGTCGTATTTGATGATCTGGCTCATCGCATAGTGCATTCGACAATACAATCCCTATTGTATGCAAGACAGCAAATCTCTTCCAAGAAATCGTCTCAAGACAGTCAACTGTTTCTCATGATTCATCTCCTGCGGCTAAAGCAACAGATTGTGGCATTTGATATCGAGTTCAGCCCGCCCGAGGTCGACTTTGACTTTTCATCGATCACCAATACCTTTTACGAATTGCGCGAGCGGGGTGCATTGTGGAATCCAGCATCATGGGTACGTCTCGTTAGCGGGGTCCTAGGGGGTGGCCTCTTGCCCAAAGTAGTCGAGAACATGCTCGACGCCAAAGCAGAGCTCGACGGCCGACTTCGAACTGTGATCAACGACTTTGTGAACGAGTATGCTAGTCGCATAGCGGAGTCTGTCGAAAAGATCACGCCATCATTCGACGCCCTGAAAGCGGTGCAGATGATGCAAGAAAGGGCAGAAAAAGAAGCACCCAGACTGCGAACGCAGCTCCAAGCATACATTGACGATGCCCGTACACGGGAGACACTCGTCGCAGCAGTCCGAAATCAGACGGTACTGGCCTATGAGGACTTCTTCGAGACATATCGTCAAGGAAGCGACAAACCACTAAGCCGAAAAGGCAAAGCTCGTGAGGGAGAAGTATGGAGTCCAGAAATATTTGGTGAGAAGATGGAAAGAATTTTTCAAGTCGGACCGGTGATTGAATGAGCTATAACAACCTCCAACCTTTGCACTCAAAGTTGGCATAGCAGCGGAATTCGTTGCTCAGCCCGCGACCGTGTTCGGGCTCGAAGCTCGTCACCTTGATCCCAACGGCACTGTACAGTCTTTGCACGAGCGCACTCATACGCTCACCCGTACAGGCGACCAATTTGGTATCCTTACTCCACTGTTTGACCAGAAACCGCACGGTCAAAGCCATCTTGGTTTGGCAGTCATCAGAAAGGAATGGGGGGTCAATGATGACGCAGTCAAATGCGCGTTTTAACTCGGCCGGGAGACGTAGGGGATGATTATAGTCGTACTGTACAAATTCCTTGCCAAACACGGCGAAGCGAGGATCATACTCCAGCAGCTTTACTTCTATTGAAGTGCTCTGGATGGTGTTCTTAAGCGCGACATAGGCACTTGGTGCGGATATTACAGCAATCTTGGCATTTGGGTGCAGCCCCTCGACCAGTGCTTGAGCGAGGACATCAGACGTTTGCTCAGAGTACCAAAACTGAGAAATATTCCAGTCTTCGCCAAATATTGACATTGTTAGTTTACCGGACTGTACATCAAAGTTCTTCTCAGCGGCGAGTTGCATCTCTTGAAAGCGTTGATCCTGGGCCTCTTTCTCGCACAGGAAACCCTGCAAGAGTGCCAGCGTATCTGCTGGCAACTCGATCTTTTCCTCATCCATTGCTGTCTAGCGAAGCTTTTCCAAGCTGTTCGAGCCTTCGAACTTCGAGGCAACGACTAAGCGTAACGGAAGGGCCCGACCATTTTATCCCCATCAGCCTAACCGCATTGGGATGAAAATCAGCTCTGCTCCATGCATCCCGTTTCGGTGCTTACCTTTGGCATCTTCTTCGCTGGCTACATCACTGCTCGTTGGGATCTCGTCACACGACTCTACGAACTTGCCATTTTCGCCTGGGACCACGGAGTAATCGTGCGTTTTCCCTTTGAAACTCGCATTCTGCCACTAACGGCCGCCAGACACGCCTTGCACAGGGCTTCGCGCTCATATCCATCTGCTTTGCGTTTCTCGCGGTGCCGGTGGAGCGCATTGCGTCACGAGCAAGCGGGGCAGGAGGAGAGTTGCCGGGGCCGGGGCTGCTCGACCCCGGCATCAGTGCAAAGGAACAATTGCGTCGGCGAGGGTCATTCTAAAATGGGTCCGTTAGCATGCCCAAGTTGATGCGCCTTTTTTGGCCTTTGGATGCGGCAGGCAATGGCCAAGCCGGCGCGTTGGTTGGTTGGTGCAACTCGGAGCGGGACTTTCTCGTTGCCGCTGTTTTACCTGGCGTCGAGGCACGCGATGCAGAACACGCACTGAGGAATGGGAGTCTGTTGAGAAGCCAGCACCCACTTGAGCGATTGTTGAGGAGATGTGGCGGTCGGCCGTTGCAGGTTTTGGGTACTTTCAATGGCCCATGCGAAGGCCGGCTCTCTCTGCGCCAGACAGCCGATGACCTGGCTCCGCGGATCCTCGATCGTGGTGATGCCGAAGCGGTTCAGATCTTTGTCCTTGAACGGCCAAACCCTTGGCAAATGCAATACTTTTCCCTTGCGCCGCTCTCGCTGGCTGCGCGGCCGCAGTTGGATAAGGAAGATAAAGCTGAGCAGCAAAGAAAGGAGCGTCTTATTGCCAAAGTGAAACAGCATACTGTTGTAAGGCATGTCCACACGGCCCAAGAGATGGCGCTACCGGCCATCATCAGCCAGATTAATTGCTCTGCTGAGCTGGAAGGGCTGATGCGACGCAACATTGGCTGTGTGGGCGTCCAAAGGCCGAGGAGCCTGAGTGAATTGGCGGTGCAATTTGCAACTGAACTGGGGGCTAGAGTACTGGGCGGCATGCCCAAGCGGGCCCGATATCTCTCTGTGCGGGCACTGGGCACACTGTTAGTAATGCTACGAGTTGCGGCCGAGGTGCTGCTCACACTGCTGAACAAACGGTTATGGAATATCTCGATCCGAGATGTGTCTGCTACGGCTCAACAAGTTGATATGAGGCTCCAGCAATTCTGCCACTGGCCCGGCCAATGGGTAGCCATTACGCGACGAGGACGTGACTGGGCAAGCTGTTCAGAAGGACATGCCGAGTATGTGCGTTTCTACAACAGTCTCTGGCTCGTGGCCAACGACCTCGTATTTGGCGTGGCCTTAGGAACATACCTGCTACAGCATGCTGATTACGTTGCAGCAAGAGCAGATGAGGCCGTTGCTACAGCGTCAGTGGCTGGTCTGCAAGGCCTTGTCCGCTGGCTAATGGACTGGCCTGCCGGGTTGAAGCTCAATAATGACTTGGCCTACTTCCTTGGCGACATGTTTCTCTGGGTTATGGAATACTGGGATGGTAGTATGAGACAGCTACGCCCTCTGCTGCCGCGGGCCGTGCAGCTCATTGCCTTGTCGAGCTTTGTCGGGGCCAGCTTGCCCATCAGCTTATTATCAGACGCACTCTCACTGCTAACGCTGCACATATGGTCATTCTACCTGGCGAGTGCTCGCTTGTATAGCTGGCAGCTAACGGTCATATACTCATTGTTCCAGCTCTTTCGGGGGAATAAGGTCAATGTACTGCGAAACCGCATCGACCGATGCGACTACGATTTGGACCAGCTGCTTCTCGGCACCATACTGTTCACGCTGCTGTTCTTCTTGCTGCCGACCGTCGCCGTCTTCTACGTCACTTTTGCGGGCGGGAAAATGGTTATCATCACCCTGCAGGCCTTACTCGATACAGCACTTGCTTGTCTCAATTACTTTCCGCTGTTTGCTTTGATGCTTCGAGTGAAAGATCCGCGACGCCTACCAGGAGGCATCCGCTTTGAGCTTTGCCCGTCAGTAGACTCTACTGTTCCAACGGCTCATGTGCGGCTAAAGGTAAATATCTCTGTTATCTCTATAGACTGAACTGACGCGTTACAGCCCATTTCTCTGCCACTGTCGCACATTTTTGCACAGTATGCGCAGCTTGGTGTGTCTCTACGACGTCATTACCTGTCAGCTCACGTAGCAAAGTGTCTGGCCACGGGGCAGGATGTGCCGTCAATGCAACGTCAGGGTTTATATGCACTACAGTATCGCATGCTTCCCGAGCACAAGCTCAGCATCAGCGAGCTGTGGAAGCTTCTGACAGAGATGGATTGTAAATAGAACTAGCAACGAGTGAATTCAAAGGTCAAAGACCGAAACGTTCAACAATGTCTCCACCACCACCACCACCACCACCACCCCAACAAGCGTCGTTGGTATCGTACCTGACGCACCCCATTTCCTACTCCTTCACTAGCCTAGCGCGTCGGCTCTCGTACGAAGGCGAGGACAGCCATACGTCTCTCGTGGCCCAAGCCCTCGCGGCGCCATCCGTCCCTATGGCCGCTATTCCGCGGAAGTTATCCCCCTTCCAGCCGCCGCCACTGACGCCTCTCACCTTTTCCGCCACAGGTGCCTCCGCCCCGATCCTCTCGCATGCCTTGGGCGAGGAAATCCGCCTCCTCCTGCCTCCGCGCCTCCAGCTGGTCGAGAGCTGGACGTTAGCCTACTCCCTCGACCGCGACGGCAGCGCGCTATCCACCCTCTACACACACTGCGACGCACTCGGCAGCGGCAAACGCGCCGGCTGGGTCCTCGTCGTCAAAGACGCTGACAAAAACGTTTTTGGCGCCTACCTCAGCGACTTCCCCAAGGCCCACCCCAGCTACTACGGCAATGGAGAATGCTTCCTCTGGCGCACAGTCCAAATGCGGCGGGAATCACGATCCCAATCTACACCGCCGCAGAACATAGCAGCTCCACCTGTGGATCTATTAGGCGATGATGACGATTTAATGAGCTTCCTCCCCCCACCTCCCTCAGCAGACACCGAACATCTCAATCTAGGTCGTCTTACGACCTTTCAGGGAAGTAGACCCTCCACGCCAGCGAGTCGAGGGAGCCGATCCGCTACACCAGCAGGCAAAACAGTAGACGGTGGTGTCTGTCTGCCCCCGAAAACACCGGCGCAGAAGAAACAGGGCCAGACGCTCCGTTTCAAGGCCTTTCCTTACACCGGCACCAATGATTTTAATATCTTCTGTCAGGCGGATTATCTCTCCGTTGGGGGTGGGGATGGGCATTATGGCCTTTGGCTGGATGGGAGTCTCAGCCATGGAGTCAGTGATACATCACTGACCTTTTGTAATGAGCCGCTAAGTGAGATGGGGAATGGGTTCGATGTTCTTTCTGTGGAGGTTTGGTTTGTGGGATGATGGGACGTTACGGATAGAGAGATGGCTGGGGTGTTGATTGTTAGGTGGTATACCCTCTCGCTGGATGATGTTTATGATTAGAGAACGTTCGCTTGTTGACTTTCTGTCTTGGTGGAGTTGATGAGCTTCACTGAGTCGAGTTGGTGGATTGTACGTGTGACTTGTACCTAAAGTCGTACCTCGGCGCAAAAGGATGAACTATATATCCCAATTTATCAGCTAATTATACCTCATCCCAGAAAAGTCGAAATGATTATTGCATTTATTGGAATATCTCATCGCGTACCTTGACGCCGCAATATTGAAAGATTATTGATATCTATTGCAATATCGACCCACACTTATTGCGATATCACCCCACTTATCTTTAAAGTGTACCTCTACTCAAAACTTCTCGAAAAATTATTTATAAATTATTGCCATCCGTACCCCATCAACAATGAAATGTTTTTCAAGTTTTTTTTTTGTTGTACTTTTGGCGGTGTGGTAGCATTGAAGACATCATGAGTCTCATTTGTGCGCTGAACGCCGGATGTCTCGGATCCCTCAGACTCGATGTAGATGCTACTTTGACTCTTATCGGCTGGAATTGTGGCACTCTCGTCAAAACCGTCCGAATCGCTCCGGTACTGGTATCTGTAGGCTGTGACGCACTTGTAATCCCAGGAAACTTGCCCTGATGCCCTATCTCTTGTTGTAGCGATATCATCACGAGTTTCACTTTGGCATTGATCGCCCGGAGCATCTTTGTGAGCTGAAAACGTGATATATTGTCCAAACCATCTACACGAACCCAGCGCTGGTCCTTAAAGGCTGCGAGGCTTCCATATCCTGAAACCGTTACGATCTCAGTAGGGACGTTGAAATTATCCAGACACCGACCTCTGAGGGTTACGACGCCTCCGTATCTCAAGTAATTATTGTTTCGGCGCTGCATACTTCGTGCAAATATGGGTACCAGGTGAAGAAAGGTTGGCGTTTGAGATTTGTAATTTTTTTTAAGACGAAAATGGAAAGTGCACGTTTTGAAATCGGTCTCACCGGAAGTGTTCAATGTGTCTGATTATGGATATGGCCGTTTGTTCCTTATCGGGTTCGAGCCTTTAAAGGCTGAATATTTTAAGATAATGGACTGTCAGTTGATATTACGCCTAATCTTACGATCGAAACTGCATTTGTCGACAGCCCGATAAATGACTTGCATCAGTTTCGTGACTGTGGCAATCACAGCCAGTCTGGCCTAAACAAGCAATGGAAACAAGAAATCTCAATTCAGTTAGAGCAAGTGTACCTTGGATTAACGCTTCGCGTCAGAACCACACCCTCTCTATCTCTTATCCCAATTCCCAGTGGAGCGTTCTCAGCCTTCTCCCATTCATCATAGTAATACCTTAAAAGGCAAACAAACCCGTCCATGTCCGAGACCATCGAGAACTTCCAATACCAATCAGAGGGAATGAAAAACCCGTCGCCAGGGTACAAGGTAACGTGAATTGGTTGTGCCAGGTCAGGATACTCTGTTTTGTTGCATTGCGGAAAGGACGGGTCCTAGCTTGGTTGTTGGTGGTACTTGGGCATGATCTTTCCGTCTCGATATAGTTGCACAGCTTACATCCCAGCGAAAGGCATGGGGACTAATTTTCCCTCTTGCACATCCTCGACATTGAGACATGCGCGCTTGTATGGAGAAATGAGTGTTAACTCTGTTCTCCCGCGAATCTGGACAAGTATTGTTCTTTGCAATTCGGCGAAAAGGCTTGTGTGCATGCAATTGTCTCCTAACAAAGCCTTAATTCTGTTTGGTTTGTGGTAACTCCGTCCAAAAAATCGGGCATGGGTAAGCTGTCTGAGTACCGTCGTGCAGATTAAAGCGGCAATAAGACTCTTTCGGTGGATGTCCCCTGGGATCGAGGAGCTTATCGATAAAATTGTTAAACGGCTCAACGACAGTTTCGATGAGCGGTACGCAGAGACGTTCCCCATTAGTGGCAGTAAACCGAGGGTCGGCATTCCCATTGACGGTGGGCAATACTGGGACCTTGTGACCAGTTAGTGCCTTCTGCAAATAGGATGCCGACCACAGTTGAGCTGCAGTCCAACGAGAAGCAGCAAGGCGGATGACAAGCGGCCAATTCGCCTTCAAGTGCATTTCGATCGTAACATCTTCTGGGTTCTTGTCATATTCAATGCTGAGCTGCTTGGCCAGGTATTGATGCTTCAAAATTTTTGCGCTCTCTTCATCCCATGGTGGACGACGACCTGTTTGGCCCTGCATGTTGCTGGATTGCCGTTGCAAGCTGTATGTGAACTGTGATGTTAAAACACTGTTGGGGTTTCGAGCTGTCATTCAATCAATCCCAAAATGGAAAGCGCGACCTGTGATGAGTTAATGTTGTGAATATGCGGTATATTACGCGCATTATTAGTAACCGTCGCTCGGCTCTCGACTTCACG